>JBBGZY010000808.1:1727500-2165935 GCA_037952925.1 Lithobates clamitans
CCCGTCTAGTCACCGTGCGTCAGAGGGGGGCGGGGTCACCGGGTGGCCCCGCCCCAGTTATTTAAGAACCGTCAGACGAGGAGACGCCGTCACACAGCGGGAGCCTCCCTCCATGCCAGCATGGATGCGGAGCGGCCCGCAGAAGAAAATGAAGAAAAGAAGAAGAGAAGAGCGGGAGCCTCCCCCCATGCCATGGGTGCGGAGCGGCCCGAAGAGAAGAAGATAGAGGACGCAGCAGAGGAGATGCTGGACGAGAACGCCGGAGGAAGAACCAGAAGAAGATGAAGGAAGATAGAAGAAAGAAGAAGCATTTAAATAAAGGAATTGTCAAAAACTGTCTCTTGTCATTTTTAACATTTTTGACAGTTTTTTAGTGAAATGGTAGGGGTAAGTACCCCCTTACCATTTCACACAGGGGGGGGCGGGATCTGGGGGTCCCCTTGTTAAAGGGAGCTTCCAGATTCCGATAAGCCCCCTGCCCGCAGACCCGAACAACCACCGGCCAGGGTTGTGGGGATAAGGCCCTTGTCCTCATCAACATGGGGACAAGCTGTTTTGAGGGGCTACCCCAAAGCACCCTCCCAATGTTGGGGGCATGTGGCCTGGTACGGTTCAGGAGGGGGGGGCGCACTCTCGTCCCCCCCTCTTTTCCTGCGGCCTGCCAGGTTGCGTGCTCGGATAAGGGTCTGGTATTGATCTTTGGGGGGACCCTACGCCGTTTTTTTTTTTTTTTTTTGGCGTGGGGTTCCCCTTAATATTCATACCAGACCTGAAGGGCCTGGTATGAAATTTAGGGGGACCCCTACGTCATTTTTATTTTTTAATTTTGGTTCGGGGTTCCCCTGTGGGGAATTCCCATGCCGTTTTTATCAATGAACTTCTATGTGTATTGTCGGATGGCAATGCAATAGCCGCGAGTAGTTTTAAATGGGTTTTTTCCTTTGAAATGTAATTTTGCTGTCAGACTGTTCTAAACACAGGAAACATGTGCCCCTTTACAGGCATACTATAGACACCCCCCAGCTACGAAATTTAAAGGGATATTACACTTTTATTGTTTGACTTTAAGCATTATTAAAATCACTGCTCCTGAAAAAACGGCCGTTTTTAAAACTTTTTTTTGCATTGATCCATGTCCCCTGGGGCAGGACCCAGGTCCCCAAACCAATAACTTGCATATAAGCCTTTAAAATTAGCACTTTTGATTTCTCCCATAGACTTTTAAAGGGTGTTCCGCGGCATTCGAATTTGCCGCGAACACCCCAAATTGTTCGCTGTTCGGCGAACTTGCGAACAGCCAATGTTCGAGTCGAACATGAGTTCGACTCGAACTTGAAGCTCATCCCTAAGTCAAAGGCTGCAAACCCAGACGGAAGACCGGGGGAAGATGTCAGCCATCTCAGCGGTGACATCGCAGCACGGGAGGGCTTCGTTCTACTAGCATACTAGCACATTATGACATTGCCTTGCAGGAATTTTTTTTTTTTTTTAACTAAGGGTGGACTGCATGCAAATATAGTGTGACTAAGACCACCTCCTCCTCCATACTGACACCCACCCATCAAGACATTTTAATATTTGCATATCTCCTTCTAAGAGCCAGTCCACTGCTTGCTCCAGGGCTGGGGGCTTCTGAGAGGAGCACTGAGACAGGGTGCTGTGATGTTTTCAGGAAGCTATGTATGTACAGCCCTCTGCCTGTCCCTTCCACCAACCATGAGCTGCCTGCATTGCATAGAGAAGTACAGAGACCCAGGGATGAAGTTTTTTTAAAATAACAAACATGTCATACTTACCTCCACTGTGCAGTTCGTTTCGCACAGTGTGGCCCCCGATCCTCGTCTTCTGGGATCCCCGGCGGCTCTCGTGGCTCCTCCTTGCATCGGTTACCCCCTGGGATAAGCGCTCTCCTTGGGGGTTACCTTGCGGGCGCGCTCCCGAGTCCAGCATTTGCGTCTATAGACACATAATGCCGGACTCTGCCCCGCCGCCGCCCGTGTCTTTGGATTTGATTGACAGCAGCGGGAGCCAATGGCTGCGCTGCTATCAATCTATCCAATCAAGAGCCGAGAACCCCGGGCAGAGGGGTAGAGCGCGTCTCCACTGAGGGAACGAACAGACTCAGGTGAGTAAAACAGGGGGGCTGGGGGGCGGTCACTGTCAGAAGTTTTTTCACCTTAATGCATAGGATTCATTAAGGTGAAAAAACACAAAAGTTTACAACCCCTTTTACATTTTACTCATCAACTGCCTGCATAATAAACAGAGTGAATGTTGGCAGAAACAGTTGAATCCCTTCCAATGTTTGGGGGAATCTTTTGGGTGAATATGTGCCCAGTAATTCTTTGATAAACAGACCCCTTAGAGTTTTAATATATCCCAGTGATGGAGTTCAGGAAGAAAGAAAGGAAGGTGTAAAACAGGAAAGGAAGACGGGAAAAACAGAAGGAAGGCAGGGTGAAGGGAGGAAGGAAGAGGAAAGAAGGAAGGAATAAAGGATGAATGGATCATTTTAATGTTCGATCCTGCAAGTAAAAAAGTGCAAGTAGGAAGGAAGATGGGGAGCACCTATTTCTACAGTAAAATTGACTGCAAAGAATTCAGGAAGGAAATATGTAAGGAAGAAGGGAAGGAAGAAAGAAGAGAGGTGGAGGAAGAATGGAAGGATCATTTTAATGTTTGATCCTGCAAATAAAGAAGAAAAAATGAAGCAGTGAGGTGGTAGAGAAAAACATGGAAAAGGGAAAGAAAGGGGGGAAGAGACGAAAAGAAAGGGAAGAATGAAAGAAAGGGGGAACATTTTAATGTTTGATTCTGCAAGTAAAGAAACAAAAAAAAATGAAGAAGTGAGGTGGTTAGAGAGACAAAAAGAAAGGAGAAAAGGATTTTTTTGAGAAAGACATGACTTGCTTCCTGCAATGTGTTGAAAAGAATGGTGGATGGTTCACTTCCTGTTAAGATTCTACCCAGAATTCCCTGCTTGCTGACAACTTCCTTATTTACACATACAATAAACAGAACTGCAGCAATACCAAAAAGGAACGCTAGATGGAGCCTGCACACCACATATGAGTTTCTTAAGTAAATTATGCATTTTGCATGTAAATTTAACAACACAGGTACAAATAGCTAGTATAAAACATCTGGTGGACAGAACAATTTATGTCACCATGTACTGTATTGTTCTCCCTGCTTGTGGCTAGCTACATGCTTGAATATTAAATACATAATTTTGAATGTGGTTCAGCAGTCAAGTTATTGGAAACCCCTAAGTTCTGGGATTTCCCTATCAGGACCAGCCGCCGCAGTTATACTGCGGCAGGTTGGCCCGGCTGCGCAAAGCGGCGTAGCTATAGGTCGCGCGCACGGCCGCCTGGGGGGCGCACACACGCGCCCCCAAGGGGGCCACGATGATCGGATTCGATCCAGAACTGATCAATCTCCAGGCCAATGGTATCTGGCCAGGACCTTGTGGTCGGTCCTGACGAATGAGATCCTTCCCCTGCATGTGTAAGTGTAAACACAGCACAGGAAGTGATGTCATCTCTCCTTGTGGAACTCTTTTCCGTTCCAGAGAGAGGAGAGAGAACATCCGAGTAACATCTAAGTATGTGCACCAACACTACACTGACACCAGTTCACGTAGGTCCCCGATCACCCCCCCCCTTCACCCCCTGTCACTGTGTCACCCAGTGCAGTGTTCATATTTTTTTTTTTATCACTGTACTGGTGTCATTAGTGACAAAAATCAGTGTTAGGGTACTTAGTGTAGGCCCAGATAGGTCTATGGACCCCCCCCTAACCCCCCCTAATAAAGGTTTAATCCCTTGATCACCCCCTGTCACCAGTGATCGCTGTATTAGTGTCACGGGTGACGCTGGTTAGCTATTTTTTTTTTTATAGCATCAGGGCACCCCCTGATCACCCGGCAGGTGATATCAGGTTTTAGAGTCAGTCAGGGTCTGCGTCGCCCCAGGCAGTGTTACATTAGTGTCAGTAGCGCTAACACCCACGCACGCACCATACACCTCCAATGTTTGGGCGTTCAAAGAAATTTTCTTGCAAAAAAAAATTTATTTTCACGTAAACAAAAGGTGTCAGAAGGGCTTTGTCTTCAAGTGGTTAGAAGAGTGGGTGATGTGTGACATAAGCTTCTAAATGTTGTGCATAAAATACCAGGACAGTTCAAACCCCCCCAAATTACTCCTTTTTGGAAAGTAGACACCCCAAGCTATTTGCTGATGGGCATGTTGAGTCCATGGAATATTTTATATTTTGCCACAAGTTGCGGGAAAATTACAATTTTTTTTTTTTTTGCACAAAGTCATCACTAAATGATATATTGCTTAAACATGCCATGGGCATATGTGAAACTACACCCCAAAATACATTCTGCTGCTTCTCTTGAGTACAGGGATACCACACGTGTGAGACTTTTTGGGAGCCTAGCTGTGTACAGGACCCCGAAAACCAATCACCGCCTTCAGGCTTTCTAAGGGCGTGAAATGGGGATTTTACTTCCTCACTACCTATCACAGTTACAGAGGCCATGAAATGTCAAGATAGTACAAAACCCCCCAAATGACCCCATTTTAGAAACTTAAATCACTTAGCACAGATACATAATTTTTATTTTAATATATATTGAATACATCTTAATAAAATATCCACAACAGTCCATCTTCTTTTGTCATATGCTCTCATTTGTCCCTCTATGAATCTGGATCTTCTTCTTACACCTGGAAATGAATCAGTTTTTTACAGTCCATAAAAAGAAAAAACATGGCTTGACTTGTAGACTGTTCTTCAGGAGGGATGGCTTAAAGGGAGGACATGAAGACCAGTCGGTCTGGGTTCCTCTGCGTCTTGTACGTGGGTTGGGCTTCGGGGCATCTCATCTCAGCGAGGAAGATGTGGCAACAGGCAACAGGAGCACCTTATCACGGCACATAGAAGGAATAGAGACAAAAACAACATGAGTATATATACCCCTACTTCCTTCAACCATGATCCGATGAAAAATAAAAAATCCCCAAAGATTCCCAGATCTTTAAAATGATTGCAGGGATCCAACCTTATCCATAAGGGCCTGAACTTTGTGACTAGTATTTTCGATCAAGGTACAACAATCTTTTCCTATGAATTCACAGAAACTACCCTTGGATGCCAACAGATAATCAAGGGGCATCTTTTAATAGAAGGGTCTTGATCTGTCATTACTCCTGTGGGATCTCTCGGAAAAGAAAAATACGGGAGGAGTACAATGTCAGGGTGTGATTTCATCCAGGTGTCCAGAATGAGGGCCATTTCTCTGGCAAATTGAGAGGGGAAGTTCTGGGCCCCTTGTGGCATAATAGTCCAGGTATAGCCCCGCCCCTCGTGGGTGAAAGCGAACAGGAACTGACAACGGGGGTCGAGGGGAACACTGAAGTAAGCATTCTCTAAGTCTACTACTGTAAAGTATTTTGCTGTGGGTGGTATTCCTGCCAGCAAGGTGTGTGGGTTGGCCATGATAGGTGTCTCCAATACAGTAGCTTCGTTCATGGCCCTGAGGTCTTGTACCATTCTGTATTTTTCTGGCTCTCCTTTTGTGGTTCGTTTCTTCACTGGGAAGAGTGGTGTGTTGCACGGAGATGTGCAGGGTATCAGAGTTCCATTTGACAGAAGGGTCTCGACTTGCTTTGAAATGGATGCAGCTTGAGCTGGCTTCAAGGGGTACTGCGGTCTTCTGGGCATGGGGGCCCCAGGCTTCAGCTGCACCATGATTGGTGGCACTTTTAGATGTCCTACATCTTCAGGCCCTGTGGACCACAGGCATGTAGGGACTCGATCCACTTTTTTTGGGATTCCAACCTCACATTGTGCATCCAAAGATAATAAAAGGGGAACAGAGCACAGTGCTGGGGCATCATTTATGGTTACCCTGTTTCCCCGAAAATAAGACCTAGCGTGACTGTCGGTGATGACTGCAATAAGCCTTACCCCCCAAATAAGCCCTACCCTGTTTCCTCAAAAATAAGCCCTACCCTGAAAATGAGACCTACAAGGACTTTAACTACAGCTTATTTGGGGGGTAGGGCTTATATTGCAGCCATCACCAACAATCACGCTAGGTCTTATTTTCGGGGAAACAGGGTAGCGGTGAGGAGACCAGAACACCACCATCGGATTGGAAGGAAATAGAAACCTGGAGTCTGGACAAGACATCAGCCCCTAACAGATTTAAGGGGCATGAGGAAGAGACCACAAATCTTGCTAGTAGATCAGGAAAATTAGATGGCCCTCGATGGGGAGGGTTATTTTTGCAAAAGGGCCTCCCAAGTCTCCAGAGGATACCACTGTAGGGGTAGGTGACACAGGCTTGCCGGAATCCTAGCGGAGAAGGTCTATATGGTCTGGAGGGGGGTGGAGGAGGAAGAGGAGAAGTGTCATGTCATCGATATTGGGCGTCTTCACCTGGATCACAGTTGGGGCCTGGTTGCCTGTGGGTGGACTTCCGAGGACTTTGGCATTCCCTTCTGAAGTGGCCGGGTCTTCCGCAGTTGTAGCAGACATGCGGATTTCGTGTTGGTGGGGGCAGATATGGTGTGTCAGAGGCCATCATGAGAGGAGCTACTCTCTACTGCTCTGTGAGGATTCTGGACCTAATAACCACTAATAACAACGTCTCAAGCTCCATTAATCTATACTCTGGGCGTGATAGGAGTAGATTCTTTTGGATTGGTTCTTTAAGACCAGAGACAAACACAACAGTCAGCATTTGTGCGTGTGCTTTGGTCCGCAGGCTGAAACCTAAATCAGTAAATATTTGTGCTATTCTATTGTGATATTTCTCAACAGATTCACCTTTTTCTTGTGTGACCTCTTGTACACATATTGGCTTCAGCAGTTTTGGAGTGGAGATGTGAACCATCTCCATAGAGAGAGTTTTTTTTCAAGCACATAGGAAAGCACTTCTGCCGCGTACACACAAGCGGACTTTTCGACCGGACTGGGCCGACGGACTTCCAACGGACTTTCCGAATGAACGGACTTGCCTATACACAATCACAAAGTCCGACGGATTCGTACGTGATGACGTACGACCGGACTAAAATAAGGAAGTTGATAGCCAGTAGCCAATAGCTGCCCTAGCGTCGTTTTTTTCCGTCGGACTAGCATACAGATGAGCGGACTTTAATATCAACTGGGTCCGGTGGAGTTCCAATGTAAAGGCTTGAAACATGTTCCAAATCTAAAGTCCATCAGATTTTCGACCGAAAAAGTCCGCTGCAGGTCCGATGAAGCCCACACACGGTCGAATTGTCCGTCGGACCAGTCCGGTCGAAAAGTCCGCTCGTGTGTACGCGGCATTCCTCTTTCGTTACTAACCATTCATCTGGCACAACGCCCAGAATACATAACTTCCCCTTTATATATAATACTCTTAAATATTTGTTTGGTTGAAATTAAACATTTTAAACTCCCCAATTTTTGCTAATACAGCTTAAACACAATTAAAACCATTTGCATAAATATAGCACATTTGCTGTTATTAGAGAAACTCCTTAAAGTCAGCCTCTGACTGAAATAATCAAGACACCCTATACATAAATTATTTATTTAAATAAAATGCTACATTGATTGCTACTATGTTTCATCATTGGAAACGTGTGGGTGGGTTTTGGTGTTGGCGGTTCAGGGGGCAGTGGCATAGGGCGTGTTGCCACAGGGGGAGGTGTCACTTAGAACAGAGGGGCGGTAGACGAAGGGCAGTGACTACTTCCTGGGGACCAGATGCCATTATAGGGCGGTGGCTGACTACTTAGTTCCTGTTTTCTGACACAGAAGGGGGTAATGGATGTGATTAAGGCAGTGTTTCTCAACTCCAGTCCTCAAGGCGCCCCAACAGGTCATGTTTTCAGGTTTTCCATTAGCTGAACGGCAAAGAATTATAAAAAGACTGTGCCTCTTTTCCGAGAACTGCACCCAAGACTGCCATGACATCAACATCCAACATCTCGAAAAGGAAGTTACCAAAATACCCAATACAGCTATGATTAATTGTTAAACTTGCTAAATCTGCTAAAAGCTCATACATTGTTACAATAATGTTTTGCATATGCCTTGTTTTTTTTTTTTTGTCTGATAAGAATGTATAAAAGCTGTGAAAAGAGGAAATAAAAAAGACAGAAGTAACTTTTCCACTCAACTCTGTCTGTCTCAGCGCATGCTCAGTGGTAAACATCTTTGTTGCCATCACAACGGGTGGCGTCTTAGGAAGTTCCCGCCCCCGTTGTGATGAAATCCAGTTGAAATCCCATTGAGCACTCTGTGCTGTATTTATAAGCCAGTGAGCTTAACTTGTAAAATTGTGTGAAGATCCGCTTTAACCTACAAAGAAGGGCAAACAATACATTTGTTTACATTGGTAACTGGTCAGGTGACTGACATTTCCACTTTGACCAAAATAGGAATATTTCAACTTGGACATTTCTCAAAACCAACAACAAAATTCTCTGGAACTCTTATTAGTTTCACATTCCTACAAAAATACAATGGCCACGATGGGTAGGAGGGCCGCTGTGGTGGGCTCTAACATCATTTTACTACATACAAGCAATGAGAAGACTAAAACATAAGACAAACATTTAGATACAAATGCGAGGGAGATATTTCATAGTTTCCATGCTACTTAAAGCGGAGTTCCAACGACATGTTTGTTTTTTAAATGCACAAGCATTATCTTCCGGGATACGGTGTAGCTGAATGACCAGCATGCACCGCTCGTTCTCCCGCATGCGCAGTATGAAAAGCTCGCAGTGCAGGAAACTTCTCATGTTGCCATCACAACGGGCAGCGTCATCTGAAGTGCCCGCCCCATTATGATGGCAACCAAGATAAGCAAAGGCAGAAGATACAAGACTGCACATTACAGGGAGAGAGCAGCGCTGTCTTTAGGTAAGTTTTAATATATTGTCTGCCACCATGCTTTAGCTAAATTAGATCCTGTGGCCACAAACTTTTTACTATTGTTTATCTTTAAATAGCACGTTATTTCTCTATAATTACATTTAAATCATATATATGAGTGCTGCCAGCATTGCTGCAGAGGTTGAAGGGATGGGGGGGGGGGTCAGCCTGTCAGTGCTCAGACCATATGCCGCACACTGCATCAAATTGGTCTGCATGGCTGTCATCCCAGAAGGAAGCCTCTTCTAAAGATAATGCACAAGAAAGCCCGCAAACAGTTTGCTGAAGACAAGCAGACTAAGGACATGGATTACTGGAACCATGTCCTGTGGTATTGAAGTAGGAATGGAAATCAGGTTATATGGCCATGGTTATGTGTGTAGTAAGGCTGATTTAGAATTTCAGATAAGAATCCATTCCTATATACTATGCTAAGAACATTTTGTGAGATCTGTAATATTTGTTACAGTCTGTGGTTAAGACACTGAATTCACCCTTTCACCCCCCTTAACACAGACACCTGTGTTTAGCACACTGATACACACTTTCCTATAGCTAGCAAATGTCAAGCTGATTAGTAAGAAAGATAAAGGAAACCGCAAGAGCAAAAAAACCTGCAAACTTTGCAAGAGTACAAAAAGAATTTGCTTTGCTAAATTGCTTTGCACCAATAAGAGTAGGTTGACTGCTTAAAAGGGTTAAAAGGTTAGAATGTCTTATAACGGAAATGTATTGTCTGTTCGCTTGTGCCGTAATGTGATGGAAGTTATATGTACACTGTATTCACTGTATCGGACACTTCTTGGCGTGTAGACATTAGTCGGGCCAGGAGTGTCCATTCTTGCTGGCCAGAAGAATGGAATAAAAATCTCTCATACCAGAGTTCATTGCCCAACTGTCAGTTACTGATATCATAACCCCATCTGCTACTTCATTATGATGAGACCAAGATAAACTTATTTGGTTCAGATGGTGTCAGGCGTGTGTGGCGGAAACCAGGTGAGGAGTACAAAGACAAGTGTGTCTTGCCTACAGTCAAGCATGGTGGTGGGAGTGTCATGGTCTGGGGCTGCATGAGTGCTGCCGGTGTTCTGCCGAGAAAGTTCCGCTCAGCGGATAAGTTCCCCCCTCTACTGCGCCTGCGCAGTAGGATCCGGCGGAAATAGCCGAAGCAGAACAGCTGAAAATCAGCTGTACACGGCGCTGCGCTCGGCACTTTTAGATTCCCCCTCTAGGTCCACTTGGATGGTGGGGAAGGAACCTGGACCTAGGGCGCAGGCGCCGTGTACAGCTGATTGAAGCATTTGAGCTTCGGCTATCTCCGGCGGCTGACAGTAGTACGTACTGCGCAGGCGCTGCGCCTGCGCAGTACGGGGGGGGGACTTATCCGCCGAGGGAACTTTCTCGGCAAGACACCGACACTGGGGAGCTACAGTTCGTTGAGGGAACCATGAATTCCAACATGTACTGTGATATACTGAAGCAGAGCATGATCCCCTTCCTTCGGAGACTGGGCCGCAAGGCAGAATTCCAACATGATAACGACCCCAAACACACCTCCAAGACGACCACTGCCTTGCTAAAGAAGCTGAGGGTAAAGGTGATGGACTGGCCAAGCATGTCTCCAGACCTAAACCCTATTGATCATCTGTGGGGCATCCTTAAATGGAAGGTGGAGGAGCGCAAGGTCTCTAACATCCACCAGCCCTGTGATGTCGTCATGGAGGAGTGGAAGAGGACTCCAGTGGCAACCTGTGAAGCTCTGGGGAACTCCATGCCCAAGACGGTTAAGGTAGTGCTGGAAAATAATGGTGGCCACATAAAATAGACACTTTGGGCCCAATTTGGACATTTTCACTTAGGGGTGTACTCACTTTTGTTGACAGCGGTTTAGACATTAATGGCTGTGTATTGAGTTATTTTGAGGGGGCAGCAAATTTACACTGTTATACAAGTTGTACACTCACTACTTTACATTGTAGCAAAGTGTCATTTCTTCAGTGTTGTCACATGAAAAGATAGAAGAAAAGATTTCCAAAAATGTGAGGGGTGTACTTACTTTTGTGAGATACTGTATATTAAAAACAAAAAACGGGAGGGAGGAAACCTAAAATGAGAAAACAGCTAAGTGATTAGAAACCCCCTTCTTGAGGCTCATCGAGGTCCCAGCTGTAATATAGCTGTAGGGCCTATTTCAAAGTCTGGTATGGGATTTCAGCCTGGAGAGTTTGCTAAAGAATACCCAGTGGAATTTGGAGGAGGGTGTCCGGCTTGTCCTGTCGTATTGTGAATTTGATTCTCCCTTGCTGAAGAGTGCCCAGTGGGTAACAGAAGTAGGCAACTGATGATGATCCTGTAGCATTGTGAGTACTGACCTAAACTCAGAGGCCCTAGTGACTGAGCAATTTTCAGTTCTTCAAAAAGGCACTAGTCATTACCCAGCCCGTTTTGATTGTCTCAGGAACTTTATCTCATGTACTTGTGGCTCAGTGATAGATCAGTGGGGAGAGATGTGTCCTCCACTAGTTCAGTCTTCTGTTTGGGGCCCATCCCATGCTCCCTTTACACCACTGCAATAAAGCATAAAAAGACACTCCTAGACTGTTATTCTTTTTAATAAGTTCACTTTTTTCTTTTTTTTCTTTTTTTTTTTTTTTTTTTACAAAGCAGGGTCACCTACATACTGTCAGTGTAGGCCGTCTGCTCCATACATCGTACAGGCAGCTTTACACGGACAGGAAGAGTCAATGAACTACCACAGAGCTCAACAGCGCCATGGTAGTTCAAAGGCTGTCAGTACTTGTAGTTCATTGATTTATGGGCACCTGTGAATCAACGACCCAGTCATGTAAGAGGAGCCATGCACAACCATGCTCACTTTGAATTGAGGTAGCAAATGCAGAGAGAAGATCCCCAGCTCACTGCCGCAAGGAGGGGGGGGGTCGGAAATCGGGGGAAAGGTGTCTGATGCCGAACCTGTTACACTCTAATGCCGCGTACACACGAGCGGACTTTACGGCGGACTTTGCCCGGCGGACTGGATTTCGTCGGACAATTCGATGTGTGTGGGCTCCAGCGGACTTTGTTTTCTCAAAAGTTGGACGGACTTAGATTTTAAACTTGTTTAAAATTTATCCGTTGAAATCGAGTCCGGTCGAAAAGTCCGCTCGTCTGTATGCTAGTTCGACGGACAAAAAGGCACGCTAGGGCAGCTATTGGCTACTGGCTATGAACTTCCTTGTTTTAGTCCGGTCGTACGTCATCACGTACGAATTCGACGGACTTTGGTGGATTGTGTGTAGGCAAGTCCGTTCATTCACAAAGTCCGTCGGAAAGTACGTCGAAAAATCCGCCGGGCAAAGTCCGCCGTAAAGTCCGACCGTGTGTACGCGGCATAAATATTGGTGTAACATGTTCAGAAAGGTGAACTTAGCCTTTAAGCTAGAGAAAAAGAAAATGTTGTATAGGGGGAAGATTTAGCTTATCACCAGCAACTCCTTCGGGGTGCACTACACCCTGATAGAGGCTAACCAGCCCTGATCACATAGTACATATCCATCCATCCAGAGGGAAGCCAATAGGAGACAGAAGCTTGTAATAAAGCACACATAAACTCAAACACACATTTTTACCAATTTTTCATCCATTGGCGATCCCCTGCAGCCTGAACAAGATCCTTCATGGCAGAATCGCTAGGTATTTTAATGAAAGCTGCCGTTTTAAAAATATTGAAAATAACTTTTGAATTCCTTGTAAACCTCACTCAATTTTGGACTTGTGTCTTTTTTTCAACCTCACCTACTAGGTAACTATCGCCCACAACATACAGGGATATACAATGCAATACTAACATAATCACACACATAGGTTGGACTTGGACTTTTTTCAACCTCACCTACTATGTAATTAAGGGCACTAAGCATCATTTCTGTCTGCCGATTCATGCCTATGACATCAGCATTAATCACTTCTGACAAGTTTTCCTGACACCAAGAGAAAAATGGTGACAGGGAGTTCCAGCAGATTGACAGCTTTAGTTCTATTCCTGTGTGAAAAAGGGGGGGGGGGGTTGTCCCTTCCTTCAAATCAGCTCTCCTCGCTCTGCAGAGTGTAATTCCAGCTCTCCAACCCATATACATATTGACTAATACGGTAAGTTAAGGATAACATCTCATTGACATCGGATAACCCAGGGACAATGGATGCTGCAATGGCTTGCAAAGCAACCAAAGGAACTATACTCATTAGAGCCTGCAATTTCATTTGTATTGCCTCAGAGGAAATGTTAGGCAGGGCTCGTAAATAAACATAACACTTGTGGCTCGGAAGCTCTTCCTCAAACGTTTTCAGCAAACGAAAGAAATCAAATAGCGCAGGCTTGAAAGAGGATACTAGGAAGACAGAATCGTCTGTAATGTCCTTTATATCCTTTTTGAGAGAATTAACACAATCCTGCCTGATCTTCTCTAATAACTCTTTTTCACTGAAAGTTTTAGCTCTACGATCTTGGCTTTCACGCAAGTCCCGGTCAATTTTTGATCTCACAAAATAGAACTTCTTGTTCATTTTTTGGATCTCCTCAGCCAGCATACTGTGATTCTCCTTGAATCTTTCAGATGCAATTATAATAAAAAAGTCATACCGCTGAAACTGAACTTTATCCAGATATTCACTGGCTTTAAAATTAGGAGTTCATATTCCAGGAAGATCCCAATAAGTTACACTCTTATTTTTAGGATGGGGGTAAGGAGTTGGCTCCATAGTGGTCTCCACCACATCGGTCTGAGCAGATTCCGGTTCTTCATCGCCAAGACCACGGATGGTGTTGATAAATGTGGACTTTCCTGACCTCGATTCTCCAGTAATTGCAACATTCAGAGGGGTATTTTCCACATCACTCAAATATTTCTTGACTTTTTCGAAGGCTTCAGCTGGATTTCCTTTTCTTAAGGCTTCTATTACCTCATTTCCAAGTTGTTTAGTGGCAGAAGAATCCATATTTTCACTTACTCAATATAATCTAATAAAACAAAAAAGGAGAAGAGAGGTAAAAAACAAAACAAAAACCATTAGGTGTGTGTGGAGCTCCCCTATAAAATGTAGGTCTCCCTCCCAAAGCACCCATACACAATGTAGATAGGCACCAGGCTCTTTGGCACCCCCTTGCCTAGGAGGCAGCATCAGCAAGTCTAAATATGGGCAATGATGTAATAGGAAACTCCATCCCTTGAGTTCCATGGGTACATGAAACCATGCCAAGCATGGCAAAATTTTACCCTTGCGTTTCAGCAAAAAAAAAGTAGTTTGCACTCTCTGCTATCAACAATGCTTGGTCAGATACAGCCAAAGGGAAGGGCAGCAAAAATGTCCTTCTTGAGATGCATCAGCCCCTAGCAAAGCCTTGTGCATGATGGTTCACACCCCCATTTACATTTCTTACCAGCACACCCTTATGAATTGGTTAGATGTCTGAGGGACCGCCCCAAAAAAAACAAAAAAAACAACACGTCCGCTAGGGAGGGGGGCAACTACCAACCTGCCCTCATGGAGTTGGGAGGGAGTTGGCCAGTACATAAACCCCTCCTTGCCAACATCCCATCCTGCAGTGGCAAGCATTGGTGCATTGATAAGGCCCCCCCCTCCCCCCCATTTTTTTGGAACCCCTCTCAAAGCTCCCACCCAGGGCTGAAGTGTATCCTAGCTGGTAAGCAGATAGGTGAGCTGGGCACTTGCAGCTCCATTGCTATGGGGATACCAGCCTGCATGCCCGGTACATGGTGTGCCGGGCTGGTTAACTCTGGGGGGGGTGAACTTTTGTTTTTATTTGAAAAAGACAAAAAAATAAATAAAAATTACAAGAACACACCACACACAAATAATGAAACATTCTGTCAGCAATTTCTATCCATGGTGCTGAAATTGTTATTATAAAGTATATGGTTTCAGCAACAAGGACAGCAGTGGTCAGCAGATGAATGAAAGGACTCCCAGTAAGGCCTGGTTCATACTATTACAGGTGGTTGTGGGTGTTGGAATCCCACGATTCCTGCAGCTGCAACCACCCACAGTCAAAACACACTGCTGTTTAAAAGAAAGCGGGGCTAGCTGATTTTGAGCTGTGGGTTGCACAAGGGGTCATATTCCTCTCCCAATTAAACACTAGCCATGGTATTCAGTCATTTCAAGATCTTAAACTCGCATTTGAACTACCCAATTCTATGTTCTTCTGTTACCTCCAGCTCCGCCACGCACTATGCACTCAATTTGGAGGCTTTGTTCCAAACCTAGCCTCCCTCTACCCATTAGATGCGTTTTTGGGTACGGACCCTAAAAAGTGGACGTCTACCTTTTATAATTGCCTTCTCCAACCAGTGGCAGCCGACTTAGCCTTCCAGTTGGGGGGAAAAAAAAAAAAGGGGTGGGGGGGTGATGGGTAGCAGACATGGGGGGAGCTGGACGAAGATTGGGAGAATGTCCTGCAAGTAAGGCAGGCCATAGTGTGAATTTCTTTCCTACAAAAACATGTTGCTGGAAAGAAATTTGCATGTTTCCCCAATCAGCACAAAAAAACCCTTTATTTATTTATTTATTTATTTTTTTTAAATTGTCCCTTTAAGAAAATTGTCCCTTTAAGGCCGTTGGGCAGAAGTGACGTTTGACGTCGCTCCGGTCCTCCAAGGGCATGGAGTGATGACCATCATGCCCTCACTGGACTTCCTACCCATCAGACCACAGGACCAGATCGTCTCCGCTGCTTCCAACGGCTCCGGTAAGCAGCGGAGATGCCCGGGACGCAGCCAGAGAGCCTCTCCTGCCGCCCATAAAAGTGATCTTGCAGCAAACCCACCAAGGGGACCACTTTTATCGTAAAGTGGACCCCCACTGTGTGTCCTTATTGTAAAGCCATGTTTAACCCCATAACGACAAAGTAACACATACAGTATATGCAGTGTCCAGGAAGTGGGGTTTAATTAAACCTGTGTACTGCTTATAAGTGTTCCTGTGTTTGTGCTGGGGCTCTCACGGAGAGGTCTGGGTGAGACTCATACTAACAACCGGGACTCGGGACTCCTGATTTCCAATCAAATGATTGCTGTGATAGCATCTTATTGGCTATCGCAGTGATCAGTCACTGTGCAGCCCGCCCATGTGTTTACTTTCTCCTCTGAATGGAAACATACATTGTATCTTTCTCTCCTTACAAGAAGGAGACTGCACACCACATATGAGTTTCTTAAGTAAATTACGCATTTTGCATGTAAATTTAACAACACAGGTACAAATAGCTAGTATAAAACATCTGGTGGACAGAACAATTTATGTCACCATGTACTGTATTGTTCTCCCTGCTTGTGGCTAGCTACATGCTTGAATATTAAATACATAATTTTGAATGTGGTTCAGCAGTCAAGTTATTGGAAACCCCTAAGTTCTGGGATTTCCCTATCAGGACCAGCTGCCGCAGTTATAGTGCGGCAGGTTGGCCCGGCTGCGCAAAGCGGCGTAGCTATAGGTCGCGCGCACGGCCGCCTGGGGGGCGCACACACGCGCCCCCATGGGGGCCACGATGATCGGATTCGATCCAGAACTGATCAATTTCCAGGCCAATGGTATCTGGCCAGGACCTTGTGATCGGTCCTGACGAATGAGATCCTTCCCCTGCATGTGTAAGTGTAAACACAGCAGAGGAAGTGATGTCATCTCTCCTTGTGGAACTCTTTTCCGTTCCAGAGAGAGGAGAGAGAACATCCGAGTAACATCTAAGTATGTGCACCAACACTACACTGACACCAGTTCACGTAGGTCCCCCGATCACCCCCCCCCCTTCACCCCCTGTCACTGTGTCACCCAGTGCAGTGTGCATATTTTTTTTTTATTTCTTTTTCATATTTTTTTTTTATCACTGTACTGGTATCATTAGTGACAAAAATCAGTGTTAGGGTACTTAGTGTAGGCCCAGATAGGTCTATGGACCCCCCCCTAACCCCCCCTAATAAAGGTTTAATCCCTTGATCACCCCCTGTCACCAGTGATCGCTGTATTAGTGTCACGGGTGACGCTGGTTAGCTAGTTTTTTTTTTTTATAGCATCAGGGCACCCCCTGATCACCCGGCAGGTGATATCAGTTAGGTTTTAGAGTCAGTCAGGGTCTGCGTCGCCCCAGGCAGCGTTAGATTAGTGTCAGTAGCGCTAACACCCACACACGCACCATACACCTCCAATGTTTGGGGGTTCAAAGAAATTTTCTTGCAAAAAAAAATTATTTTCACGTAAACAAAAGGTGTCAGAAGGGCTTTGTCTTCAAGTGGTTAGAAGAGTGGGTGATGTGTGACATAAGCTTCTAAATGTTGTGCATAAAATACCAGGACAGTTCAAACCCCCCCAAATTACTCCTTTTTGGAAAGTAGACACCCCAAGCTATTTGCTGAGAGGCATGTTGAGTCCATGGAATATTTTATATTTTGCCACAAGTTGCAGGAAAATTACAATTTTTTTTTTTTTTTTGCACAAAGTCATCACTAAATGATATATTGCTTAAACATGCCATGGGCATATGTGAAACTACACCCCAAAATACATTCTGCTGCTTCTCTTGAGTACGGGGATACCACACGTGTGAGACTTTTTGGGAGCCTAGCTGTGTACAGGACCCCGAAAATCAATCACCGCCTTCAGGCTTTCTAAGGGCGTGAAATGGGGATTTCACTTCCTCACTACCTATCACAGTTACAGAGGCCATGAAATGTCAAGATAGTACAGAACCCCCCAAATGACCCCATTTTAGAAACTTAAATCACTTAGCACATATACATAATTTTTATTTTAATACATATTGAATACATCTTAATAAAATATCCACAACAGTCCCTCTTCTTTTGTCATATGCTCTCATTTGTCCCTCTATGAATCTTGATCTTCTTCTTACACCTGGAAATGAATCAGTCTTTTACAGTCCATAAAAAGAAAAAACATGGCTTGACTTGTAGACTGTTCTTCAGGAGGGATGACTTAAAGGGAGGACATGAAGACCAGTCGGTCTGGGTTCCTCTGCGTCTTGTACGTGGGTTGGGCTTTGGGGCATCTCATCTCAGCGAGGAAGATGTGGCAACAGGCAACAGGAGCACCTTATCACGGCACATAGAAGGAATAGAGACAAAAACAACATGAGTATATATACCCCTACTTCCTTCAACCATGATCCGATGAAAAATAAAAAATCCCCAAAGATTCCCAGATCTTTAAAATGATTGCAGGGATCCAACCTTATCCATAAGGGCCTGAACTTTGTGACTAGTATTTTCGATCAAGGTACAACAATCTTTTCCTATGAATTCACAGAAACTCCCCTTGGATGCCAACAGATAATCAAGAGGCATCTTTTAATAGAAGGGTCTTGATCTGTCATTACTCCTGTGGGATCTCTCGGAAAAGAAAAATACGGGAGGAGTACAATGTCAGGGTGTGATTTCATCCAGGTGTCCAGAATGAGGGCCATTGCTCTGGCGAATTGAGAGGGGAAGTTCTGGGCCCCTTGTAGCATAACAGTCCAGGTATAGCCCCGCCCCTCGTGGGTGAAAGCGAACAGGAACTGACAACGGGGGTCGAGGGGAACACTGAAGTAAGCATTCTCTAAGTCTACTACTGTAAAGTATTTTGCTGTGGGTGGTATTCCTGCCAGCAAGGTGTGTGGGTTGGCCATGATAGGTGTCTCCAATACAGTAGCTTCGTTCATGGCCCTGAGGTCTTGTACCATTCTGTATTTTTCTGTCTCTCCTTTTGTGGTTTGTTTCTTCACTGGGAAGAGTGGTGTGTTGCACAGAGATGTGCAGGGTATCAGAGTTCCATTTGACAGAAGGGTCTCGACTTGCTTTGAAATGGATGCAGCTTGAGCTGGCTTCAAGGGGTACTGCGGTCTTCTGGGCATGGGGGCCCCAGGCTTCAGCTGCACCATGATTGGTGGCACTTTTAGATGTCCTACATCTTCAGGCCCTGTGGACCACAGGCATGTAGGGACTCGATCCAAGACTTTTTTTGGAATTCCAACCTCACATTGTGCATCCAAAGATAATAAAAGGGGAACAGAGCACAGTGCTGGGGCATCATTTATGGTTACCCTGTTTCCCTGAAAATAAGACCTAGCGTGACTGTCGGTGATGGCTGCAATATAAGCCTTACCCCCCAAATAAGCCCTACCCTGTTTCCTCAAAAATAAGCCCTACCCTGAAAATAAGACCTACAAGGACTTTAACTACAGCTTATTTGGGGGGTAGGGCTTATATTGCAGCCATCACCAATAATCACGCTAGGTCTTATTTTCGGGGAAACAGGGTAGCGGTGAGGAGACCAGAACACCACCATCGGATTGGAAGGAAATAGAAACCTGGAGTCTGGACAAGACATCAGCCCCTAACAGATTTAAGGGGCATGTGGAAGAGACCACAAATCTTGCTAGTAGATCAGGAAAATTAGATGGCCCTCGATGGGGAGGGTTATTTTTGCAAGAGGGCCTCCCAAGTCTCCAGAGGATACCATTGTAGGGGTAGGTGACACAGGCTTGCCGGAATCCTAGCGGAGAAGGTCTATATGGTCTGGAGGGGGGTGGAGGAGGAAGAGGAGAAGTGTCATGTCATCGATATTGGGCGTCTTCACCTGGATCACAGTTGGGGCCTGGTTGCCTGTGGGTGGACTTCCGAGGACTTTGGCATTCCCTTCTGAAGTGGCCGGGTCTTCTGCAGTTGTAGCAGACATGCAGATTTCGTGTTGGTGGGGGCAGATATGGTGTGTCAGAGGCCATCATGAGAGGAGCTACTGTCTACTGCTCTGTGAGGATTCTGGACCTAATAACCACTAATAACAACGTCTCAAGCTCCATTAATCTATACTCTGGGCGTGATAGGAGTAGATTCTTTTGGATTGGTTCTTTAAGACCAGAGACAAACACAACAGTCAGCATTTGTGCGTGTGCTTTGGTCCGCAGGCTGAAACCTAAATCAGTAAATATTTGTGCTATTCTATTGTGATATTTCTCAACAGATTCACCTTTTTCTTGTGTGACCTCTTGTACACATATTGGCTTCAGCCGTTTTGGAGTGGAGATGTGAACCATCTCCATAGAGAGTAATTCATTTTTTTTTTCTAGCACATAGAATAATGCAAGGAAAGCACTTCTGCCGCGTACACACAAGCGGACTTTTCGACCGGACTGGGCCAACGGACTTCCAACGGACTTTCCGAATGAACGGACTTGCCTATACACAATCACAAAGTCCGACGGATTCGTACGTGATGACGTACACTGGACTAAAATAAGGAAGTTGATAGCCAGTAGCCAATAGCTGCCCTAGCGTCGTTTTTTTCCGTCGGACTAGCATACAGATGAGCGGACTTTAATAGCAACTGGGTCCGGTGGAGTTCCAATGTAAAGATTTGAAACATGTTCCAAATCTAAAGTCCATCAGATTTTCGACCGAAAAAGTCCGCTGCAGGTCCGATGAAGCCTACACACGGTCGAATTGTCAGTCGGACCAGTCCGGTCGAAAAGTCCGCTCGTGTGTACGCGGCATTCCTCTTTCGTTGCTAACCATTCATCTGGCACAACACCCAGAATACATAACTTCCCCTTTATATATATAATACTCTTAAATATTTGTTTGGTTGAAATTAAACATTTTAAACTCTCCAATTATTGCTAATACAGCTTAAACACAATTAAAACCATTTGCATAAATATAGCACATTTGCTGTTATTAGAGAAACTCCTTAAAGTCAGCCTCTGACTGAAATAATCAAGGCACCCTATACATAAATTATTTATTTAAATAAAATGCTACATTGATTGCTACTATGTTTCATCACTGGAAACGTGTGGGTGGGTTTTGGTGTTGGCGGTTCAGGGGGCAGTGGCATAGGGCGTGTTGCCACAGGGGGAGGTGTCACTTAGAACAGAGGAGCGGTAGACAAAGGACAGTGATTACTTCCTGGGGACCAGATGCCATTATAGGGCAGTGGCTGACTACTTAGTTCCTGTTTTCTGACACAGACGGGGGTAATGGATGTGATTAAGGCAGTGTTTCTCAACTCCAGTCCTCAAGGCGCCTCAACAGGTCATGTTTTCAGGTTTTCCATTAGCTGAACGGCAAAGAATTATAAAAAGACTGTGCCTCTTTTCCGAGAACTGCACCCAAGACTGACATGGAATCAACATCCAACATATCAAAAAGGAAGTTACCAATATACCCAATACAGCTATGATTAATTGTTAAACTTGCTAAATCTGCTAAAAGCTCATACATTGTTACAATAATGTTTTGCATATGCCTTGTTTTTTTTTTTTTACATTACTATTTTTACATTATTATTTTTTTCTGAACAGCCAAAAGCAGCTTCAAAAGCTACTTTTGCATCATCTGCGATCTCATTCAGGACAGAGTACAGAAGGTCAATGCATGCAGAAGCAGACATGGGACCAGACACAGTGGCACTTAGGACTGGAACCCAGCTGAAAAACGTTTTAATGCCCATGTAAACGTTACCCCTCCTTTTCTCCAACTCTCTTGCGACAAGATCATAAGTGATCTCATATTTGACAAATGGAGATTTCATTAAACTTTTTACATCATTTCTACCAGACCTTTCCACCAAATCATTCAAAGATTTCTCATCAAGACCAAAACTTTCTACATATTGACTAATACGGTAAGTTAAGGATAACATCTCATTGACATCGGATAACCCAGGGACAATGGATGCTGCAATGGCTTGCAAAGCAACCAAAGGAACTATACTCATTAGAGCCTGCAATTTCATTTGTATTGCCTCAGAGGAAATGTTAGGCAGGGCTCGTAAATAAACATAATGCTTGTGGCTCGGAAGCTCTTCCTCAAACGTTTTCAGCAAACGAGAGAAATCAAATAGCGCAGGCTTGAAAGAGGATACTAGGAAGACAGAATCATCTGTAATATCCTTTATATCCTTTTTGAGAGAATTAACACAATCCTGCCTGATCTTCTCTAATAACTCTTTTTCACTGAAAGTTTTAGCTCTACGTTCTTGGCTTTCACGCAAGTCCTGGTCAATTTTTGATCTCACAAAGTAGAACTTCTTGTTCATTTTTTGGATCTCCTCAGCCAGCATACTGTGATTCTCCTTGAATCTTTCAGATGCAATTATAATAAAAAAGTCATACCGCTGAAACTGAACTTTATCCAGATATTCACTGGCTTTAAAATTAGGAGTTCCTATTCCAGGAAGATCCCAATAAGTTACACTCTTATTCCTAGGATGGGGGTAAGGAGTTGGCTCCATAGTGGTCTCCACCACACCGGTCTGAGCAGATTCTGGTTCTTCATCGCCAAGACCACGGATGGCGTTGATAAATGTGGACTTTCCTGACCCCGATTCTCCAGTAATTGCAACATTCAGAGGGGTATTTTCCACATCACTCAAATATTTCTTGACTTTTTCGAAGGCTTCAGCTGGATTTCCTTTTCTTAAGGCTTCTATTACCTCATTTCCAAGTTGTTTAGTGGCAGAAGAATCCATATTTTCACTTACTCAATATAATCTAATAAAACAAAAAAGGAGAAGAGAGGTAAAAAACAAAACAAAAACCATTAGGTGTGTGTGGAGCTCCCCTATAAAATGTAGGTCTCCCTCCCAAAGCACCCATACACAATGTAGATAGGCACCAGGCACTTTGGCACCCCCTTGCCTAGGAGGCAGCGTCAGCAAGTCTAAATATGGGCAATGATGTAATAGGAAACTCAATCCCTCGAGTTCCATGGGTACATGAAACCATGCCAAGCATGGCAAAATTTTACCCTTGCGTTTCAGCAAAAAAAAAGTAGTTTGCACTCTCTGCTATCAACAATGCTTGGTCAGATACCAGCCTGCATGCCCAGTACATGGTGTGCCGGGCTGGTTAACTCTGGGGGGGGGGGTGAACTTTTGTTTTTATTTGAAAAAGACAAAAAAATAAATAAAAATTACAAGAACACACCACATACAAATAATGAAACATTCTGTCAGCAATTTCTATCCATGGTGCTGAAATTGCTATTATACAGTATATGGTTTCAGCAACAAGGACAGCAGTGGTCAGCAGATAAATGAAATGACTCCCAGTAAGGCCTGGTTCACACTATTACAGGTGGTTGTGGGTGTTGGAATCCCATGATTCCCGCAGCTGCAACCACCCACAGTCAAAACACACTGCTGTTTAAAAGCAAGCGGGGCTGCCTGATTTTGAGCTGTGGGTTGCACAAGGGGTCATATTCCTCTCCCAATTAAACACTAGCCATAGAATTCAGTCATTTCAAGATCGTAAACTCGCATTTGAACTACCCAATTCTATGTTCTTCTGTTACCTCCATCTCCGCCACGCACTATGCACTCAATTTGGAGGCTTTGTTCCAAACCTAGCCTCCCTCTACCCATTAGATGTGTTTTTGGGAATGGACCCTAAAAAGTGGACGTCTACCTTTTATAAATTGCCTTCTCCAACCAGTGGCAGCTGACTTAGCCTTCCAGTTGGGGAAAAAAAAAAAAAAGGGGGGGGGGGGGTAGGTGCAAGTAAGGCAGGCCATAGTGTGAATTTCTTTCCTACAAAAACATGTTGCTGGAAAGAAATTTGCATGTTTCCCCAATCAGCACAGAAAAGCCTTTTTTTTTTTTAAATTGTCCCTTTAAGAAAGTTGTCCCTTTAAGGCCGTTGGGCAGAAGTGACATTTGACGTCGCTCCGGTCCTCCAAGGGCATGGAGTCGAGTGATGACCATCATGCCCTCACTAGACTTCCTGCCCATCAGACCACAGGACCGGATCGTCTCCGCCGCTTCCAACGGCTCCGGTAAGCAGTGGAGATGCCCGGGATGCGGCGGGAGCGCCTCTCCTGCCGCCCATAAAAGTGATCTTGCGGCAAACCCACCAAGGAGACCACCTTTATCGTAAAAGTGGACCACCCACTGTGTGTCCTTATTGTTAAGACATGTTTAACCCTTTAACGACAAAGTAACACATACAGTATATGCAGCGTCCAGGAAGTGGGCTTTAATTAAACCTGTGTACTGCTTATAAGTGTTCCTGTGTTTGTGCTGGGGCTCTCACGGGGAGGTCTGGGTGAGACTCATACTAACAATCGGGACTCGGGACTCCTGACTTCCAATCACCTGATCGCTGTGATAGCATCTTATTGGCTATCGCAGTGATCAGTCACTGTGCAGCCCACCCATGTGTTTACTTTCTCCTCTGAATGGAAACATACATTGTATCTTTCTCTCCTTACAAGAAGGAAAGATGAGAAAAAAAAAATGCATTTTTATAATTAGTATCAGTGAAGTTGATTTACTAAAACTGGAGAGTGCAAAATCTGGCTTGTTCAATTTAGCTTTGACAATAAGGCCCCTTTCACACGAGGCGGACTCCGTTTCCACAGAGCCCGCCTCGGTCTGCCGGCTCAGCGGGAGATCTGTCCGTTCATCTCCGCTGAGCCGGCGGATGACAGGTCCCTCTCTGCTCACTAAGCGGGGAGGGGCTTGTCAGGCGCCGCTGCCGCCTATGGACGGATCGGATGAAAACGGACAGCATGTCCGTTTTCATCTGATCTCACCCGATCCGATAGCGATGGACCTGGACATAGGGCCACCCGTCTGCTTTTAGTGGATTGGACTGGGTCAGATGTCAGCGGACATGTCTCCGCTGACATCCGTCGCTCCATAAGCTAACATGGAGCGCCCGTTCAGGTCCGCCGTCAAAACTGACAGGTGGACCTGAGCGGTCCGATCGTGTGAAAGGGGCCTAAAACCTGGAAGCTGATTGGTTTCTATGCACAGCTGCACCAGATTTTGCACTCACCAGCTTTATTAAACTTGACCCCAATGTGTTTTAGAAAAAAAAAAAAAAAAGTATATATGCATACACACACACAAACAATCGCTGCCATTGCCAAATCCCATTCATTTCAATGGCCTTTGTTCATACTGAAGCGGGAATTGCACCGCATTCCTGTTCAAATCACATGCGACTCTGCAGCAGTGCAATTCATTCTGTATGGCTCAAATCGCACAGCGAGTTTGGAGTGGAAGAACTTGACTGGCCTGCACAGAGTCCTGACCTCAACCCGATAGAACACCTTTGGCATGAATTAGGGAGGAGACTGCGAGCCAGGCCTTCTCATCCAACATCAGTGCCTGACCTCACAAATGCTCTTCTGGAAGAATGGTCAAACATTCCCATAGACACACTCCTAAACCTTGTGGACAGCCTTCCCAGAAGAGTTGAAGCTATTTTTGGTAATATGGTGTATATAAAACAAAGGGAACTATAAGACTTTGTACATTTCATGATGCACCCAGAATGTATTTAGGTGATTTAAAGCAGCTGTAAAGGTTTTTTTTTTCTTCTTACAGTGTAAGTTCACCTTTACAGAAAAATCTGTAAGGTGAACTTACCCAGGATGCCCTCCTCACCCCCCCCCCCCAGTCCCCCTGACCTGTTGCGTGGCGATCACCCGCTCTGAGCCCCGGTATAGCCACGTCAGGGGTCACGCATCTTCTTCCCTGCTGACAGGACGGGCTACGCGGGTTCTGATTGGTCATGCCGCCCATGTGAAGGCGCCAACCAATTAGAATGCACGGAAACATCCCTCCTGATGGGGTAGGTTTTGGAGATTCAGCGGAGAATTCCTAAGCCCCGGGCCCCTGGGCTCAGAATGGGAGATCGCCATGCTCTAGGTCAGCGGGACTGGGGTGGGGGGCTTCCTGTGTAAGTTCACCTTATGGATTTTTCTGTAAAGGTGAACTTACCCTTTAACCACTTGACCTCCGGAAGGATTTACCCCCTCCATGACCAGGATATTTTTCTATTCAGCACTGCGCTACTTTAACTGGTAATTGCTCAGTCATGCAACACTGTACCCAAATGAAACATATAATTTATTTTAATATATAGAATATATTAATATATAAATACAATTTAATATATTTAAAATATATAATTTTTTTCACACAAATAGAGCATTCTTTTGATCTGGGTTTTTTATTCTATAAAAAAAAAAAGAGACTGAAAATTTTGGCAAAAACAATATTTTCGACTTTCTGTGTGTATGTATGAATGTGATTTAGGGACATTCGATTGTAAGCTTCTGAAAGAGCAGGGACGCATGTAAATGTACAATATATATATATATATATATATATATATATATATATATATATATATATATATATATAAAAATATATATATATATATTGCTGTGTAAATGAACAGTCCTATATAAGTACATGTAATAATAATAATATGCAATGTGTCTCTTGGATTCATTTTTTGAACACTATAAACATGTTTTCTTACATTTTTATTAATAATCATTGTATTGTGGAAAAGATAAAGTTCATTAATTAATGATCTACATATTGTGGTTGGTGCAGTTGTTTCTTTTGATTTCTTTCTTGGTGTCTTTGATACATCTAAACTCCCATAAGAACCGCAGGGTGTGCATACTCAAAGAAACACCGGTAATTCTGTATTTTGGCCACAAGATGTCAGCATTGGTAACATTGTATTTCTTGCAGAACACATGCAGGAATGTTTGTCATATGTAACACAATGGATGCAATTTGTATCTTTGCTCTGTCTTTTTTAATGTTACAGAAAACCTGTAACACAAAGAGCTCAGCGAAGCTGGCCCCCCTACAATCAGCATGAGCTAACACAAAGCTCTACATAGAAGGATGCACTAAAGTACAGCGGCTAATCAGATTTCAGTCTAGAGAGGCCATGCTTTGGATTAATACAGTCAATTCTAAAGTTTTTCGTCTTATAGTAGTACTAAAGCCTCGTACACATGATCGAATTGTTCGCCAACAAATCCGTGGAATTTTGTCCGAAGGGCGTTTGCCCAAAATTGTCTTGCATACACACGGCCACCAGGGCCATCCTTAATTTTGATTGTAAGCCTATCCTTACTGCTCACTGGCTGGTTTCTAGAGGTTACAACACATAATTTCTGCTTGCCGATTGGTTGCTAGAGGTTATTGTATATTATTAGCGCTCACTAATTGGTTGCTAGGTGTTACAGCACATCATTACCACTTACTGATTGGTTGCTAGAGATTGAAGCAGATCACTACTGTTCGCTGATTGGTTGCTAGAGGTTACTGCACATCATTACCCCTCACTGAGCAGTGGAGCAATCCCAAATAATTGAGCAAGTAAAGGGGCACATTAATGCACGTACTACATGAGAGTGTCAGAGAGTGAAGACATACTGCGTAAGAGGTTCAGAGACTGCGGACATACTGCAGGAGACAATCAGAGACT
Organism: Lithobates clamitans; assembly: GCA_037952925.1. Lineage (NCBI taxonomy): Eukaryota > Metazoa > Chordata > Amphibia > Anura > Ranidae > Lithobates > Lithobates clamitans. Next base: position 1,754,769 of record JBBGZY010000808.1, read on the forward strand.
GCAGACATACTGCAGGAGATTACCAGAGACTACGGATATGCTGCAGGAGACAATTAAAGACTACGGCTATACTGCAGGAAACAATTAACCACTTCAGCCCCGGAAGGATTTACCCCCTTCCTGACCAGAGCACTTTTTACAATTTGGCACTGCGTCGCTTTAACTGCTAATTGCGCGGTCATCCAATGCTGTACCCAAACGAAATTCGCATCCTTTTCTTCCCACAAATAGAGCTTTCTTTTGATGGTATTTGATTACCTCTGCCGTTTTGATTTTTTGCGCTATACACGGAAAAAGACCGAAAATTTTGAAAAAAAATGATATTTTCTACTTTTTGTTCTAAAAAAAATCCAATAAACTCAATTTTAGTCATACATTTAGGCCAAAATGTATTCGGCCACATGTCTTTGGTAAAAAAAAAATGTCAATAAGTGTATATTTATTGGTTTGCGCAAAAGTTATAGCGCCTACAAACTAGGGTACATTTTCTGGAATTTACACAGCCTTTAATTTATGACTGCCTATGTCGTTTCTTGAGGTGCTAAAATGGCAGGGCAGTACAAAACCCCCACAAATGACCCCATTTTGGAAAGTAGACACCCCAAGGAAATTGTTGAGAGGCATGTTGAGCCCATTGAATATTCATTTTTTTTGTCCCAAGTGATTGAATAATGAAAAAAAAAAAAAATTACAAAAAGTTGTCACTAAATGATTTATTGCTCACACAGGCCATGGGCATATGTGGAATTGCACCCCAAAATACATTTAGCTGCTTCTCCTAAGTATGGGGATACCACATGTGTGGGACTTTTTGGGAGCCTAGCCGCGTACGGGGCCCCGAAAACCAATTACTGCCTTCAGGATTTCTAAGGGCATACATTTTTGATTTTACTCCTCACTACCTATCACAGTTTTGAAGTCCATAAAATGCCCAGATGGCATAAACCCCCCCCAAATGACCCCATTTTGGAAAGTAAACACCCCAAGCTATTTGCTGAGAGTCATGTCGAGTCCATGGAATGTTTTATATTTTGACACAAGTTGCGGGAAAGTGACAATTTTTTTTTTTTTTTGCACAAAGTTGTCACTAAATGATATATTGCTCACACAGGCCATGGGCATATGTGGAATTGCACCCCAAAATACATTTAGCTGCTTCTCCTGAGTATGGGGATACCACATGTGTGGGACTTTTTGGGAGCCTAGCCGTGTACGGGGCCCCGAAAACCAATCACCGCCTTCAGGATTTCTAACGGTGTAAATTTTTGATTTCACTCTTCACTGCCTATCACAGTTTCGGAGGCCATGGAATGCCCAGGTGGCACAAACCCCCCCCCCCCCAAATGACCCCATTTTGGAAAGTAGACACCCCAAGCTATTTGCTGAGAGGCATGGTGAGTATTTTGCAGCTCTCATTTGTTTTTGAAAATAAAGAAAGACGAGAAAAAAAAATTTTTTTTTTCTTTTTTCAATTTTCAAAACTTTGTGACAAAAAGTGAGGTCTGCAAAATACTCACTATACCTCTCAGCAAATAGCTTGGGGTGTCTACTTTCCAAAATGGGGTCATTTGGGGGCTTTTTTTGCCACCTGGGCTTTCCATGGCCTCCGAAACTGTGATAGGCAGTGAGGAGTGAAATCAAAAATTTACACCCTTAGAAACCCTGAAGGCGGTGCTTGGTTTTCGGGGTCCCGTACGTGGCTAGGCTCCCAAAAAGTCTCACACATGTGGTATTCCTGTACTCAGGAGAAGCAGCTAAATGTATTTTGGGGTGTAATTTCACATATTCCCATGGCATGTTTGAGCAATATATAATTTAGTGACAACTTTGTGCAAAAAAAAAAAAAATTGTCTTTTTCCTGCAACTTGTGTCACAATATAAAATATTCCATGGACTCGACATGACTCTCAGCAAATAGCTTGGGGTGTCTACTTTCCAAAATGGGGTCATTTGGGGGGGTTTGAACTGTCCTGGCATTTTATGCACATTTAGAAGTTAATGTCACACATCACCCACTCTTCTAACCACTTGAAGACAATGCCCTTTCTGACACTTTTTGATTACATAAAAAACTAATTTTTTTTTGCAAGAAAATTACTTTGAACCCCCACACATTATATATTTTTTTAAAGCAAATGCCCTACAGACTAAAATGGTGGGTGTTTCATTTTTTTTTTTTCACACAGTATTTGCGCAGCGATTTTTCAAACGCATTTTTTGGGGAAAAAACACACTTTTTAAAATTTTATTGCACTAAAACACATTATATTGCCCAAATGTTTGATGAAATAAAAAAGATGATCTTAGGCCGAGTACATGGATACCAAACATGACATGCTTTAAAATTGCGCACAAACGTGCAGTGGCGACAAACTAAATACATTTTTAAAAGCCTTTAAAAGCCTTTACAGGTTACCACTTTAGATTTACAGAGGAGGTCTACTGCTAAAATTACTGCCCTCGATCTGACTTTCGCGGTGGTACCTCACATGCATGGTGCAATTGCTGTTTACATTTGACGCCAGACCGACGCTTGCGTTCGCCTTAGCGTGAGAGCAGGGGGGACAGGGGTGCTTTTTTTTTTTTTTTTTTTATCTTATTTTTAAACTGTTTCTTTCATTTTTTTTTTTTTTAAATCATTTTTATTGTTATCTCAGGTAATGTAAATATCCCCTTTTATAGCAATAGGTAGTGACAGGTACTCTTTTTTGAAAAAATTGGGGTCTATTAGACCCTAGATTTCTCCTCTGCCCTCAAAGCATCTGACCACACCAAGATCGGTGTGATAAAATGCTTTCCCAATTTCCCAATGGCGCTGTTTACATCCGGCGAAATCTAACTCATAAAATGCTCGTAGCTTCCGGTTTCTTAGGCCATAGAGATGTTTGGAGCCACTCTGGTCTCTGATCAGCTCTATGGTCAGCTGGCTGAATCACCGGCTGCATTCTCAGGTTCCCTGTTGAGACAGGAGAGCCAGAGAAAAACACGGAAGATGTTGTGGGGGGGGGGCATTCCCTCCCACTGCTTGTAAAAGCAGTCTAGAGGCTAATTAGCCGCTAGGATTGCTTTTACATGAAAGCCGATCGCTGGCTGAAAAGAATGATACCAAGATGATACCTAAACCTGCAGGCATCATTCTGGTATAACCATTCAAAGTCGTGAATGGCGTACCTGAAGACAAAAAAATGGTTAACAATAAAGCACAGTAAACGGTAAAGTATAAAAAATTGCATACCTGAAAAGCAAACATGATAAAACATAATAACAATAAAACATTGCAGAATAGAATACAGTAAAAAAGAGTTGAACAATAGAGAGAATAGAGAGAGAGAACAATAAAACGACAACTATTTTTTTTTATTTTATATTTTTGTATGTGTTTTTTTTTTTTTTTTTTTTACACTTTTTTTGTAACTGTAACTTTTATAACTGTAACCGGTTCCAGGTTCGGGTCTCTCAAAATGCGATGGCATCTTGGGAGACCCTGTGAAAGTGTGTCCTAGTCTGTGCAATGCTGTACCCTACGCTAATACTCAACTAGTGCATGGTAGCGTTCAAAACATTCACCAATGCAAAAACCAGGATTGTCAGGACAGGAGGGACAATAATAGCGGGTGTCACGCCTATATCCGCGCTTGCTGCAGACACAACATCTTTTTTGGGGGGGTTCGTTGGGTAGGGGTACTCGGGAAGACATAAAGAAAATGCCTCTCATGCAGCCGACTGCATTTGGTTGGGGATGTGAATGGGGGAAGTACGGGCGCTGCAGAAGCGGTGGGTTCCCAATTAGGATTGGTGAATGCAGCAGGAAGGGCATTATGGGCACGACGGGCCTGTGTTTGTCTTTTTGGTGGCAGCGGGACACTACTTGTGCTTGCCACCTCACCAGCTCTAACTGCACTTATGGGACTCGCCACGTCACCAAGTGTTACTGCAGTGCTGGTTTGACTACGACCGGGGTGTACTAGGCCGCTGGTGCTTGCCAGTTCACCAAAACGCTACCAAAAAAACTGTTAGCGATCGCAGGGATCAGGCCTGACTCTGCGAACGCTGCAGTTATGTGTTTAGTGTTTTGTAAGTGACAGTGATCGATCGATACTGCACTTGGGTGGGCTGGGCCGGGCCGGGCGGAGGGGCAAAACGCAGGTGCTAGCAGGTATCTGGGCTGATCCCGCTATTACTGCGTGTTTGGGAACCCTAAACTGCTGGGGACGCCAGTATAGATCTGATCGGATCAGATATTGATCCGTTCAGATACTATACCACTACGGGAGGTGTACGGTGCGTGCGTGGGTGTTAGCGGTACTGGCGCTAACCTGACGCTGCCTGGGGCTGGTGCTTGCCAGTTCACCAAAACGCTACCAAGAAAACTGTTAGCGATCGCAGGGATCAGGCCTGACTCTGTGAACGTTGCAGTTATGCGTTTAGTGTTTTGTAAGTGACAGTGGTCGATCGATACTGCACTTGGGTGGGCTGGGCCGGGCGGAGGGGAAAAACGCAGGTGCTAGCAGGTATCTGGGCTGATCCCGCTAACACTGCGTTTTTGGGAACCCTAAACTGCTGGGGACGCTAGTATAGATCTGATCGGATCAGATATTGATCCGTACAGATACTATACCACTAAGGGAGGCGTATGCTGCGTGCGTGGGTGTTAGCGGTACTGGCGCTAATCTGACGCTGCCTGGGGCGACGCATATCACCGCCGGGCGATCAGGGGGCTAAACCTTTATTCGGTAATAAACGGCGGGTGCCCTGACACTATAAAAAATAAACAAGCTAACCAGCGTCACCCGTAACGGTTATACGGTGATCAGTGGTGAAAGGGTTAACTAGGGGGCAATTAAGGGGTTAAAACATTTATTAGATAGTATATGGGGGTCCCTGTCGCTATAAAACGCTGACGGCGAACCTAAATATTTACCTCCCTAACTAGCGTCACCAGTGACACTAATACAGCGATCAGAAAAATGATCGCTTAGTGACACTGGTGACAGGGGGTGATCAAGGGGTTAAAACTTTATTGGGGGGGTTAGGGGGTACCCTAGACCTACAGCGGGATAATACTCACTGCAATACCACTTCTAACTGTCACAAACTGACACCATGCAGTAATCAGAAAAAAAAAAAAAATACTGCTTGGTGTCAGTTTGTGACGGGGGTGCGATCGGGGGGGGGATCGGGGGGCGATCGGGGGAGGGGTCGGGGGTGTTTTATGTGCCTAGCATGTTCTACTGTGTGTGTGTGTATGTGTTGTGCACTCACATGTCTTCTCTCCTTGGCGCCGGAACGGAAACTGCCGAGCCGAGGAGAGATGACATCACATCCTCTGCCTGTGTGTACTACACACAGGCAGAGGAGGATTCCGATTGGCTGGGAGCGATCGCGAGGGGGGGCCACGATCGGATGGTCTCCCCCTCGCCTCTCAACCCTCCCAGTCAAATGCCGACCGCCGCTGGCACCGGGGGGGGTCCGATCGGACCCCCCGCCCGCGGGAGGCAGATCACGTATGGGTACGTGATTCTGCCTGCCCGTGCCATTCTGCCGCAGTATATCTGCGTTAGGCGGTCGGCAAGTGGTTAAAGATTACAGACATACTACAGGAGACAGAGACTGGAGACATTATACAGGTGATGGTCAGAGACTGCCGACATACTGCAGGAGACAATCAGGAGACTGCGGACATACTGCAGGAGATTACTAGAGACTGCTGACATACTGCAGGAGACAATCAGAGACTGTAGACATACTGCAGGAGATTACCAGAGACTGCGGACATACTGCAGGAGATTACCAGAGACTGCGGACATACTGCAGGAGATTACCAGAGACTGCGGACATACTGCAGGAGATTACCAGAAACTGCGGACATACTGCAGGAGACAATCAGAGACTGTAGACATACTGCAGGAGATTACCAGAGACTGCGCTACATGCTGCAGGAGATAATCAAAGACTACGGACATACTACAGGAGACAGAGACTGCAGACATTATACAGGTGATGGTCAGAGACTGCGGACATACTGCAGGAGACAATCAGGAGACTGCGGACATACTGCAGGAGACAATCAGGAGACTGCTAACATACTGCAGGAGATTACTAGAGACTGCGGATATACTGCAGGAGACAATCAGAGACTGCGGACATACTGCAGGAGGCAATCAAAGACTGCGGACATACTGCTGGAGACAATCAAAGACTGCGGACATACTGCAGGAGACAATCAGAGACTACGGACATATTGCAGGAGATTACTAGAGACTGCGGACATACTGCAGAAGAAAATCAGAGACTGCAGACATTATACAGATGATGGTCAGAAAACTTGCAGCAACGCACAGCTTTACAGTTGAATAACACAGCTCAGGGTTTAAGCAGTCGGGCATTTTATGGGTGTAAGGACATACCTGGCCAGCCAAACGCACAACATACATTCAGGTCTGTATGGCGGGGCTTTCACTCTCTGCTCTCACTACAACAGCCAGGAGCTCCACTGACACTTTGTTGGGGGGCCCACGTCACCCGTGAATTGGGGCCCTGATGACAGCTTTGCAGAGCGCACAGAGGACACGGGAGGATTCCCGCGCTAGACAGCTGAGAGGGGGCGGGGCTGGGAGCTCCACTGACGCTCTGACCCCGCCCACGTGCCGACTGTATACTCTGAACAGAGCGACTTTATTGAGAGCCAGTGATCGGAGTGGGAGCGTCAGTGGAGCTCCCGACCCCGCTCCCGGACCTCTGTATTCACCAGCTAGTATAGAGGGGGCAGGGCCGGGAGCTCCACTGACGCTCCCACTTCGATCACTGCCTCTTACTGCCTCGGAACAGATGCTCTGTTCCGAGTATACAGGCTGCATGTGGGCGGGGTCAGAGCATCAGTGGAGCTCCCAGCCCCGCCCCCTCTCAGCTGGGTAGCTACATCCTCCCGTGTCCTCTGTGCGGTCTGCAAAGCTGTCATCGGGACCCCAATTCACGGATAGAGCGGGCCCCCCAACGCAGATTGGGCCCAGGGCAAGTGCCCCGTTTGCCCTGCGCTAAAGCCGGCCCTGACGGCCACACAATTGTTGGCCAACAATTACGAACGTAGTAATGTACTAGACGTACTATGTTGTTTTTCAGCTCTTTAGCGCCACCCTTTGGGCTCCTTCTGCTAATTTCATGTTAGTAGAAGTTTGGTGAGTGGTGATTCGCGCTTTTCATTTCGCACTTTTCATTTTGCACTTTTCAGTTCATTTCTGAACGGCCATTCGTCAACCAGCCATGTTTCGGAATCGGAGATAGCGTGCTATTTATTATTGGCCTTGGAGTTATTGCTTTGACATTATTTTTTTGGTTGAAAAATGATTTGATTTGGTATATTTTCTATATTTTTGGATGCATAGAATGCACTTTTTGGTTAAGTTCTATTGGCAGATAGCATGTCTAATTTTATTTGTTTTCTTTTTTTAATGCACAATAAAAACAATTGTGGAGAAAAATACTTGGCTATGTGTTTTTACTTCAAATGACAGTTTGGGAGTAGGCAGTTACATTTTAAAAAATACAATGTAAAATTAACAAGGGACACCAACATAGTTGTATCTTTGATCTTATAAACTACGGGATAATGGTGTTGTGGTAACTTGCCCAAATAAAAAAAAAAGCATAATAATATTATTCTTGATATCACTAGAAAAAAAAAGCCTTTGAAAATGTGTTTACAATAACTCCATCAGTATCACCAGCAAAGCAGCTTCATTATTATCCCATTAAAGAAGAAGAGAATTGTGCGCTGCATTTCGAGATTTCATAATTTGCCGCGTCACGAATGTTAATTCTCCATTACAAACGCTAGTTTACAAGACCGATCGCTTCTGCTTCCGAGCATGCGTGTTTGTACTTTGAATAAATATGTATAAACCTAAAAACCTAAAAAACTGGTTGCTTCAGTCAAAAAATGAATTCCTCCAGTGGGTGAAGGAAAAAATAAAAAGTGAAAGTAATGTTGACTGCGCTACCCCAATACCATAACATTAAATACACCACTTTTAAATCATTTAAATGACAAAAATATTTGCAAAGAAGAAAATATAAATTGTGCAATGGTATATAATCGTTGTCACATACTATCAGTCTTTTTCATGACCGTAAAAAAACAACAAACAAACCCTAAATATACTTCAACATAACACCAATATAAACGTCCAAAAATATTGAAATTATAGTGTCCAGTAATTATTGATATTGTGCAATGTGTCAATTTACACAGAAGGTCCCCGTGTGGACTATCCTCTGTGAATATATTATTCCTGTGCTCTTAAATTATTCATCCATGATTGCTTGTGACAATTTCACCACTTCAGTGACAATACCACCACCACATGGATTGGCCACTCACTGGATGTTGGTATAAATACGCCTTTGGTTCATTAAGAAGGGATAACCACTCCACTTGCAATGTTTGTCCTTGCTGACCCCAATAAACTATGGGCATATAGTATCCATCCTCATAAAAACCAGACAGAGATCATTGTGCAGTATGCTTACACTGTTTATTTATAAAATGGTTAAAAAGACTATGACGGGGGGGCGTGGCTTAGCTATGGAAGCGTGAGGACGCGTCGCCAGGAGCTCTGCACTGGAACGGGCCGCGAATCACCCGTAGCACCGAGCAGCCAAGCCATCCTCACATGCCAGGGGGCCGCAAACACCCACCGGCCACCGAGGAACGGAGGGGACCTGAAATATCCCACTATTTTTTGCGGCAACAACAGCTTTCCTCGCCGGCCGGATGGAGCAAGACGGCGCCGCCACGAGTCAGCACGGTGAGCGCTGAAGCCACAAGTAAGAAGGGCACACAGGCAACAACCTCCGCTGCGGAGGAAGACTTTCCCCCTCTACTGCACAGGACACCCTCTCCTATACTGTCCCCGGCTCTCATGCCCACTGACACTCCGTTGCCATTAGACAACACAGGGGACCTAAGCAGCCTAGTTGAAGGCTCGCTGCGGGACATAGTATCAGGCCTGCCCACTAAACAGGACTTGAACGCAGTGGCCACCTCTATTGTCAATGCCCTCACTAGAGAACTGCATGATCTCAAACAGCAAGTGGACACTGTAGAGGAGAGAGTAACCACTATTGAGGCCTCTCAAACGACCACCGAAGCCCGTATTACTACACTGGAGACAGAGTACAAGGCCTTCCGCCGCCATCTTGTTGATGTACAGTTGCGACTGGACGATGGTAAAAACAGGAGCAGACGGAACAATTTGCGCCTCAGAGGGATCCCGGAGGCTACTATGGGCCCTGACCTCCGGTCTACGGTCATTGCCATCTTAAACCAGGTCCTAGGCAAACCACCGACCGCTGTCCTGGAACTTGATAGGGTACATCGCATCCCAGGCCCCAGAGCCTCTTCATCCGTGCAGCGGTCACCATCTGATCTGGATTTTCCCCGAGATGTTTTATGCAGGGTGCACTTTTTACAACCAAGGAGGACATCTTACGCTTAGCATGGGAAAGGGGCCCGATAGATTTTAACGGGGCCTCCATCCGGATTTTCCCAGACATCTCAAGACAAACACGTGTCATGCGTGGGTTGATGCGACCCTTGTTAGAGGTAATCCGCGAGGCTGATGCCACCTACCGATGGGGTCACCCGTTCCATCTCATAGTCAAGAAACAAGGAGCAGAATTCCATCCCCGCACACCAGACCAACTCCATGCCTTATTCCATTTCATTGCCAGACCTGTGATTGATGTGCCCAATTGGTTCGACTACTTGCTCTCCCAGGACACACAAGGCCCAGCTCCCCCTAGACAACAGAGGACCAGGCGTTCAAGATCTCGTCCGCCAAACCGAGAAGCCGTAAGACGGCATCCGACCTCCGCCGAGGACTAAGCGCTCTCCAACCCTCAGAATCCGGTAAGACTTTCCGCATTCAAGGCTAACAGGCGTCTTCCACCTTCCCCCTACTTTGGCGACCCACTCAGGCATAAAACAGTTGTCGCACAAGAACTTAGCCATGCTCAGGAAATTTGTTTTCATGGGTCCCTTATCACCTTTTATTATTCTGCAAGACCCGAAATAACTTCCACTTGCCATTTTTATATATTTTTTCTATGGGGTATTTTTTCTACGGGGACTTTTTCCTTTGTTGCTCTGGTTTTCTTTTTTTTTGGGCTCTGCTGGGGAAGGGGGGGGGTGGGACGCACTATGTACGATGTTATTCGCGGGTCATGGTGGGTACCATGCACTCTCTCCATCTGTATCTCACTCGAGTAGTGTCGTGGAGGATGGGGTGCATGGGTCCATGTCTCCCTTCTGATAACGCGGCCTTGATGCACCGATAGAGGGGGGAAAGGGGGGGTCCCTATTAGGACTGGTCTAGGATAGAGGTGAGCTGCTATGGGGATCCTTCTGTCTCAAAGTTTCCTCTGCGGTGCATCAACGCCGGATGACTATAGAGTTTTAAGTTATACCATGTTACATATGCATGCCTGAAACACAGTGGCGCATTTGGGTTTCTGCCTAGTTTTGTTCGCTATCTCGTTTATCAGGATGGTTAATATGTCATATTCAGTTTATTTGATTCATCAGGCTTCCAACCAGTGCATCTCCTTTCCACTAAAAATTTTCTCTGTAATATTTGTTACTATAGGTTATACAAATAACCGACACTTAGCGCTCCTCGCTGTACTGACCACCCCCATTTAGGGCGGCCTCCCGGTTGCTATACTTATTTTCCAGTATATCTGCTGGGAGTCCACAGAGTAATTCTATTACTAATTTAGTTTTTCTCCTACCCAATTCCCCTCTCCTCTCTCCCTCTCTCTAGTTTCCTCCTCTATCCCCCTCCCTCTCACTCAGTCTCTACCCCCTTCATTCTCCTCTCTCTTCCGGTGCTGTTGCCCCTCGGCTAGGCGGGAACACTGGTTAAGGTTATTTGTCGCCTCTTCGCCGTGTTAGTAGCTCTTGAAGCTGCAGGTGCCACAATGGGGCTCCTAAAGGTGACCTCCCTCAATGTACGTGGCCTCAACGTCCCGGAAAAGCGTTCTCAACTCTTAGCTGATTTACGTAGAAGTAAAGCTCAAATTGCCTTTTTACAGGAAACCCATTTCCATGGTGACCGTATTCCTAAACTGGCTAACAGTTTGTTTCCGACGGCATACCACAGTATTTCCCCCATCTCCAAATCTAAGGGAGTTAGCATTTTGATGGCAAAATCTGTACCATGGACGTTTGGGGCGCAGCGGGCAGACCCCCAGGGCCGCTTTCTTTTGATTAAGGGAAAGGTGTTTGATGTGCAGGTCACTTTTGCTAACGTATACTTCCCCAATATAGACCATGAAAAATTCCTATGCGGCTTGATACCTCAGCTGCTGGAGTTCTCGGAAGGGATGCTTATCTTTGGAGGCGATTTGAACTTTGCCATGGACCCCTTATTGGCTACTTCACGGGGTGCTTCCCACCTCTCCTATGCCCGCCTTAAACGGATGAAATCAGATCTCGATGCCCTACGTCTGGTAGACCCATGGCGCCTATTACACCCCACAGACAGAGACTATTCCTACTTCTCACAAGTTCACCACTCATACTCGCGACTGGACTATTTACTCTTGTCCCATAAGGACCTGACGAGGGTGGTAGACTCGTCCATAGATGTCATTTCCCTTTCGGATCACGCCCCAATACACCTGACGCTGCAATTGGGACCTGGGACGAAATCCCCACCCTCGTGGAGACTTAACGAGTCGCTATTACAATCTGAGGAGACTCGTGCTGAGGTACAGGCCAAACTACAGGAATATTTTTCTTTGAATGAATCATCGGTTCCCAATCCCTTAGTGATGTGGGAGGCGCATAAACTGGTAATCAGGGGCATTTTAATAAGCATTGGGGCACGTCTTAAAAGGGAAAGAACTCGCAGATCTCAGGAGCTTCTTCTCCAGATTAAGACCTTAGAGTGTTCACATAAGGCCAGCCTAGCCCGCTCTGTTTACCAGGAGTTACTTAAAGCACGCGAAGAACTTCGCTCGCTCCTATTACATAAAACAAAAGAGAAATTGGCGTGGTCACGACGCACGATGTACGAATTCTCCAATAAACCTGGTTCCCTATTGGCCAGAGCATTACGAGGCCCCCCCACCAAAACTTATATTCCGCACATCATGTCTCCATCGGGTCGGAAGGTGTGTACATCATCTGGCATGGCCGAGGAATTTCGCTCGTTCTACAGTGGTCTCTACAATATAGACAAGCCCCCTCCCGATGATCCCAACTCTACAGGGGGACTTACCCCCCACACTTATTTAGCCTCCTCAGGCACGCCATCCCTATCGGCTGATATGGTGGAGGAAATGGAGGAACCCATCACGGTGGAGGAGTTGGGAGCAGCATTGGCAAGCTCAAAGCCAAAGAAAGCCCCAGGCCCGGATGGCCTTACCTCAGTCTTTTACAAAACCTTCTTCGAGACGCTCTCTAAACCGTTAGTATCTGCACTCAACTCAATCACGAAGGGCAACTCCTTTCCCATAGATTCCCTTAGAGCCTATATATCACTCATCCCCAAGGAGGGTAAGGATCTGCTACGTTGTGGGAGCTACAGACCGATAGCCCTACTGAATACCGACTTGAAACTGTTTGCCAAGATTTTGGCAAACAGACTGCTTCCACATATTCCAAGCCTAATGCACAAAGACCAAGCAGGCTTTGTTCCTCAACGAGAACCCCGTGATAACACCATCAGGGTGCTCAATCTTGTACATGCTGCCAGGACATCACGACGACCCCTTCTCCTGCTGTCAACAGATGCGGAGAAGGCTTTCGATCGGGTGGATTGGACCTTCGTTAGAGCTACATTAGAGCATATTGGTCTTCGCTCCTCGATGCTCAGTTGGATACTGTCACTTTACTCCAGCCCCACAGCTGCGGTGAAGGTTAATGAAACTAGGTCTGGTTGTTTCAATATCCGAAATGGTACCCGACAGGGCTGTCCCCTATCCCCACTGATCTTTATACTCACCCTGGAACCTCTGCTCTGCAAGATACGTGCAAACCAGCATATTAAGGGCTTCCACAAAACTTCAGGATCGCACAAGGTTGCTGCTTTTGCGGATGACCTCATTTTCTTCCTGACAGATCCTACCACTTCACTCCCAGTACTGCTCCACTCCCTGCAGGAATATGGGGCTCTCTCCCTTTTCAAAATAAATATGTCTAAATCTTCCATGCTCAATATTACTCTGGGCTCACGCATTATTCGGCACTTGCGCTCGGAATACCAATTCCATTGGGCAACCGATACCATCAAAAACCTAGGAGTGGCCATCACCCCAGACCCTGCCAACCTCTATCAAGCAAATTTTGCCCCTCTACTCCACAGGCTTAAAACAGATTTACAGCACTGGCATTCCCTTACCTTAACATGGTTTGGACGCTGTAATGCCATCAAGATGACAGCACTCCCGAGGGTACTCTATCTACTGCAAGCCCTCCCCATCCATCTCCCATCCTCCTTCTTTAAGCGAATTGATGCACTGTTTCAAGAGTTTGTCTGGTCGCACCGGCAACCACGCATTAAATTGCAGTTACTCTACATGGCAAAACATAGGGCAGGGTTGGACTCCCGAATTTGAAAGTCTACTACAGGGCAACGCATCTCACCAGACTAATTGACTGGTACTGCCATGCTGAAGCCAAACAATGGGTCACAATGGAGTTGGAAGACTCCGGGGGCACAGCCAAGAGTTGACCATGGCTTACCACCCATATTCCAAAGGCCCTCGCTGACCATCCAACCCTAGGATTTACACTGCAAGTCGCCAGAGAAACCTTTCGCAAAACCTTGAGACCATGTCACCTACGTCTTGGAGTGCCCTTGCTCACTCTAATACGTAGGCCGAACAACACGACAACTTAGAGTCAGAATTAATGAGCATCTGACAAATATTAAAAAAGGGTTCCCAAACCATAGTGTGTCTAGACACTTCAAAGAATTTCACAACAGCGACCCCACACTCTGTACATTTTATGGAATTGACAAGATCTCTAAACATTGGAGGGGAACACATATGAAGAGAGCAGTCTCACAAAACGAGACCAAATAGTTGTATAAACTACGCACTATCCAGCCATATGGCATGAACATTGAACTGGATTTGAATTGATTTTTATCCAATGATTAGATTGCTTTGCATCCAATGATCAAATTAGCACTGTTGCCCTCTAGGGGTTTTTTTGAGTCAATTAATTTTCAATAGGTTATATTTTTTAATTCCAATGTATCTCTATTAATTAAATATTCAACTACACTCTCATTGTTCCATTATAAACAGTTATCTTATGGGGAATATTTGACGCTTTTATCATGCTAAGGCTCATTTTTTTCCAAACTAGGTCTCTTTTGGTCCTACACTAAGATTGGACACCTATTGATTCAAAAAGGGTTTTTTTGTCTTTTTTTTTGTATATTTATATATTTTTATTTCTATTTATTCCATTTGCAATCTTATTTTTATTTTTGAGTCCATTACTGTACTATGTCATGTATTTCAATATTATCTATAATCCTTATGTGTCTCGCCAAGTATGCCATATTTATCCATTTGTATGATGTTCAGATGGGTGCACATGTAAACCGGCACTGCGGCTGAGCGCGCATCCGTATTTTTTTAACAATCAGGCTGAATACTACAAATAACGTGACTTCCAGTGACCAGGTGTGCCTCCTGAAGACGTAATCACGAAACGTACATCGAGGCGATACCTGGTCACGTTCGCCCTACGCCATATCCGGGTTTCTGGTTGTCTACTGTGGTCGGTGGAACGCACGCACTCCACAGAGGTGGACGCGGTACAGATCCAACTTCTCTATGTGTGACAAGCCAGCAGCCTCAGTGCTGGGTTAGGCACTTTTTAATGTAAGGAGCCACTTGGCTTTTCTTTTTATCTGTTTTATTATTATTAAACAATATTACGCCATGGATGTTTTTTGATTGTTTTTGCATATCCTGCCTTGCACTCGGAGGAAGATTATCCTGCCAAAGCAATATTTGACTCTCTTTTTAGTTAAAGAAGTCAAATACATCTGGTAAGTAGTTCTTCCATCTGCTCACGTTGGGTATTTGCTATTGCTGTGGTGAAGGGTGGTTCACTATCAAGCTTAGATAATTAGATCACCTGCATTAATTCTCTGGAATTGGAAAATCACATTTTTCTTTGGGACAGTTTTTTTCAGCACTTGTTTATTTTTATTTTTATATTTTTATTTTTATCCACTTCAAGATTCTCATCTTAAGGATTTTGCACTGAATGTTTTCATATGGTTTTATAATATGTTTTTTTTATGGTGCAGTTATGCTATATCCATTCACATTTGTTGTGTGTGGTATGCAAATGTGGATGATCTAACTAGCGCCCCCTTTCTCACGTTTTTTGAATGCCATTATATTGTCCAATATGTAGTTATATCCAGATGACCTGCGATATATTCTAGCATTACTCGACAGATAATATTTGTCTATGTACCAGTCTGTTTACTTGTATGTTTATTTCTGTTACAAATGGAAAATATCAATAAAAAACTATTAAAACGAAAAAAAGACACCATTGTATTTTTATAATTTTTACAGTTTATTAAATGTAATCTTCAAACACATTAATTTTGTGCATACACCCAATACAATGTATTTCATTGATATAAAGCGAGCAGATATAGTAGAAATATATATAGTACATGGCAAGCAGGGTATTATCACCTTCCTTTCCCATAATATCAGGGAGAGAAGTGCCTCTAAGTGTAGACATTAGTGTCGATTTATTTAAAACAGACAAATGGCAACTCACATAGGGCCGGTAGATAAGGCACATCAACAGTATATGTTTGATAAGCCGTCATCAGATGAAGTCATCCAGGTCTCCAAATGCTGTAATGCTCCGCTCAGTTCCAGATAGTCACCCGTATGGTAGAAGTGATCTGGGAACGAGGACTGAAGCGCTCGTGGAGCACAGCGTGAGGCGTGATGAGGTCACTGGAAGTGAGGCGATGCTTTTCAGAGCATGCGCACTTTGAATGTAAAAAGGGAAGCTTGACAAGAAATGCGACTGTTGTTACATCCACAGCCGGCCTTATTTACCAGCCCTATGTGAGTTGCCATTTTTCTGTTTTACACAAATCTACACTTAGAGGCACCTATCTCCTTCTTTCTTCTCAGCTTATGTTGGAAGCTGCTTCAGGTCCCATCTAGAGGCTGCCATTTGTGAAAGGACATTGTTCCCCCTACTACCTTGGATGGAGTATACCCCTGTTTGTCCTTTAGTGATAACTTTGATACTCCTGTTGCGGACTTTGTTATTATACTCATGAGTATTTGTTTTATCAGCCTTGCTTTATTCATGCATCTAGGGCTTGAATAGGTGTTGTTTCATGAGACAACTAGATTGTGCCTTCCTGTCCTATTGTTTCTTTCCCTTAATATCACTGATGGAGTCTGACCACTCCGACCACATAGTACATATCCACTCTGAGGGAGAATGAAGGAGAAAGAAGCTTGTTTTAGAGTACATGTAAAGCCAGAATTAATGACTTTTGGTTTGCCAACATACTGTGTACCCTAAATGATTAGTATTATATATATATTTTAATAAAGGTAATTTTTCACCAATTTTTATACTCCTGCAGCCTTTTTACAGGCACTTTTTGTTCCAAGTATAGGTATAAACAGAAAATATATTTCCAAGGCAGGAGCACAGCTAGGTGACTGTTGTTGCCTTATGAAAGGAAGTGCCTGAACAAGGACCTTCATGGCAGGATCAGGTTTTTTAACCCCTTCCAGACCAGCCGCCGCAGTTATACTGTGGCAGGTTGGCTCCCCTGGGAGAGCCATTGTAGTTGTACTTTGGCTCTTTAAGACACCGCCGGAGACGCACGCCTGCAGAGTGTCCCTGAAGCCAATGCTCGTGCACGGTGGGCGCGATGACCTGCTGGGCACTTGCGATCGCTCGTGACAGAGCAAGAACCAGGATCTGTGTGTGTAAACACACAAATCGCGGTTCTGTCTGGGGAGAGGAGACAGATCATTGTTCCTACTAAGTAGGAACAACAATCTGTCTCCTCCTCTAGTCAGCCACATTCCCCCCCACAGTTAGAACACATCTAGGGAACACAGTTAACTCCATGATCGCCCCTTAGTGTTAACCCCTTCCCTGCCAGTGACATTTATACAGTAATCTGTGGCTATTTATTATCTCTGATCACTGTATAAATGTCAATGGTGCCAAAAAAGTGTCAAAAGTGTCTGATCTGTCTGCCACAATGTCGCAGTCCTGATAAAAATCGCAGATCACCGCCATTACTAGTAAAAAAAAAAAAAAATTATAAAAATGCCATTAATCTATCCCCCCAATTTCTATTTCTTTAACATTTGCGCAAACCAATCAATATACACTTATTGCAATTTGTTTACCAAAAATATGTAGAAGACTACATATCGGCCTAAACTGAGGAAGAAATTTGTTTTTGTTTTTTTTTAAATTGGGGGATATCTATTATAGCAAAAAGTAAAAAATATTGTTTTTTTTTTCAAAATTGTCGCTCTTTTTTGGTTTATAGCGCAAAAAATAAAGATCACAGCAGTAATCAAATACCACCAAAAGAAAGCTCTATTTGTGGGAAAAAAAAGGACCTCAATTTTGTTTTTGTACAACATCACGCGGCCGCAGTATTGTCAGTTAAAATGACACAGTGCCGTATCGCAAAAAATGGCCCGGGCAATAAGGGGCCAAATCTTCCGGGGCTGAAGTAGTTAATAAAAGCTGCAGTTTTAAAAAAATTTAAAATTACATTATCAAAAACTGATATGAGATTGTAGTGATGGGGTTTATATTTCCCATCATACGCTTTAATATAATTCTAGAATAAAATGTAGATTAGGAAGAATAAAGAATACACACTGCCAAATAAGCAAATACAGTTTTCTTGTTCTCGCTATATTCACAATCAAATTATTTAAATATCCACGACTGACAACCCTGATTAAATCTATTATAATGAACGTTCACATTCATTACATTATTCTGAACAGCCAAAAGCAGCTTCAAGAGCAACTTTTGCATCTTCTGCAATCTCATTCAGGGCAGAGTACAGAAGGTCACTACAAGCGGTTCCAGACATGGGACCAGACACAAGAGCACTTAGGTATGGAATCCAGCTGAAAACAGATTTAGTGATCATATAACCAGCACCATTCCTTTTCTCTAGCTCTCTACTCACAAGATCAGAAGTGATCTCATGAATCACAAATGGGGATTTCATTAAATGTTTCAGATCACTTTTACCAGACTTTGCTGCCAAGTTGCTCAAAGATTTCTCATCAATACCAAAACATTCTACATATCCCCGAATACGGGAAGATAAGGATGCAATCTCATTGGCATCTGATAACCCAGGGACAATTGACGCTGCAGCGGCTTGCACAGCGACCAAAGGAACTGTACTTTCGAGAGCTTGCTTTTTCATTTGTATTGCCTGAGAGGAAATGTTAGGCAGGGCTAGTAAATAAACATAACGCTTGTGACTTGAAAGCTCGTCCTCAAACGTTTTCAGCAAACGAAAGAAATCAAATTTCCTAGGAGGGAAAGAAGATACAAGAAAGACAGAATCACTTTTAATATTGTTTAAATTAACTTTGAGAGATTCAACACAATTCTTCCTGATCTGATCTAATAACTCTTTTTCATTGAAAGTTTTAGGTTTACTTTTTATGGTGTTACTTATGTCCTGGTCAATTTTTGATCTCACAAAGTAAAACTTCTTCTTCATTTTTTGGATCTCCCTAGCCAGCAATATGTGATTCTCTTTGAATCTTTCAGATGTAATTATAATAAAAAAGTCATATTGCTGAAACTGAACTTTATTCAGATATTCACTGGCTGTAAAATTAGGAGTTCCTATTCCAGGAAGATCCCAATAGGTTACACTCTCATTCTTTGGATGGGGATAAGGAGTTGACTCCATAGTGGTCTCCACCACACCGGTCTGAGCAGATCCTTCATCTTCATCACCAAGACCACGGAGGGCGTTGATAAATGAGGACTTCCCTGACCCCGATTCTCCAGTAATTGCGATGTTCAGGGGGGTATTTTCCACATCACTCAAACATTTCTTGACTATTTCCAAGGCTCCAGCTGTATCTCCTCTTTCTATGGCTTCTGTTACCTCCTTTCCAAGTTGTTTTGTGGTAGAAGAATCCATATTTTTACTTACACAGAATAATCTAATAAAAGAAAGAAGAGAGAGGTCAAACACTTAGGGATATGTGGAGCTCCCCTAAAAATGTGGGTCTTCCTCCCAAAGCACACATACACAATGCAGTTGGGCACAGGCTCTGTGGGACTCTGTTGGCCAGAAGGCAGTGTCAGCAAGGGGCGGGTGGCTTATATAGCACTTAGTCCAAGTATGGGCAATGATGACATAGTAGACTCCATCCCCCAAGTTCCCTGGGTTACTGGGTACATAAAACCATGCTGAGCAAGGCCAAATTTTACCCCCTGAGTTTCAGAAAAGAGGAATAAACAGTATGTTACAATTTCCCTCTGCTGCCAACAATGCTGGATCCGATCCAAACAAAGGAAGGGGCAGCAAATTGTCCACCTTGAGATGCATTAGCCCCTAGCACAGCCTGGAGTATGGTGGTTTTTTTTGCTTTTATATTTCTTACCCGCACACACTTGTGAACTGGTTGGAGGTCTGATTGACTCCCTAAAACATGGAGTTGTGTGGTACATAAAGCCATCCTTGCTGACCCCCATTCACCCCCTCCTGCATTGGCAAGCATCGTGAACTTGATAAGGGGGTCCTCCATTTTTTTTTTTTGAACCCCCCACCCAGTGCATTCTAGCTGCCAACAGGATAGTAGGGAAGCTGAGCACTTGCAGCTACCTTGCTATGGTGATACAAGTCTGTGTGCCTGGTGCATGGCATGCTGGGCAGTTAACTCTGGGAGGGGGGGGGGGGAGGTATGATTTTTTATCTGGTTTCAGCAACATGGACAGAAGTTGTCTGCGGATAAATAACAAACAAGAGTCATGCCACAAAGATATAACCAAAAATATGAAAAGAAAACTCTACTCTAGTTTTTCAAATGACATTCTCCAAACGTTCTAAACGAGGGGTCAGTTTACTTTGCTTCAGACTTTAGGGGGGACGGACTGTGGCCATTGGGAGTAAAAAAGACCCCGATGTCAATGGGAAAAAATGCCCCATCTTTGGTGTGAGTGGGAGGGACTGTGCCCTTTTGCTGGTTTCAGTGAATGAAAGAGCACCCCAAGGGCTGGGTAATAGCAAGCAAAGGGCCGCATATGGCCCCTGGGCCACAGTTTGGAGACCACTGATCTAGGCAATGCTGATTTAATGCCGAACTCCCATCTCCCCTTCAGTCTTGCATTTGTACCGGCTCCTCTCCTTTACTGAAAATTGTTTACTATGATTTCACTGCACACTGTGAGCTTTTCACAATGTGCATTAGAAACTACAGAAAGTCAGATAGAGCTCCCCTCATTCCCTGGCTGGAGGACTCCCAGCATCATCTAGCCCTTTCCTCTTCAGCCTGAGTGTCCCTGCCCCCCCACTTTCATTCATTGTATGTCTAGTCTTTGAATCATGCAGGCTCAGTATCACATGTGGGGATTACTTAAAGTGGTACTAAACTCTGTACTACCACTTATACCTACAGGTATAAAAAGTACTGTGAATATCTCCTAAACAAGAACTGCAGCCGGTGACATCATTGGCGCACGCGCTCTGAGTGTACGGCTTACATTAGATATTAGACATTACCATTAGAGTCCGTGCCGAAAACGGGACTCATGTAGTGGGAGGCTGCAAACTCAGACGGAAGACCGAGGGAAGATGTCAGCCGTCTCATCGGTGAGGGCTTTGTTCTAAGGTAAGTTTCTCATAATGTACTAGTATGCGATACATACTGGCATATTATGAGAATGTTAACAGAACCACAAAGGTTAACGCTGCGCTCAAAATTAGATTAAAGGTAAATAAAAAAAGAAGAAAATAAAATAAAGCGGCCAGCACCAAAAAGTCTAATACAAAAACTCCAGTACATAAGTGAAAAAGGATGCAGCGCTAAAGTCATAAGTAATCACAACAAAGGAATAATGAAAAAAAACTCTCATCAAAAAAAACTAAAGTAGATACCAAATAAAATATATATATAAAAAAACGAAAAGATATAAGTCAGAATGAAAAAAAGTAATGGTGAAAAAACTTTCATCCAAGAAGACTAAGGCGGATACCACACAAAGAAAAAATGTGATGTGCAAATAAAATTGACCACATAAAATTAATTAATAAAATATGTGATAAATAAACCTAAATGAAGCAATAACAGATACAAAAAATCAATAATTAAAAGTCAATATTAAAAATTTCAAAAAATTAAATATAAGTGTAAAATCCCATCTAGGAAATAATCAGTGAAGAAGTAGATAAGAAAAAAAGTCCATAAAAAAGTGAGGATAATAGTCCAGAGGTAGGTGTATGAAACCGAATCCTAGTTCCAGGATAATAGCACACCCAATGTGAGAATAGAGACTCCTTACCAGCTGCAAGTGACCACCGTGGGTGGTCTCACCAAGCACAGGGAATAATAAGGTCTCCCAGGAACCTATAAAGGCATCAGTAAGGCAGCTGGATGCATGGCACTCGAAAGACAGAAACAAAAGGAGCTCCCATAGTGTAATCATTTAAATTTCGTTTAAATAATAATAATAATAAAAATTTCTGTATTTGGATTTAATTTTTTCTTTTAGATATTTATGTATAATGTGTTTTTTAGGTTAACTTATATATGGTTATAAAAGTATTATGTGTATCACTCGGCGCTCCACATGCTCTTCCTATTTGCTGCTTTCTGTTGCCCATTAGTGTAGTATAAAGTTTGGCCACAAGATGGCGAAATCGTTTCATTTTCCTTTGTTTATATTGGCTTCCTTTTATTTTGTATTGTAATGTATTGAGCTTGTCAGTAGCTAAGATGGTGGTGCCCTCATGTCTCTATACTTATGCTTGGAGCGGCCAGTACTTAAAATGGCGCCACAATACTATTTAAACCCTAAGCATATGACAAGCGTCACTTGGCCAATCCCCAGAAGACGTCCTGTCGTGATGAAACGCGTAGGGTGGGGCCTGCGACGCTGACGTCATTACGTTTTTTCCTATCGAGACTAATGGGAAGCAAGCTGACTACAGGAAGCCTGTGGAGAGGCCGCGATTTGTAACCGCTGATCTGTGGTGATCATTTGCCCTATTTGAATGGAATCTCTTGTAAGTGCAACCTTTTTATTCAATAAATCCTTCATTTAAACGATTACACTATGGGAGCTCCTTTTGTTTCTGTCTTTCGAGTGCCACGGTTCCAGCTGCCTTACTGATGCCGTTATAGGTTCCTGGGAGACCTTATTATTCCCTGTGCTTGGTGAGACCATCCACGGTGGTCACTTGCAGCTGGTAAGGAGCCTCTATTCTCACATTGGGTGTGCTATTATCCTGGAACTAGGATTCGGTTTCATACACCTACCTCTGGACTATTATCCTCACTTTTTTATGGACTTTTTTTCTTATCTACTTCTTCACTAATTATTTCTGAGATGGGATTTTACACTTATATTTAATTTTTTGAAATTTTTAATATTGACTTTTTATTATTGATTTTTGTATCTTGTATTGCTTCATTTAGGTTGATTTATCACATTATTTTATTAATTAATTTTATGTGGTCAATTTTATTTGCACATCACATTTTTTCTTTGTGCGGTATCCGCCTTAGTCTTCTTGGATGAAAGTTTTTTCACCATTACTTTTTTCAGTCTGACTTATATCTTTTAGTTTTTTATATATATATTTTATTCGGTGTCTGCTTTAGTTTTTTTTGATGAGAGTTTTTTTTCATTATTCCTTTGTTGTGAATTTTTATGACTTTAGCACTGCATTCTTTTTCACTTATGTACTGGAGTTTTTGTATTAGACTTTTTGGTGCTGGCTGCTTTATTTTCTTTTCTTCTTTTTTTATTTACCTTTAATCTAATTTTGAGCACAGCGTTAACCTTTGTGGTTCTTTTAACATGTCTAATCTTGATACTGCAACGTTGCTGCTGAAACTTCAATATGGATATTTTTGATTTTAGATCCCAACATAATATTAACACAGAGGGTGTTTTAGATGGAAATATGGAACAGACTGATGAAATAGGCGGTCTGTTCCTTAGACTTAAAAACCTTTTAGTTTCTGAGTTGCATACTAATTGGGATGTGGCATATCTCGAACAGTATGTTGCACAAAAGATGGTACCTCGAAGTTGAAGGTGGGAAGTGAGTCCACAAAAGGGTGAAACTGACTTGGAAGGTTGGTTCACTTATTTTAATGATACCGGGATTCAATTTCTCCAATTTTTATTGGGGAAAAAGCATAAAAAACTTAAATCTCTTAACGATGAAATTTGTGTGGTAAGAGAGAAATTGTCTTCACTTAAAGACCTTGATGTTTATAAACAGAAATCAGAAAGCCTGAGATTTTTTCTTGAAAAAGAAGATAGTGATCAAAAAAAGAAGAAAAAGTATAACCGTGATCTTGGTGATTATTCAAACAAAGTAGTCTTTAAGTGGCAGATTAAACCTGATGAACCTAGTGAAAGTGAGGGAATGCTCATACCCTCCACCCTCCCAACGCAGATACCTCCCCCTCCATTGTTTAATGCAATCATACCTCCCCCATTGCAAGTTATAAGAGATAATATGGGTGGACGGAGGGGACAAGTTCCTCAGGGTGGTTATAAGGGTGGTGGTTTTATTAAAACTAAACCAAACAAGCATAATGGTAACCATTATCAACACCCTGAGTTTCCCCTACAGACTCTACAGAATGGTGATTATTCCAGGAGATCTGATTTTTATCCACCTAGGTCTCCATATAGAAATAATACTTCTAAAAAATCGATTGATCATAGAAATGACTACCCTCCTTAGAGAACTCCCTATAGGAATGGTTTTCCACCTCAGAGGACTCCTTACAGAAGTAACTCTCTACCTCAGAGGACTCCTTACAGAAATAACTATCCACCTCAGAGGACCCCTTATAGAAATAACCCTAAATATCAGAAACAAAGGAATAATAGAGAAGATCCTAGAGATCTTGTCAATCAATACAGAGATAGGCCTGACAGACAGAACACCCCTCTTCAAAATAGGTTTTCTCCTCTTTCTTATTATCAAGATGATAGTTATGGAGCTGACTCTGCTATTATGAGACACCCCAATGATTAACTTTTTAGACAAAGGGGTGAACAACAGGAATCCCCCTTTGTCTCTGATAATACTGAGCAATCCCACCATTTTTTTCCCCTGGGCAACACCAGCCCAAAAAGGGGATACGAAGAAAGAGAGGCATCAGAGGGGGGAGGAGGGTCAGGTACAAAGAAAAGAAAGCGTTAAGTATTAGTGGTGTCTTTAATTTGAGTTCTGTTCAATTATCTGAGGGTGAACAAGCTGTCCTCAGTCAAGGACTCAAATTTGCACCTCCTCGTGCACTTAACAAATTAGAGACATTTAAAGATGTCCATAAGTTCATCCGTAAGATGAATATTAAATGACATTTTCTTCTGAATCCATTGGGTAACCAAAGTCAATTAGCCTCCACTGATGTATATCAAAGCATCAATAGGGTACCCACAAATGCTTCTCAGAATTCTGATCCAGGGGCTAATCTTTTACCTCCTGTTATTGCCAGAAATGAGGCTGTGGTTCAGATCAGGCATACTAATTTTTCTGATGCATCTTTGTTTAATCCCCCCGGTTTTGTAGCTCCATCTATTCAGGTTTTGAAGAAGATGGTAGTTAAGGATTTGGTAGCGCTTAAAACACCAAGATACAGGAATAACCATGCCCTCCAACATAACCTGAAGCAGATTTGTGCACATAATGACATAGTCATACGTCCTGCTGACAAGGGTGGGGGGGTCGTTATTTTAAATAAAAGTGACTACTTGGAGGAGATGAATAGGCTTTTGTCAGACAGTGTGACTTATACTAGACTGGGGTCGAACCCTACTTTTAAATTTAAGAGAGAACTTTCATCTCTGATTGATGGTGGATTTCAATCTGGTATTTTAACCACTTTAATACCCAGTCATAGTAATATGACGTCCACAGATGGGATCTCCCATCCTGAGTGGACGTCATATGACGGCCTGGGCTTCCCGGCCGTCTAGTGGGCACGCGCGCGCGCCCGCCGCGTTGCTCGGGACCCAGTGTGTGTGCCCGGCGGCCGCGATTGTCCGCCGGGCACTCGCCATTGCCCGTTAACCGGGCCGGACCGTGGATCTGTGTGTGTAAACACACAGATCCACGTCCTGTCAGTTCAGAGGAGAGCGATCTGTGTTCCCAGTACGGCGGAACACTGATTGGTCTCCTCCCCTTGTACGTCCCCACCCCCTACAGTTAGAAGCATTTCCTAGGAAACATATTTAACCCCTTGTGTCCCCCTAGTGGTTAACCCCTCCCCTGCCTGTCACATTTACACAGTAATCAATGCAATTTTATAGTATTGATCGCTGTATAAATGTGAATGGTCCCAAAAATGTCCGATGTGTCCGCCATAATGTCGCAGTCACAAAAAAAAAATCGCGATCGCCGCTATTACTAGTAAAAAAAAGAAGTAAATATTTTTTTTTTTAAAATGCCATTAATCTATTCCGTATTTTGTAGACGCTATAACTTTTGCGCAAACCAATCAATATACGCTTATTGCGATTTTTTTTACCAAAAATATGTACAAGAATAAGTATCGGGCCGAAACTGAGGAAAAAATGTGTTTTAAAAAAAAAAAAAATGGGATATTTATTATAGCAAAAAGTAAAATATATTGTGTTTTTTCAAAATTGTCGCTCTTCTTTTGTTTATAGCGCAAAAAATAAAAACCGCAGAGGTGATCAAATAGCACCAAAAGAAAGCTCTATTTGTGGGAAAAAAAGGACATCAATTTTGTTTGGGTACAACGTCGCACGACCGCGCAATTGTCATTTAAAGTGCGACAGCGCTGAAAACTAAAAATTGGTCTGGGAAGGAAGGGGGTGAAAATGCCCTGTATTGAACCAGTTAAATAATAAAGAAAAGGCATATTTAGTACCCTCCGCTCCGAGAGTATCAGTGATTTATTATTTACCCAAAATCCACAAGAGTTTATCCAAACCTCCCGGTCGCCCGATTATTAGCGGCATTGACTCGATTACAGCGAGAATAGGGAGATATGTTGATCATTTTTTACAACCTCTTGTTGTTAATACCCCTGCGTATCTGAGAGATACGACACGAGTTATCAATCTCTTGGTTGATTGTGGGTGGAGAGAGGGTTGCATTTTGGCAACTGCGGATGTTGCCTCTCTCTATACAGTTATATCGCATCAGCACGGGCTTGAGGCGGCTAGGTTTTATCTTGAACAAGATCATTCCCTGCCATCAATACAGAGGGATTTCATTTTAAATCTTTTGGTTTTTGCCACAAGCCATAATTATTTTTGGTTTGGGGGTAATTCCTTTTTACAAACTGTTGGTGTCGCTATGGGCGCTAAATTCACGCCTAGTCTAGGGAACCTCTTTATGGCCCATTGGGAAAGTGAGGTAATTGATGTCAACCCACCAAAGGAGTTGCGTCTTTGGAAAAGGTACATTGATGATGTACTCCTTTTGTGGGAAGGTGACCTATCCTCTCTTGAGGCCTTTTTTCAGAGGCTCAATTTAAATGATAGGGGCATTTCTTTGCAATACGAGGCTAGCCAAGCTCAGATCCATTTTTTGGACCTTAATATTATTGTTAAAAATGGCCAGCTTACCACTACCACATATTTTAAAGAGACAGACCGCAATGCCTATATTCCGCTGAGTAGTTGTCATCACTCTTCTTGGCTGAAAGCGGTCCCAAAAGGCCAGTTTCAGCGGATTAGGCGAAACTGTACCAACATCTCTGATTATCATCAACAGACCCAAATCTTGAAATCGAGATTTTTGGACAAAGGGTACTCCGAGGAAGAGATTAATGAGACCATTGTGGAAGTTGGGAATATGGATAGGGAGGTTATGCTCAATGAAGCTAGAAGGGCCAACCAAGTTCCTGATAACAAATTTGCCTGCGCTTTGGTGACAGGATATTCCAATCAACATTTTTCGGTTAAGAGAATTCTTAATAAATATTGGAATCTACTTAAAAATGATAAAGTACTTAGCCCTACCCTTCCAGACTGCCCAGTAGTTATTTTTAGAAGAGCACCTCCTCTACGTCTTAGGGTTGCTCCTAATGTCGTAGATCTTACCAGAACCATCTCTCTTTTCCAATCTATGAATGGTTTCTATCCATGTAGAAGGTGTCACATTTGTCAAATTAACTCCTTCAGGCTGGATTCACACCTATGCATTTTTTGTGCTTTTTGCATTTTGCAGATTTGGACTACAGTCCATTTACCATGGTTTCCTATGGAACACGTTCTGTAGTGCAAATCTGCAAAATGCGAAAAGCACTAAAAATGCATAGGTGTGAATCCAGCCTTAGAGGGCGTAAATGCGAGAATTTCCAATCGACTGAAACCAATAAAATATATAATATTGAGTCTTTCATCACACGCACTACGGAGTGTTTGGTATATATGATACAGTGCCCATGCTCTAAGCAATACATTGGTCGCACTAAGAGAGCTCTCCATGTGCGTTTACCTGAGCATGTGGGCAATATTAAGCATGGATTTACTAAGCATAATCTGTCTAGGCATTATGCCAAACATCATGACAAAAAAATCAAGGGGACCCTCTTTGTAGCCTTGGATAAGCTCCAGCCTCATTGGAGGGGCATTAATAAAGTTCAAGGCTATCTCTAGGCTCGAAACGAGATGGATTTTCGATATGAAATCCTACGTGCCCCATGGCCTAAATGTGGAATGGGATATCAATTGCTTTTTTAATAATTCAAAACATGCCTAATTATATTTTGTTTTTTCTGCTTCTGATCTCCTCCTTTTTAACAATTTTTTAATTTCACTTTTTAATTTTTAAAATATTTTTCATATGTCTATTAATTATTGCCACTCACCTGATTTCTGTATTTGGATTACATTTTTTCTTTTAGATATTTATGTATAATGTGGTTTTTATGTTAACTTATCTATAAATATAAAAGTATTATGTGTATAACCCGGTGCTCCACATGCTCTTCCTATCTGCTGCTTTCTGTTGCGCATTAGTGTAGTATAAAGTTTGGCCACAAGATGGCGAAATCGTTTCGTTTTCCTTTGTTTATATTGGCTTCCTTTTTTTTGTACTGTAATGTATTGAGCTTGCCAGTAGCTAAAATGGTGGTGCCCTCATGTCTCTATACTTATGCTTGGAGCGGCCAGTACTTAAAATGGCGCTGCAATACTATTTAAACCCTAAGTATATGACAAGCGTCACTTGGCCAATCCCCAGAAGACATCCTATCGTGACGAAACGCGTAGGGTGGGGCCTGTGACGCTGACGTCATTACGTTTTTTCCTATCGAGACTAATGGGAAGCAATCTGACTACAGGAAGCCTGTGGAGAGGCCGCGATTTGTAACCGCTGATCTGTGGTGATCATTTGCCCTATTTGAATGGAAACTCTTGTAAATGCAACCTTTTTATTCAATAAATCCTTCATTTAAACGATTACACTATGGGAGCTCCTTTTGTTTCTGTCCTTCGAGTGCCAGCTGCCTTACTGATGCCTTTATAGGTTCCTGGGAGACCTTATTATTCCCTGTGCTTGGTGAGACCACCCACGGTGGTCACTTGCAGCTGGTAAGGAGTCTCTATTCTCACATTGGGTGTGCTATTATCCTGGAACTAGGATTCGGTTTCATACACCTACCTCTGGACTATTATCCTCACTTTTTTATGGACTTTTTTTCTTATCTACTTCTTCACTAATTATTTCTGAGATGGGACTTTACACTTATATTTAATTTTTTGAAATGTTTAATATTGACTTTTTATTATTGATTTTTGTATCTGTTATTGCTTCATTTAGGTTGATTTATCACATATTTTATTAATTAATTTTATGTGGTCAATTTTATTTGCACATCACATTTTTTTCTTTGTGCGGTATCCGCCTTAGTCTTCTTGGATGAAAGTTTTTTCACCATTACTTTTTTTTCAGTCTGACTTATATCTTTTTGTTTTTTTTTATATATATATATTTTATTTGGTATCTGCTTTAGTTTTTTTTTATGAGAGTTTTTTTTCATTATTCCTTTGTTGTGATTATTTATGACTTTAGCGCTGCATCCTTTTTCACTTATATTATGACAATGCCTTGCAGGAATTTTTTTTTTAAACAAAGGGTGATCTGCATGCAAATATAGTGTGACTAAGACCACCTCCTCCTCCATACTGACATCCACCCATCAAGACATTTTAATATTTGCATAACTCCTTCCAAGAGCCAGTCCACTGCTTGCTCCAGAGCTGGGGGCTTCTGAGAGGAGCACTGAGACAGGGTGCTGTGATGTTTTCAGGAAGCCATGTATGTACAGCCCCCTGCCTGTCCCTCCCACCAACCATGACCTGCCTGCATTGCATTGAGAAGTACAGAGACCCAGTGATGAAGTTACTGGGTCTAAAGTAAGGTAAGTAATGAATACAGAAAGGTGGGGGCGGGAAAAAGCAAAAAAAATTAACAGATTCAGCCTCAAAGGGTCCTTTTTTTAAAATAACAAAGATATCATATTTACCTCCACTGTGCAGTTCGTTTTGCACAGTGTGGCCCCGAACCTTGTCTTCTGGGGTCCCCTGGCGGCTCTTGCATCCGTTACCCTCTGGGAGAAGCGCTCTCCTTGGGGGTTACCTTGCGGGCACGCTCCCAAGTCCAGCATTTGCATCTATAGACACAGAATGTCGGACTCGGCCCCGCCCCCGGCGCACGCGTCATTGGATTTGATTGACAGCAGCAGGAGCCATGGGCTGTGTTGCTGTCAATCTATCCAATCAAGAGCCGGGACCCCCCGGCAGAGGGGTAGAGCGCGTCTCCGCAGAGGGAACGAACGGGCTAAGGTGAGTAAAACGAGGGGGCTGGGGGGGCCGGTCACTGTCAGAAGTTTTTTCACCTTAATGCACAGGATACATTAAGGTGAAAAAAAACAAAGGTTTACAACCCCTTTTACATTTTACTCATCAATTGCCTGAATAATAATTAGAGTGAATGTTGTCAGAAACAGATGAATCCCTTCCAATGTTTGGGGGAATCTTTTGGGTGATCGGACATTCAGACAATAAAATCCTGGATTTATTTCCGACGGATGTTGGCTCAAACTTGTCTTGCATACACACGGTCACACAAATGTTGTCGGAAATTCTGAACGTACTGACGTACAACACGTACGACGAGCCGAGAAAAATGAAGTTCAATAGCCAGTGCGGCTCTTCTGCTTGATTCCGAGCATACGTGGAATTTTGTGCGTCGAAATTGTCTACACATGCTCGGAATTTACGACAACGGATTTTGTTGACATGTGGATCCCCATGACTAAGCACCGGGGTGCAAAGTGAAACGCGCTGGGGACGTGGCCCTGTCGGAGTCCAGGCTGAGGTTGCCACTCTTTTCATCTATGTAGGACAATGTGGATGTGCGACTTTTAGGGGTTCATTGATCTCTTGCAGGAGCCAGGACGGGTTCCATCCCCTGTCAGCACTTTAGCAGCAGCTGCAGATGCACTACCTATATACCCCCTCCCTATCGAGCCTGAGCGGCACACATACATTTTCCAGGTCACAGCCTGAACACTTATGGCCTATCTCCTCACCTTCTAGGCCTGACCTAGGGATTGGTGGAGACTCCATAAATATGTAGGCTTTGGTCTCTGTTCCTCCACCCTCTAGGGTCCAGAACTATCCAGTAGATATTTGCGATTAGATTCGTATGAATCGAAAATTTGTACGAATTTCCGTAAATTCGTACATTCGGGATGATCTGAAATACGAATTTCTTTGCTTCCGAATTTTGTACGAAATATGAAATTTACGAATTTCGGATCCAAATTCCGTTACAACGGAAACATGACTGGTGTTTTGTTGACCAATCAGAGGTTTTCTTCTGCTGCTGAGTGAGGGTTGGGAAAATGACCTTTTTTAATATGGGAGTGGGAGACTGGTACTGGTAGTTGATGGGAGATTCAGAATTGGACAAAATAAGAATGTTTGTTAATTATGATTATTCGTTATGACGAAGTTAAAAAACCCAGGAAGTCAGCACAGCACAGGGATGGCGGGAGACCCTCATAATGATAAATTCATCATAACGAACATTCGTAATTGTTACGAAAAGTTAACGAACCTAACAAAAATTCGTATTTCGTGCGAATCCAAATTGAATTTCGGACACGAATTACGAAATACAAATTAATTCTAATACGAAACGGAATGGAACAAAACAAATTTATTGACGGCGCACATGTCTACTATCCAGCAAGTTCTAGAAGCTAAGGGGAGCTAACAAAAGTCCCAGCCCTTGGAGCTCTGCACAGCTAACGCAAACAAATAACCCCAGCTCTTCTGCCTACACAGAGGCCAAACTATATTTACCTACTCTGTACACTGAGGGTGCTACATATCATATAGTGAATGTTGATCTGAAATATGCCCAAAAACTGCCCATTTTACACTTTGCACGATATTCAAATTATTCCCTGGTTTAGTGTAGGGCAATGTGTCATTTTGAAATCTTCAAATGCCTTGTGATACACTGGTTCCAAGCAGGTGTTGTACATCTTTGCTAGCTCTGAATATATCTCCAAGGACCAAATGTACATCTAAAGATAACAGAAACAGACTCCACTGGATAGTGCAGATAACACCAATTCAATAAATAATGATTAGCTCTGAAACAACTTACAATTAATAGCACAAAGTGATCCAGGTATGCAGCAGGAAGAGAATTATCTTGAAGTACTGGCTGTCACAAAAAAAAGCATGCTTAGAAAACTAGATTATGAATGGACATTATTAGGTCAGAGTTTCAAGTAACCACATATAACCTAAGTAATCTGTAAAAAAGATTTTAGAAAATGTATATTTCAGTCAACTTTTTTCAGGGTCCACACATCGTCAAGAAAGGGGGCAAAATGTGCCTTGTTTAGGACTCTAAAATGCTGACGTGGTGTTTCGATTTTCAGACCTGGATGGAAATTGTGCCTACATGGGTCCCCAGTTGTAACCCATGTTCTCAACTGTAGCTGTGCTTTTCAGCACCTTTAAGGTTCACTATCCAACCAGCCCTATCACAGTGGCTAAGATGCTAGATCCCTCTTCCTCCTCCCCTCTCTTTCCTGACACTCAATTGGACAGCATGGCCGGGAGAGGAGAGAGGAAATAAAGCTGCAATGTCAGCTGTGGGGACCCCAGTCCCACTCCAGACCCATGTGAACCAAGGCAAAAGAGAGAGCAGCCCCCTGAGCTTGGAAATGGAGCTCAAAGCCAAGGACAATGCAGGGACCACGGCATGGGGAAGCAGATTGATCATGGAGCCTGGAACCTGTGCTTATTGCTGCCTCCTCTGTACTGCCTGTTCCCCACCATCTACTACCCTCTCTGTACTGCATGTCCCCACCATCAATTGCTCTCCCCGTTCCTACCATCAGCTGCTCCCCCTTCCTTGTACTGCCTGTCCACATCACCAATTGCTCCTTCTGTGCTGTCCGGTCCCCACCATCGCATAACTCCCAACTGTCCCTGATGTGGTACAAAGTCCTTCTGTCCCTCCTTTCTCCTCGCCTGTCCCTCATTTTGGTCTGATCTATATAGTTGTATATAAAATGCACTTTTTATCTTTCAAAAAGTGTCTCCCAGTGCTAAACCTTTCATCCAATTTCTAAATGGCTGCATTTGTAAGTTTTCAAAGCCAGTATAAAGGAATAGTAGAGGTAAAAAAAGCATTTGTGTGTTTAACTAATCTTTTTTTGTATAATTCTCCTTTAAGGGGGTGTGGCAGGGTGTGTGTCCTATGCCTGCATACTTTTGCAATAGGTGTCCCTCGTTCCCATCTCAAAAAGTTGGGAGGTATGCCATTGATATCCTGCTCCCTGCTGCAAGTCCCCACCATCAGCTGCACCCCTCCCCACTTTCAAGTGTCCCCTCTGTCCCTACCATAGACTGCCCCCCATTATAGTCCCTGATCCCACCATCACCTGCTCCCAGGCCTTTGTACTTCCTGTCCCTACCATCAGCTGCTCCCCACCCACCTTTGTACTGCCCGTCCCCACCATCAATTGCCCACTCTTTGCTGTCTGTGCTGCCTGGTGCCCACCATCAACCTCCTCCCTGTGTGCTGCCTGTCCCCACTTTCAAATGCCCCCTCTGTCTCTACAATCAACTGCTCCCCATTGCAATTCTTGTCTTCACCATCAGCTGCCCTCGCTTTGTACTGTCTGTCCACACCATCAAGTGTCCCCTCTATGTTGTCTGGCCCCCACCAACAACCACCCCCCTCTGTGCTACTTGTCCCCACCATCAACTGCCCTCTCAACTACATTGGTGCCCTCTCTGTACTACCCATCCCTACCATCCACTGCTCAACCACCCTTCTCTGCACCGCCTTTCCCCTTTATCAGCCCCCCCCCCTTTTTTTTACCTCTTACTGACACCAACATTAAGACATTTTTACCACACCCACCATTACCACACTACATCCACATTCACTGTGGAACACTATAGGGATGATTTACTAAAACTGGAGAGTGCAACATTTGGTGCAATGGCAGCCACTCCATTGGGGACGCAGGGGTGCCGCCCCCGTAATCCATGTGTCCGTCCCCTAATCTACATACAGGGTGCCGAACGCATGGATTTCAATGGGGGTTTTTTTTAGCACATGATTAGAGCCTGGGGCTCTAATTGGCTTCAAAAGTGTGGGCTTGGGGCGCAGAGCACTGCGACCTGAGCTCACCCGTTGTGTGACAATAGTAAATTAATATTCGCTATTGTCTTCCTTCTTCTCCTCCCGGTCAATCTTAAGACCCAATTGCCCGAGAGGAGAAGCAACCCTATTGGCCGGGACCTGGGGGGGGGGAAGCTGCCAAAGCTGCCCACGACCTGGATGAGGTAAGTGAGTTGTTGATGGGCGGATGAGCGAAGGGGGGGGTTTGTTCGCTGATTGACTGAGCAATGGGGGGGGGGGTTAACTGAAAGAACAGGGGGTGGGGGGCAGGTGGTTTATTTGCCCCCCCCCCTCAAAAAATAGAGCACCAGCTGCCACTGCAGCTCTGCAAAGAAACCAATCAGCATGCAGTTTTTTTTTTGTCGAACCTAATTGGCTACCATGCACAGCTGCACAAGATTTTGTACTCTCCAATTTCAGTAAAGCAACCCCTGCTTTGACTTTTTAACTGTGCAGCCAGGGAATTTATTCTTATTCTTATGGATAGTAGCATATTCTCCATGTGTGCAATGTGGGAGGGGGACAGAGCCCACGGTGCTGTCACACAACGTATAACCTGATGGGGATTATGTAACGCCATCCTGCCAGTTCCTCCTTCATGCCTGTCACTGGTGGCTGCAGCACACAGGACATCCATTCTATCTGTCCCTGTGTATTCTGCCACTGCACCTGCCCTCTGAAGGGGGATTCTAGAAGCCAAAAAAATGCTGATCATGTGCATCAGTAAGCAATGAGCGACTCTGCTGTGACTAAGCTTGCTTGGAATGCGTGTGGCCTGGGCTGTCTGAATATACACCCAACATACAGCTGGATGAAGAACAGGACAATGAGGTTACTAGGAGAAGCACACCTCTCCCCACAGGATGGATTTGTAAATCAATTTGATCCTAACTAGGTCTAGATAAGGATCCTTGGTCGCTTCACTATTGTAAATCTATGGAATATATAATTAACCCATTCAGGCAGAGGATGCAGAGGTAAGCAGCGCTGGATAAGGGAGGCAGTGGATGCATTGATGAGCAGCACTAGAAGAGGGTGGAGGGGGTATGCAGGGAGGAAACGCCTATCTCCACAATCAGGATGGATGGACAGATACAGTGGAGGAAACAAAAGCACGAGAGAGGGATAGGAAAAACAGAGAGATTAAAAGGAGAGAGAGAAAAGAGAGAAAAAGAGACAAAGGAGATAGAGAAAAGAAAGAGGAAGGAAGGAAGGAAGGAAGGAAGGAAGGAAGGAAGGAAGGAAGGAAGGAAGGAAGGAAGGAAGGAAGGAAGGAAGGAAGGAAGGAAGGAAGGATAAAGAAAGAGAAAGGAAAGAGAGAAAGAAGAGAGGGAAAAGAGAGAGAAAGAGAGAGCGAGAGAGAGCGAGAGAGAGAGAGCGAGAGAGCGAGAGAGAGAGAGAGATGAAAGGAGAAAGGAGAAAGAGAGGAAAGATAGAGAGGGTGGAGGGAGAGAGGAAAGAAGAGGGGAAGAAGAGAGAGGGAGAGGAAGGAGAGAGAGATGTAGAAAAGAGGGGGTAAGAAGAAAGGGGGGATAGAGGAAGACAAAAGGGGGGGTAGAAGAGAGAGAGAAATAAGAGAGGGGGAGAAGAGAGAGAAGAAAAAGAGGGGGAAAGAAGAAAGAGAGGAGGGGGGAGAAGAGAGCGAGAAAGAAAGGGGGGGTGTAGAGAGAGAGAGAGAGAGAGGAAAATTAAAGGGGGAGAAGAGAGAGAGGGGAAGAAGAAAGGGGGAAGTTGAGTAAGAAGGGGAGGAGAGAAATAGAGGAAGAAGAGAGGGGGAAAAAGAGAGATAGAGAGGAAGAGGATGAGGGAAGAAGAAGAAAGAGGAAAAGATAGGGGGGAGAAGAGAGGGATAAGGGGGGGGGGGGAGGAGAAAAGAAGAAAGAAGAAAAGGGGGGAGAGGAAGAATGTGGGGAAGAGAGAGAGGGGAAAATGAGAAGGAAGATAGGAAGAGGAGCAGGAGGAAGAAGAGAAGAAGAGGAAAATAGAGAAGAGAGGGGGGAAGAGAAAGGGAGTGGAAGAAGAGAGGAGGGAGAGAGAGAGACAGTAAAGAAGACAGAGAGTAAGAAGAGAAGGAGGAAGAAGAGAGGGGAAGAAGGGGGGGGTGAAAAGAGAGAGAAGAGAGCAGCGGAGAGAGAGAGGAAAGGGAAGAGGGAGAACGAGGAAGAAGAAAGGGGGAAGTTGAGGAAGGGGAGGAGAGAAATAGAGGATGAAGAGAGGGGGGAAGAAAAGAGAGAGGAAGAAGATGAGGGAAGAGAGAGAGAGAAAGAGAGAGGGGGAAGAATAGAGGGAGAAAGGGGGATGCATTGATGAGCAGCACTAGAAGAGGGTGGAGGGGGTATGCAGGGAGGAAACGCCTATCTTCACAATGAGGATGGATGGACAGATATAGTGGAGGTAATAAAAGCACGAGAGAGGGATAGGAAAAACAGAGAGATTAAAAAGGTGAGAGAGAGAGAAAAGAGAGAAAAAGAGACAAAGGAGATAAAGAAAGAGGAAGGAAGGAAGGAAGGAAGGAAGGAAGGAAGGAAGGAAGGAAGGAAGGATAAAGAAAGAAAGAGGAAGAAGAGAGAGAAAAGAGAGAGGGGTGAAAGGAGAAAGAGAGGAAAGAGAGAGAGAGGAAAGAAGAGGGGATGAAGAGAGAGGGAGAGGAAGGAGAGAGATGTAGAAAAGGTAAGAAGAAAGGGGGATAGAGGAAGACGAATGGGGGGGGGGGGTAGAATAGAGAGAAAAAAAAGAGGGGGAGAAGAGAGAGAAGAAAAAAGGGGAAAAGAAGAAAGAGAGGAGGGGGGAGAAGAGAGAGAGAAAGAAAGGGGGTGTAGAGAGAGAGAAGAGGGTAGTAGAGGGTAGTAGAGAGAGAGAGAGAGAGAGAGAGAGGGAGGAAGATGAAAGGGGGAGAAGAGAGAGAGGGAGGAAAGGGGGAAGTTGAGTAAGAAGGGGAGGAGAGAAATAGAGGAAGAAGAGAGGGGGGAAGAAGAGAGAAAGAGAGGAAGAGGATGAGGGAAGAAGAAGAAAGAGGAAAAGATAGGGGGAAGAAGAGAGGGGGAAGAAGAGAGGGATAAGGGGGGGGGGGGGAGAAGAAAGAAGAAAAAGGGGGGAGAGGAAGAATGTGGGGAAGAGAGAGAGTGAAAGACGAATGAGAGAATGAGAATCATTTTCTATGTCTACTTATAGAAATAAAGAATCATAAGTGCAGCCAGAATTCCATGCATATCTTCCATATAGAATGAGCTGCTGTAACACACAGAATGCAGGCTGTCCCATAAGGTTATAAACCCACACCCTCTTCTATTTTATAATCCTACAATATATACAGATAGGTCACATAACGGCAGAATAAAGCGATGTTACCTTTTAGAAGCTCTTCTGACAAATGTGGATTTCCTGTATGTATTCGGTTATCAATGTTTGAATCACTGACTTTCCCTTTTAAGAAAACAAATAAAGAAAGAAATGTTTCAAAGTCTCATTTTTTTTTAAATAACAAACATGTTATATTTTCTATAGAATGCATTAAGATGAAAAAACCTTCTGCCTTTATAATTTAATGTTTAATGTTTAATCAGGTAAATGAAAGAAAGGCGAAGTCAGAATGTCAGGTATAGATTGATATATGATGGTCTGTAATCCAATTCTGCTCTCTGTAGCAAGATAAAGCAATCTTACCGTTTCTGCATTCCTCTTTCAGATGTGTATGTCCTGTAGGTAGAAGATTGTGAATGTGTGAATCTGCAGCATTTCCTTCCTTTATATGTTCAGAAAGTGCAACTGAAAGCATCTTTACAGAGGAAAAATCATCTGATTTCCAGGAATTCCATTCCGCAAACCTGCTGTCACCCACCAGAGGCTCTAAAGTAATAAACAGAGCTTCTGAAAACTTTTCTTTAACCACTTGCTGCCCGCCATATAGCAATATGATGTTGGCAAAGTGGTTGCGATATCTCGACCGGACGTCATATGACGTTGCCAGGATATCAGGCGCGCATCGCGCCGATCGTTGTTGCAGTGTGTCAATCTGACACCCTGCAATTCCGATCTAGGTAAAAAGTCTAATAGAGACACTTTGCCACGTGATCAGCCCATAGTTGCCAACATTGAAAAAAAAATATGTGGGACACTTTTTTGGCTGTAGGCGGAGCCGTACAATAATTAGGGGGCGGGGCATTCATTTGTAGGCGTGGCTTAGAAAAATCATAAGTGTGGCGCGTGAAGCGCGCTGCGGCGAAAATGGGCGTGGCTTACGTGAAAAGTGGGCGTGGCTTACGTGAAAGTGGGCATGGTTTGTGTGAACAGTGGGCGTGGCTTGGATGGGCGTGGCTCAAGAGGGTGTGGGGAGAGGGAAATGACGGGACAGCAGCCCCAGATCCTACACAATAGAAATATGTGTATTCTAGAAAGTTTAACAATCAGCAGATAAAGATACTCCAAACGCCTGGTGTTAACGCTTCAATCATCCCGGCACCATGGTTGTTATGGTGTCAGGATGATTGAAGCACATTATTTCTATTATTACATTGTAATATAAAATTAAATCATTCAACTCACCATAATGCCGAATCAGTGGGATCCCTGAGCGTGTCACTAGCCACGTCGCCTGTCACCAGCAGAGTCTGTCCTTGCATCAGGTGCCCCCGGCAGAGTCTGTCCTTGCATCAGGTGCCCCCGGCAGAGTCTGTCCTTGCATCAGGTCCCCCCGGCAGAGTCTGTCCTTGCATCAGGTGCCCCCGGCATAGTCTGTCCTTGCATCAGGTCCCCCCGGCAGAGTCTGTCCTTGCATCAGGTGCCCCCGGCAGAGTCTGTCCTTGCATCAGGTGCCCCCCCCAGAGTCTGTCCTTGCATCAGGTGCCCCCGGCAGAGTCTGTCCTTGCATCAGGTGCCCCCGCCAGAGTCTGTCCTTGCATCAGGTGCCCCCGCCAGAGTCTGTCCTTGCTTTAGGTGCCCACGCCAGAGTCTGTCCTTGCATCAGGTGCCCCCCCCAGAGTCTGTATAGACCCCCTCAGTGCAGACTTCCTCCATCAGTGCAGACCCCCTCCATCAGTGCAGACCCCCTCCATCAGTGCAGCCCCCCTCAGTGCAGCCCCCCCTCTATTAGTGCAGACCCCCCCTCATTGCAGCCCCCCCTCTATTAGTGCAGACCCCCTCTATTAGTGCAGCCCCCCTCAGTGCAGCCCCCTCTATTAGTGCAGACCCCCCTCAGTGCAGCCCCCCTCAGTTAGTGCAGCCCCCCTCAGTGCAGTCCCCCCTCAGTTAGTGCAGCCCCCCCTCAGTGCATCCCCCCTCAGTGCAGCCCCCCCCCCCGCAGTTAGTGCAGCCCCCCTCAGTGCAGCCCCCCCTCAGTGCAGCCCCCCTCAGTTAGTGCAGCCCCCCTCAGTGCAGCCCCCCCCCAATGCAGCCCGGCCCCCGCTCAGGGCAGGAGCGGCCGGTGTTCTGCCGAGAAAGTTCCCCTCTGCAATGGAGGACCCCCTGTACTGCGCAGGCGCAGCGCTTGCACAGTACGGGGCTGGGGAACTTTCAGCAAGACACGGCGACGGCGACGTGTCTTCTGCTCGCTTTAGTGGAGAGGGGAGGGGCCATGCAGCTAAAGAAGCCGCTTCATTGGCTGCACGGATCGAGCCCCCTTCCCCTCTCCACTTAACACTAGAGGAAGATAGAGCGGCGGCGCCGGCCGCCATTTTGCTGGAGCTCCAAAAAAACAAAAAAAACAACATTCCCGATCTTCCTTATGGAAAATCCTGATTCGGGACACTCTCCAATCGGGATGAGGGTCCCAAAATCGGGATTGTCCCGGGAAAATCGGTACTGTTGGCAACTATGTCAGCCACGTTCAATCGCGGCTGATCACAAAGTAAACAGGAAGAGCCGGTGATCGGCTTTTCCTCACTCGTGTCTGACAGACGCGAGTAGAGGAGAGCCGATCAGCTGCTCTCCTGACAGGGGGGTCTGTACTGATTGTTTATCAGCGTAGCCCCCCCTCGGATGCCCGCCCAGGACCACCAGGATGCCACAATTACCACCAGGGATGGCCACCACACTGGACCACCAGGTATGCTACCCTAGTTTAACAGGGAAATGCCAATCTGTGCCCAGGCAGCTGCCAATCAGTGCCGCCTTTCAGTGCCCATCAGTGCTGCCTATCAGTGCCCATAAGTGCCCAGCAGTTCCGTCTATCAGTGCCACCCATAAGTACCCATCAGTGCAGCCCTTCAGTGCCCATCAGTGTCGCATATCAGTGCCAATCAGTGCCCACCAGTGCCACCTATCAGTGCCCATCAGTGCCGCATATTAGTGCCACCTATCAGTGCCGCCTATCAGTGCCCATCGGCAGTGCCCATCAGTGCCACCTCATCGGTGCCGCCTTATCAGTGCCCATCAGTGCAGCTTATCAATGCCCATCAGTGAAGGAGAAAATTACAAAATTTTATAACAAAAACAAAGAAAAAATTTTTTTTATTTCAAAATTTTCAGTATTTTTTTATTAGTTTAGCAAAAAATAAAAACTGTAGAGGTGATCAAATACCACCAAAAGAAATCTCTATTTGTGGGAACAAAATGATAAAAATGTAGTTTGTGTACAGGGTAGCATGACCGCGCAATTGTAATTTAAAAAGTGACAGCGCTAAAAGCTGAAAATTGGTCTGGGCAGGAAGGTGCGAAAGTGCCCGGTATTGAAGTGGTTAAAAAATGATTTTGCAGAAAAATGTGATAACTAAATTGTTACATTTATCTTCACACACAAAAGGACCCATTTAAAAAAAAAATGTTCAAAGCCAATCATTTAGCAAATCTGCATGTACATTCCTTCTGTGTGAATTGATCAAAAACAAAGGTTCTTTGGGCTATTATCTCTATTGATGGTACAGTATGTCCTTTATTTGCAGTAGTAAAAGGCAGCAATATGGCCATTAGATGGAGCTGAGGAGCAAAGGAAATGCTTAAAACATTATACAATGCGATACAATGTAGCAATTCTAGAGAACTAAGGTTGTAGGTAGGTGCAGTTATCTACTTTTCTAATAGATGGCTCTGTACCAGAACAGTGTCTGGTTGCAGCAAATATGGTCATCAGGTGCTAGGCCATTTTTAGGTAGAGCCCCTCCTGCAGTGATGTCATGGGTGAGTCAGTACCCAGTTAGAAGCCAGGTTGGAAGGAACCCGAGACACATTTGAGGCATGGGAGCTAAACACCCCACACCTATGTGGATGTAACTAGCGTGTGAAGGCCCTGGATAGGGCAGGAGGCCGGAAGGAGTAGACCTGCACCCAGGAAGGACCGGCTAAAGTCTTTATGTCCCTTATGGAGGTGGGGGTTAGGGTGGATTGCAAAAGGCCTTTTAGGCCGGGCCAAGAGCTCCCTGAGTAAGGCTGCTTCCCTGGAAGCTATCAGGAGATGTGTAGCTAAGGAGTACAGAGAGCACAGTCCTGTGAGAACTAGTGACCCTGGGGTGAAGGAGAGATTGTAAAAGGGAGATGGCTGCCAAGGTGCTGCATATGCTTTCACATGTGACTACTGCAGACCGTCCACTAAATTTGATTGACTGTGTAATGTCAAGTGACTCTAGATTGTACGTCGGTGTGATGCGACTGTTATGCCATATCCAGAATCCCATCAGTAAAGGCAGCAATACTACTTTTATGAGTGGACAGTCTTTCCTTTGGGGATATAAAGGTGGAATGTCGAGAATGTCTTGTGGGAGCCTTTGGCATGGAATGGGGCACAAGATAGCAGAGTCTTCGACCTCAGAAGGTAGGATAGTGTTCTAACAAAGAGGACAGGAACAAGAAAGGGACTTGAGCTCTTGGCGCCAGTTCTAGCCAATAGCAAAGCTCCTCCCCCAGAAACTAAAGGGCCTGGTATGGAATTTAGGGGGAGCCCCACGTCATTTTTTTTAAATTTTGGTTCGGGGTTCCCCTGTGGGGAATTCCCATGCTGTTTTTATCAATGAACTTTTATGTGTATTGTCGGACCGGCAATTCATTAATAGCCGCGAGTAGTTTTAAATGACTTTTTTCCTTTGAAATGTCATTTTGCTGTCAGACTGTTCTAAACACGGGAAACATGCGCCCCTTTACAGGCATACTATAGACACCCCCAGGTACGAAATTTAAAGGGATATTACACTTTTATTGTTTCACTTTAAGCATTATTAAAATCACTGCTCCCGAAAAAACGTCAGTTTTTAAAACTTTTTTTTGCATTGATACATGTCCCCTGGGGCAGGACCCAGGTCCCCAAACACTTTTTATGACAATAACTTGCATATAAGCCTTTAAAAGTTGCACTTTTGATTATTCATGTTCGTGTCCCATAGACTTTAACGGTGTTCGCGTGTTCGAACAAATTTTTTGCCTATTCGCAAGTTCTGGTGCGAACCGAACAGGGGGGTGTTCGGCTCATCCCTACTGGTGAGCAAGTAAATAAAATGTAAATCAATTTATAACTTTTTTGAAATGCATTTTTCTGGATATTTTTGTTGTTATTCTGTCTCTCACTGTTAAAATAAACCTACCAATAAAATTATAGACTGATCATTTTTTTGTCAGTGAGCAAACATACAAAATCAGCAGGGGATCAAATACTTTTTTCTCTCACGGTCAGTGGCGGCTGGTGCTCAAAATTAATTTGGGGTGGGCACAAACTGAAAAATACTGAACCCCCCCATCAAATGCAGCCATTGTGCCCATCAATTGCAGCCATTGTGCCCATCAAAAACAGCCACTGTGCCCATCATATGCAGCCACGTGTGCCCATCATATGCAGCCACTTGTGCCCATCATATGCAGCCACTATGCCCATCAAATGCAGCCACTTGTGGCCATCATATGCAGCCACTGTGCCCATCATATGCAGCCACTTGTGCCCATCATTTGCAGCCACTGTACCCCATCATATGCAGCCACTTGTGCCCATCATTTGCAGCCACATGTGCCCATCAAATGCAGCCACTTGTGCCCATCATATGCAGCCACTTGTGCCCATCATATGCAGCCACTTGTGCCCATCATGTGCAGCCACTTGTGTCCAGCATATACGGCAAAAAAAAAAAATATGGTTAGAGAAACAACAAAACTATAAAATAGCAGGCACAAGGAAGGTTGAGGACAGACAACTCTTCCAGAAGCAATGCACTTTTGGAGAGGGTGAAACTGTGGGTAAAATGCTGGCGCAATTGGTGAAATCTAATCCCCCCCCCTCCACCATATCCACAATTAAGCTAGCAGGAGGAGGGATTACCTCTCTTAACTCAGAGATAATGGAAGCATTTAGCGACTACTACAAAAAACTATATAGTTCACAGGGGGCAGAGGAGGAGGGGGTAATGGATCACTTCTTGGGGAAATTGGAGATACCAACTATTACACAAGGGGATAGAGATGAACTGGAAGCCCAAATAACTCGAGCAGAACTTCAACAGGCAGTACCTGGGATGGCAAATCAAAAATCTCCGGAACCAGATGGGCTTTCGATGGAGACGTATAAATATTATGGAGAAATACTACTCCCGGGAGTTGCTTAGGGCGTTGAGCAGAGCGGATATGGAGGGAAGACTGCCTCCTTCGATGCTAGAAGCAACTATTATAGTGTTACATAAAGAGGGGAAAGATCCGCTAGAAACAGCTTCATATAGACCAATCTCTCTGCTATGCTCTGACGCTAAAATATTAGCTAAGGTGCTAGCAGCTAGGCTCAATAAAATAGCTTCAAAACTGATTCACCCAGACCAGACGGGCTTTATTGCCAATAGATCTACTAGTATGAATATTAGAAGGACGTTCCTGAACTTGCAGACCCCGTTGGAGAAAGAGGGATCAAGAGCTGTGTTGTCACTGGATCAGTGGCGGCCCGTCCATAGGGGCCGCTGTGTGGAGAATCGGGGGGACACCTGCTGAGGGGGGGCTCTGGTGGGGGGCTCTGATGGGGACAACTGCTGTGGGGGGCTCTGATGGGGACAACTGCTGTGGGGGGCTCTGATGGGGACAACTGCTGTGGGGGGCTCTGATGGGTAAACCTGCTGTGGGGGGTTCTGATGGGGACACCCTGCTGTGGGGGGCTCTGATGGGGACACCCTGCTTTGGGGGGCTCTGATGGGGACACCTGCTGTGGGGGACTCTGATGGGGACACCTGCTGTTGGGGGGCTCTGATGGGGGACACCTGCTGTGGGGGGACTCTGATGGGGGACACCTGCTGTGGGGGGCTCTGATGGGGGACACCTGCTGTGGGGGACTCTGATGGGGGACACCTGCTGTGGGGGGCTCTGATGGGGGACACCTGCTGTGGGGGGGCTCTGATGGGGGACACCTGCTGTGGGGGGGACTCTGATGGGGGACACCTGCTGTGGGGGGGACTCTGATGGGGGACACCTGCTGTGGGG
This sequence comes from Lithobates clamitans, assembly GCA_037952925.1. Classification (NCBI taxonomy): domain Eukaryota; kingdom Metazoa; phylum Chordata; class Amphibia; order Anura; family Ranidae; genus Lithobates; species Lithobates clamitans. The sequence goes on from JBBGZY010000808.1 coordinate 1,799,120, forward strand.
GGGACTCTGATGGGGGACACCTGCTGTGGGGGGGACTCTGATGGGGGACACCTGCTGTGGGGGGGACTCTGATGGGGGACACCTGCTGTGGGGGGGACTCTGATGGGGGACACCTGCTGTGGGGGACTCCTGCTGTGGGGGGCTCTGATGGGAGACACCTGCTGTGGGGGGCTTTGATGGGGGACACCTGCTGTGGGGGGGACTCTGATGGGGGACACCTGCTGTGGGGGACTCCTGCTGTGGGGGGCTTTGATGGGGGACACCTGCTGTGGGGGGCTTTGATGGGGGACACCTGCTGTGGGGGGCTTTGATGGGGGACACCTGCTGTGGGGGTCTCTGGTGGGGGGCTCTGATGGGGGACTCTGATGGGGGACACCTGCTGTGGGGGGACTCTGATGGAGACACCCTGCTGTTGGGGGCTCTGATGGGGGACACCTGCTGTGGGGGGCTTTGATGGGGGACACCTGCTGTGGGGGGCTCTGATGGGGGACTCTGATGGGGGACACCTGCTGTGGGGGGACTCTGATGGAGACACCCTGCTGTTGGGGGCTCTGATGGGGACACCTGCTGTGGGGGGACCCTGATGGGGGACACCTGCTGTTGGGGGGCTCTGATGGGGGACACCTGCTGTGGGGGGACTCTGATGGGGACACCTGCTGTGGGGGGCTCCTGCTGTGGGGGGCTCTGATGGGGGACACCTGCTGTGGGGGGACTCAGATGGGGGACACCTGCTGTGGGGGGCTCTGATGGGAGACACCTGCTGTGGGGGGCTTTGATGGGGGACACCTGCTGTGGGGGGGACTCTGATGGGGGACACCTGCTGTGGGGGACTCCTGCTGTGGGGGGCTTTGATGGGGGACACCTGCTGTGGGGGGCTTTGATGGGGGACACCTGCTGTGGGGGGCTTTGATGGGGGACACCTGCTGTGGGGGTCTCTGGTGGGGGGCTCTGATGGGGGACTCTGATGGGGGACACCTGCTGTGGGGGGACTCTGATGGAGACACCCTGCTGTTGGGGGCTCTGATGGGGGACACCTGCTGTGGGGGGCTTTGATGGGGGACACCTGCTGTGGGGGGCTCTGATGGGGGACTCTGATGGGGGACACCTGCTGTGGGGGGACTCTGATGGAGACACCCTGCTGTTGGGGGCTCTGATGGGGACACCTGCTGTGGGGGGACCCTGATGGGGACACCTGCTGTTGGGGGGCTCTGATGGGGGACACCTGCTGTGGGGGGACTCTGATGGGGACACCTGCTGTGGGGGGCTCCTGCTGTGGGGGGCTCTGATGGGGGACACCTGCTGTGGGGGGACTCAGATGGGGGACACCTGCTGTGGGGGGACTCTAATGGGGGACACCTGCTGTGGGGGGCTCTGATGGGGGACACCTGCTGTGGGGGGCTTAGATAGGGGACACCTGCTGTGGGGGGCTCTGGTGGGGGGCTCTGATGGGGGACACCTGCTGTGGGGGGCTCTGATGGGTGACTCCTGTTTTGGGGGGACTCTGATGGGGACACCTGCTGTGGGGGGACTCTGAGACACCTGCTGTGGGGGACACTTGCTGTGGGGGGCTCTGATGGGGGACACCTGCTGTGGGGGGACTCTGATGGGGGACACCTGCTGTGGGGGGACTCTGATGGGGGACACCTGCTGTGGGGGGACTCTAATGGGGGACACCTGCTGTGGGGGGACTCTAATGGGGGACACCTGCTGTGGGGGGCTTTGATATGGGACACCTGCTGTGGGGGGCTCTGGTGGGGGGCTCTGATGGGGGACACCTGCTGTGGGGGGCTCTGATGGGCGACTCCTGTTTTGGGGGGACTCTGATGGGGACACCTGCTGTGGGGGGACTCTGAGACACCTGCTGTGGGGGACACCTGCTGTGGGGGGCTCTGATGGGGGACACCTGCTGTGGGGGGACTCTGATGGGGGACACCTGCTGTGGGGGGCTTTGATAGGGGACACCTGCTGTGGGGGGCTCTGATGGGGGACACCTGCTGTGGGGGGCTTTGATGGGGGACACCTGCTGTGGGGGGCTTTGATGGGGGACACCTGCTGTGGGGGGCTTTGATAGGGGACACCTGCTTTGGGGGGCTTTGATAGGGGACACCTGCTGTGGGGGGCTTTGATAGGGGACACCTGCTGTGGGGGGCTCTGGTGGGGAGCTCTGATGGAGACACCTGCTGTGGGGGGACTCTGATGGGGACACCTGCTGTGGGGGGACTCTGATGGGGACACCTGCTGTGGGGGGACTCTGATGGGGACACCTGCTGTGGGGGGATTCTGATGGAGACACCCTGCTGTGGGGGACACCTGCTGTGGGGGGCTCTGATGGGGACACATGCTGTGGGGGGACACTGATGGCAACTCTGATGTAAGGGGACAGAGGCTGCATTTTGGGGGGGGCAGAGGCTGCATTTGATGTGACAGAGGCTGCATTTGATGTGACAGAGGCTGCATGTAAGAAGGGACTGCTGGGGACACCTGATGGCATCTGGTGACAGGCGACGTGGCTAGTGACACACTCGGGGCTCCCACTGATTCTGCATTATGGTGAGTTGAACGATTTCATTTTATATTACAATGTAATAATAGTAATAATGAGCTTCAATCATCCTGAAACCATAACAACCATGGTGCCGGGATGATTGAAGCGCTAACACCAGGTGTTTGGAGTATCTTTATCTGCTGATTGTTAAACTTTGTAGAATACACATTTCTTTTGTTGTGTAGGCTCTAGGCCTGCTGTCCCTCTCTCCCTCGCCCTCACCCTCCATCCCTCGTTCATCTCAGACGCTGACCACACCACCTTAGAGCCACGCCCACTATTTCGCTGAAACCACGCCCATTTCCATCAAGTGGGAGGGGTCAAAAAGGAAGGGCGGGGTCTGGCGCCCCCCCATCCTAAAACTTCACCAGCCGCCACTGCACTGGATGTAACCAAAACGTTTGACAGCCTCGAGTGGAGATATATCTGGCTGGACCTGGAAAGATTTGGTTTTGGTCCTTCTTTTATAGGATGGTTAAAAAAGCTTTATAGAGATCCCAGCGCTAAGATAAGAATTAACAATGAACTTTCTGATAAGATCCAGTTGGAGAGGGGGACAAGGCATGGGTGCCCATTGTTGCCCCTGCTCTTTGCACTTGCGATGGAACCTTTGGCTATTGCTATAAGATGTAGCCTTGAGCGTAAGAGGATTCCAGAGGAAGATAGGAGAGGAAAGAATCGCTCTATATGCGGATGATGTTCTGCTTTTTTTGGGCGATACGGGGCAATCTCTGGCAAGAGCAATGAGTATAGTAGAGGAATTTGAAAGATTCACAGGATTAAGGATAAATTGGGGGAAATTTGAGCTTTTACCGGTGGACCCCATGAATAGCCCAATTATAGTAGGAATGCCTACTGGTGGTAGTAGACACATTGAGATACTTTTGGATATTTCTAACGAAAGATCCGAATGAGTATCTATGTAAAAAATATAAAACCATTATTGAATAAAAATTTAAACAAAAAATTAATATTTGGAAGCGGCTTCCCTTGTCTTTAGTAGGATGATGTAGTTTGATTAAAATGATATGGATGCCCACAATTATTGTACTTATTACATAATTCTCCAGTTTGGATATGTAAAAAATGGTTTAAGAAGATTGAAACTCTCTTTAGAGAGTTAATTTGGAAAGGGGGACAAGCTTGGATACGACTTTGAACTACGCAGCTCCCAATCAGGGAAGGGGGCTTGGTGGTACCTCATCCCGAAAGTTACTACTTGGCAGCTCAGTTGCATCATTTAATGGGATATGAGACCCCGGGCGGAGGTACCCCTAATGGTAGAATAATGATATCAGAAGCTTTGCATAATACAGTTAGAGACGCCCTGGAAGCAGATTCCTTTAGCTGTAAGAACCCGACAGTAACAATGATAATAAAAATATGGAAAACAGTTAAAAAACAGTTGAGGTACACTGGGCTACCCGAACATACTCCCCTCTGGAACAACAGGAATCTGCAGGAAGTGTTCTCGATAGGAAAGATTAAGGATTGGGAGGTACAGGGTATTAATTGGTTGATACAGCTGTATGATGGTAACAACCTTAAAAACTTTTTGGACCTGAAAAGGGAATATAATATATCACAGCATTAACTTTTTAGATATTTACAGATCCGGCATACTTTAGAACTCAAGAAATAGAATGGTATAAAAAACCCTCTCCTCCAAAATATACTCCAGGTTGGCACAACTAAAGGACTTATCTCTGAGCTATATGGACACCTACGAAAAGGAGCTGCTAGTGGTCGAGATCTTCGCAAGGATAGAGAGAGATGGGAAGAGCATATAGGGGAAATATCACAGGAGCAGTGGAGGAGGATTTTGGAGATGGGACCAATGATCAGATGAAAAATGCCCTAGATGCCATGGCCCTGGAGATCTCATCCATATGGTGGAGGTGCCCAAAGTTGTTCCAATTTTGGGAGGGGGTCCTCGACACCATAGGTGAGGCCTACGGGATAATTTTGGAGAGGGAGCCTAGGCTTTGCATACTGGGTTATAGGAAGGAAGTGGGGGAAAGGAAGAGAATTACAGTGGCAATACTAAGATGCCTATTCCAAGCTAGAAAAATGATTGCGATGAGATGGCAGTTGAGGACACCGCTGACACTGAGGGATTGGACCATGGTAATAAATGAGACAAAATGGAAAGAAAAAGTAGTTTACACAAAAAGAGGTAATCTCAGGGAATTTGAGAGGTTGTGGAGGCCCTGGTTGGATAAATGGGGACCCCCCCCCCCATTAAAAGGGAGAGGATATAATAAGTTTGGATAATTATTCTTAGCAGTTGCTAAACCAAGAAATTATATATTAGACAATTTATTCTAGATACAGTCTAATATATCGTTAAATTCTAGATAAGAGAAGGTAGGAGTATGGTAATGGAGTATAGATTGAAATAACTAATAAGCTCTGTTACTATACTGTAAGTGCTGTATCTCTTGGTGTGTACTTGGGGGGGGGAGAAGAGGGGGTAAGGGGTAAAGAATGCTGGTATGTAAATGTCTTTGTTAAAATATTTATATTTTATTGACGGTTGTAATGATTATCTTATTTTGATATCTTGTAAGGTGGAAAAAATGAATAAAGAGTAAAAGTAAAAATAAATAAAGTGAACGGAACAAAATCATATATTTTGAATCTAGGGGTGAATACTACTACTAGCGAAAGCCTTAGACAACAATTTCCTTATAAGAAGGGTCCCAGAAGGTGACCCAAAATCGGACATTCAGCGGCACAGTAAACAATAGGGATACAGACAAGTAATGTTTACTGAAACATAGAGACATACATAGTAAATAGTAGAAAAAGGACCATTAAAATGAGAATTAAAAAAACATATACATAAAAATATATATAGTATATAATGTGAGCCCCAGTGCGTCAACGCGTTGCGCTGTTAAGCTTCTTCAGGACACAATATAAGGATATTTATGAACCCACAGGTATATATTTCTGTTTGACATACATTTTTACATATGCCTAGGTCTTGTTTGCTTTCTCAACTACATTGATTAGCTATGTATAGTTTGAATCATAGCTTTATATTTATATTAATTCCAGCTGGTTCCTATGAATCCTTAAGAACTGTTCTCTTCCTGTGAGCCAACTCTTTTCTTATATTGGATAATTCTTCTTTAACTATATGTTGAACAAGACTTACTCTCAAGGTACACTTTGTTTGTCTCTATGCCTACATATGTCTTGATTCTCTTGTTGGATAAAACTGTGCTTCAGAAATGTACTGTGTTATCCCACTATAAACATATCTGTTTTATCATCAATTTAAGATAGTGAGACCCATTTTCCTTTTTCTTGTAACCAACGAATTCCGAATGTGTCCTGAAGAAACTTAACAGCATTGACGCACTAGGGCTCACATTATATACTATATATTTTTATGTATATGGTTTTTTAATTCTCATTTTTGTGGTCCTTTTTCTACTATTTACTATGTATGTCTCTATGTTTCAATAAACATTACTTGTCTATACCCCTATTGTTTAGTGTGCAGCTGAAAGTCCAATTTTGGGTCACCTTCTGGGACCCTTCTTTTTTGTATTCCCATAATTATTCACGGATGAGGCAATGTGAGTGTTCTCTTTTTTGATTATAACAATGTCCTTATGTCTGGGCGAAAAACAGTATAACCTATCTAGTAATACAATTAACTAACTCAATTAAATCATTGTTTCAACACAACTATTTAACACTCCGTACCAAACTCCAAGAGGATCTCACCAGGCTGGAACCATTTGGGCTTTCATGGATGGGGGCTTCTTTAAAATGTTTCATCTTCCATAAAATCTCTTCAGGACCCTCCCAATACGGATTGCAGCTAGCTACTTTAAAGCAGGAGGAACTGGTTATGTAGATTTTCAGGACTATTACTTGGCCGCAGTGCTTACACAAACAAAAGAATGGATTATATCTTCCCACTCTACATTATGGGGGAAAATAGAACGTTCTACCATACCAGGAGGCAATTTATCCACATGGTTATTCTCTGTCACAATTTAACAGAGTTAAAATCCCACCACATCTCTCCCCAACCATCTTGGCAACACTCAAGGCCTGGGGCCGATTTCTAAAAAGTTGCTCATCATGCCCCCTTACATCTACTCTCCAAATACAGTTAGAGGCATTGCAAAATTGAATGCACATAAATTATCTGATCAGTAAGGAAAACATCAAATCATTCCCCAACTTACAACAAGAATTTCCCTTACCAAACTCAGACCTTTTCCTATACCTCCGCACCCAACACTGCATCACCACACTCCCAACATGGACCCGCAAAATCCCCCAATGGGTATGGATATTTCTTAGAGCCCCTAAACCTCATTAAAAAGGGATATCATTGTTCTATAATCTTCTTCAATATAAAACTGTCTTTACCAAAACAACCGCACTACTTATGTGGGAATCGGATCTGGAATGTAATTACACTGTGGATCAATGGGCTAAAGCCTGCAACTCCACATACAAAGCCACCTGCTGCGCCACCCTCTGGGAGCTATCAATCAAACTGACACAACGTTGGTACCTTACCCCTGACAGATTGCCCAAATTTGATACAAAAATAGAAGATAAATGCTGAAGGATGTGCGGGCAAAGAGGTGAAATGCTCCATATCTTCTGGAAATGCCCCAAACTGACACACTATTGGAAAGCAGTTACTTTCTGAAATTTCCCAAATGACAATCCCCATGAGAGACCTACACTGGCACCATTGTCCCTTGACATTGAATAATTCCCGACACAGATTAGACATATCATAACTCATATATTATTGTCAGCGAGACTCAACATCACCAGACAGTGGAAAAAACCAGACCCGCCCACACTGAGGGACGTGGTCAATACGACCCATGTACTCTTCATTTATGAACAAATACTAGCAGTAAGAAACAAAACCAAATATCAATCCTATGGAATGTGGCCACCATGGTCAAACTGGATTAGCTCTCCGGGAATTGTCAATGCTCTTGGTTCCTAACCTCACTGTTGCGGTCGGGGAACTTTATTGTTCTTGTTCATTGATTAATGGTTATTATTTGAATCACCTTGATGGATATAGAATCGCAAGATTAAGGTGTAATCTCTAAGAGGAGTGGGGTTGTCACCACCCTGGACACAGTTTTGCACCCATAGGGGTGTCCAGGATGGTAGCCAATCCTCCTACCTCCACATCACAGCGGACACCTAAAGAAAAACCGAATAACGGCAATACTCTTCCATGTTAATGCCATTATATTGCCCAATATGTAGTTATATCCAGATGACCTGTGATATATTCTAGCATTACTCGACAGATAATATTTGTCTATATCTGTTTACTTGTATGTTTATTTCTGTTACAAATGGAAAATATCAATAAAAAACTATTAAACAAAAAAAAGACACCGTTGTATTTTTATAATTTTTACAGTTTATTAAATGATATCTTCAAACACATTAATTTTGTGCATACAACCAATACAATGTATTTCATTGATATAAAGCGAGCAGATATAGTAGAAATATATATAGTACATGGCAAGCAGGGTATTATCACCTTCCTTTCCCATAATATCATGGAGAGAAGTGTCTCTAAGTGTAGACATTTGTGTAATTTTTTTTTAAAACAGACAAATGGCAACTCACATAGGGCCCGTAGATAAGGCACATCAGCAGTATATGTTGGATAAGCCGTCATCAGATGTAATCATCCAGGACGCTGTCTCCAAAAGCTGTAATGCTCCGCTCAGTTCCAGATAGTCACCCGTATGGTAGAAGTGATCTGGGAACGAGGACTGAAGCGCTCGTGGAGCACAGCGTGAGGCGTGATGACGTCACTGGATGTGAGGCGATGCTTTTCAGAGCATGCGCACTTTGAATGTAAAAAGGGAAGCTTGACAAGAAATGAGACTGTTATTACATCCACAGCCGGCCTTATTTACCAGCCCTATGTGAGTTGCCATTTGTCTGTTTTACATAAATCTACACTTAGAGGCACCTATCTCCTTCTTTCTTCTCAGCTCATGTTGGAATCTGCTTCAGGTCCCATCTAGAGGCTGTCATTTGTGAAAGGACATTGTTCCCCCTACTACCTTGGATGGAGTATACCCTTGTTTGTCCTTTAGTGATAACTTTGATGCTCCTGTTGCGGACTTTGTTATTATACTTATGAGTATTTGTTTTATCAGCCTTGCTTTATTCATGCATCTAGGGCTTAAATAGGTGTTGTTTCATGAGACAACTAGCTTGTGCCTTCCTGTCCTATTGTTTCTTTCCCATAATATCACTGATGGAGTCTGACCACTCCGACCACATAGTACATATCCATCCTGAGGGAGAAGGAAGGAGAAAGAAGCTTGTTTTAACCACTTCCCGCCCGCCCTATGGCGGATTGACGTCCGGGAAGTGGTTGTGTTATCCTGACTGGGCGTCATATGACGTCCAGCAGGATAACATGCCGCAGGGGGGCGCATCGCGGCGATCGGTGGAGCGGTGTGTCAGTCTGACACACCGCTACACTGATCTTGGTAAAAAGCCTCCGGCGGAGGCTCTTTACCACGTGATCAGCCGTGTCCAATCACGGCTGATCACGCTGTCAATAGGAAGAGCCGTTGATCGGCTCTTCCTCACTCGCGTCTGACAGACGCAAGTAGAGGAGAGCCGATCGGCGGCTCTCCTGGCAGGGGGGGTCTGCGCTGATTGTTTATCAGCGCAGCCCCCCCGCAGATCACCCCACTGGACTACCAGGGATGCCACTAGGACCACCAGGGAAGGGGCAACGTGGATGGCCAGGTATGTACCCCATGGCCATCCACATGTGCCCAATCTGTGCCAATCGGTGCCCACAAATGGGCACTGATTGGCACTAGTATGCCCATTATATGCTCAGCAATGCACAGCAATGCCCAGCAATGTATATCAGTGCCACCTGTCATTACCCATCTGTGCCACCAGTCATTGCACATTGGTGCCACCTGTCAGTGCCCATCTGTGCCCATCTGTGCCCATCAGTGCCCACCTATCAGTGCCCATCAGTGCCACACATCAGTGCCACACAAATACCCATCAGTGCCACCCATATATGCCAATCAATGCCACCTACAAGTGCCCATCAGTGCCGCCTATGTGTGCCCATCTGTGCCACCTATGAGTGCCCATCAGTGCCGCATACCAGTGCCACCTATCAGTGCCCATCAGTGCCGCCTATCAGTGCCCATCAGTGCCGCCTATCAGTGCCGCCTATCAGTGCCCATCATCATGCCCGTTAGTGCCACCTCATCAGTGCCACCTCATTGGTGCCACCTGATCGGTGCCCATCAGTGCCGCCGTATCAGTGCCCATCAGTGCAGCTATATCAGTGCCCATTATTGAAGGAGAAAGCGTACTTATTTACAAAAAAATTTAACAGAAACAAAGAAAAACTTGTTTTTTTTCGGAATTTTCAGTCTTTTTTTATTTGTTGCGCAAAAAATAAAAACCGCAGAGGTGATCAAATACCACCAAAAGAAAGCTCTATTTGTGGGAACAAAATGATAAAAAAATTGTTTGGGTACAGTGTAGCATGACCGCGCAATTGTCATTCAAATTGCAACAGCGCTGAAAGGTGAAAATTGGGCTGGGCGGGAAGGTGCCTAAGTGCCTGGTATTGAAGTGGTTAAAGTACATGTAAAGCCAGAATTAATGACGTTTGGTTTGCCAACATACCGTGTACCCTAAATGATTAGTATTATATATATATTTTAATAAAGGTCATTTTTTCACCAATTTTTATACTCCTGCAGCCTCTTTACAGGCACTTTTTGTTCCAAGTATAGGTATAAACAGAAAATATATTTCCAAGGCAGGAGCACAGCTAGGCGACTGTTGTTGCCCTATGATAGGAAGTGCCTGAACAAGGACCTTCATGGCAGGATCAGGTTTTTCAACCCCTTCCAGACCAGCCACCGCAGTTATACTGCGGCAGGTTGGCTCGCCTGGGGGAGCCGTCATAGTTGTACATTGGCTCTTTAAGACGCCGCCAGAGGCGCACGCCCGCAGCGTGTCCCCGGAGCCGATCGATCATGGCAGAGTGAGAACCGGGATCTGTGTGTGTAAACACACAAATCCCGGTTCTGTCTTGGGAGAGGAGACAGATCGTTGTTCCTACTAAGTAGGAACAACGATCTATCTCCTGCTCTAGTCAGCCACATTCCCCCCACAGTTAGAACACATCTAGGGAACACAGTTAACCCCTTGATCGCCCCCTAGTGTTAACCCCTTCCCTGCCAGTGACATTTATACAGTAATCAGTGGCTATTTTTAGCTCTGATCACTGCATAGATGTCAATGGTCCCAAAAAAGTGTCAAAAGTGTCCGATCTGTCCGCTGCAATGTCGCAGGCCTGATAAAAATCGCAGATCACCACCATTACTAGTAAAAAAAAAATAATAATAAAAATGCCATTAATCTATCCCCCAATTTCTATTTCTTTAACATTTGCGCAAACCAATCAATATACGCTTATTGCAATTTTTTTTCACCAAGAATATGTAGAAGAATACATATCGGCCTAAACTGAGGAAGAAATTAGGTTTTTTTTTTTAAATTGGGGGATATTTATTATAGCAAAAAGTAAAAAATGAGAAATGGTATGTGATACTGCGCCACGGTATCTACAAGCAGATAACGGGTAAAAGATAATGATAAAATAAAGTAAACAGGTGGGTCCCTGGTAATCAAAATATATAATAAATAAATATAATAAATATAATAAAATATATAATTGCTGCCTCTACATATTGCTACCACCTGAGTGGAGCAAGGGAATGAATTGAAAAAGTGTAGATGTAGCGCTATTCTTCTTTGATAATAATAAATGTAATCGAAGATGGGAGCCAAGTGGTGGTGAAAATTTGTTGAAGACTTGGTCTAACACCAAAATCCCAAACAGAAAATCAATACTAAAAATCCCAAAACAGAAAATCAATAGTAAAAGTGAAAAAAACCTTCATCAGTGAAATTGAAGTGTTGTGCTACACCCCCTGCCCTTTGCAGAGTCAAGAAAGTGCGTAGGAAGTAGTTTGACTCTACCTAGTATTGAAAGGTACTTTAGTAACCCCAGTATCGATGTGTTAGATTGTCTGTGATGTCAAAAAAGTGGCTTAAAACAAGTGTGTGTGTTACACCCTCTGCCTGCTACACAAGTGAGTGATATATTTGTTGCAAAAATTGAATGCAATACCCTCTTTGTCAAAAACCAATGTGCAAACATAAACATATAATCACAAATATAAATATATGGTGAACCAAAAATAATTCATTATAAAAAACAAATATATATCTTTGTGAACACAAAATTGGTATACAAGCTGCTATAACACTATGCAGTTAGTCCATTGAATAAAGTGACTTGTGCTCGAAAAACAGTGTCCAGTGCCTGTTCAGAATGGTGCTGGTTATTCTTTCAAGTGATAATGGTGCCAGGTGACTTTATCCATGCTGGTAATAAGTTTGCACTCACCAGATGACATTTCCCCCCCAGGGGTGTTGAGTGTTCACAGTATAAGCCACTGTGTAGCTCTCTGGAGCCTGCTGGATAATCTGCGAGTCAATTGCTGGCTTTCCCCCAGGTTGTTACATGCAGAAAAAGAGGAATGCCTATAATATTGCTTAAAAAAATGCTTTATTAAGAGTAAAATATGGAAATATACTCACATTTAATGAAATAATAATATGCATCAAAAAAATGGAGCCGGCGCCGTATAAACAAACAGTCGCCGCTCTGACCGGAAGTGACGCAAAGATGTATGGTAACTCCGTCCTGTGCATTTTGTCATTCAAGACGTCATCTGGAGCCAGCGCCGTATAAACAAACAGTCGCCACTCTGACCAGAAGTGATGCAAAGACGTATGGTATCTCCGCCCTATGCGTTTCGTCATTCAAGATGTCATCTGGAGCCAGATGATGTCTTGAATGACAAAACATGTAGGGCGGAGTTACCATACGTCTTCGCGTCACTTCCGGTCAGATCAGCGACTGTTTGTTTATACGGCGCCGGCTCCATTTTTTTGATGCATGTTATTATTTCATTAAATGTGAGTATATTTCCATATTTTACTCTTAATAAAGCCTTTTTTAAGCAATATTACTCTATAGGCATTCCTCTTTTTCTGCATGTAACAACCTGGGGGAAAGCCAGCAATTGACTCGCAGATTATCCAGCAGGCTCCAGAGAGTTACACAGTGGCTTATACTGTGAACGCTCAACACCCCTGGGGGGGAAATTTCATCTGGTGAGTCATCTGGCAATCTTATTACCAGCACGGATAAAGTCGCCTGGCACCATTATCACTTGAAAGAATAACCAGCACCATTCTGAACAGGCACTGGACACTGTTTTTTGAGCACAAGTCACTTTATTCAATGGACTAACTGCATAGTGTTATAGCAGCTTGTATACCAATGTTGTGTTCACAAAGATATATATTTGTTTTTTATTATGGATTATTTTTGGTTCACCATATATATGTGATTATATGTTTATGTTTGCACATTGGTTTTTGACACAGAGGGTCAAACACACATGTCACTTTGTATACACAGGGGTATAGAGATTTTTGCATCCTCTACTCCAGAGGGTGTAATACATTAATTTATCTTGAATTTGCTTGCAACTATCATACAAGGAGGTAGTGCATTCAATTTTTGCAATCTATATATATCACTCACTTGTGTAGCAGGCAGAGGGTGTAACACACACTTGTTTTAAGCCACCTTGACATCACAGACAATCTAACACATCGATACTGGGGTTACTAAATTACCTTTCAATACTAGGTAGAGTCAAACTACCTCCTACACACTTTCTTGACTCTGCAAAGGGCAGGGGGTGTAGCACAACACTCCATTTTCACTGATGAAGGTTTTTTTCACTTTTACTATTGATTTTCTGTTTTGGGATTTTGGTGTTAGACTAATGCCTTGTACACACGATCGGACATTCCGACAACAAAATCCATGGATTTTTTCCGACGGATGTTGGCTCAAACTTGTCTTGCATACACACGGTCGCACAAAGTTGTTGGAAAATCCGATCGTTCTGAACGCGGTGACGTAAAACTTGTACGTTGGGACTATAAACGGGGCAGTAGCCAATAGCTTTCGTCTCTTAATTTATTCTGAGCATGCGTGGCACTTTGTCCGTCGAATTTGTCTAAGAACGATCGGAATTTAAAGAAGCGGATTTTGTTGTCGGAAAATTTTATAGCCTGCTCTCAAACTTTGTGTGTCGCAAATTCCGATGGAAAAAGTCCGATGGAGCCCACACACGGTCGGAATTTCCGACAACAAGCTCCGATCGCACATTTTCCGCCGGAAAGTCCGATCGTGTGTACGGGGCATAAGTCTTCAACAAATTTTCACCACCACTTGGCTCCCATCTTCGATTACATTTATTATTATCAAAGAAGAATAGCGACAGCTACACTTTTTTAATTCAAAAAGTAAAAAATATTGTTTTTTTTTTTTCAAAATTGTCGCTCTTTTTTTGTTTATAGCGCGAAAAATAAAAATCGCAGAGGTGATCAAATACCACCAAAAGAAAGCTCTATTTGTGGGGAAAAAAAAGAACCACAATTTTGTTTTTGTACAACGTCACACGACCGCGTAATTGTCAGTTAAAATGACGCAGTGCCGTATTGCAAAATATGACCCGGTCAATAAGGGGCCAAATCTTCCGGGGCTGAAGTGGTTAATGAAAGCTGCAGTTTTAAAAATTTTGAAAATAAAAATTTCAAATGTCATTAACATCAAAAACTGATATGAGATTGTAGTGATGGGGTTTATATTTCCCATCATATGCTTTAATATAATTCTAGAATAAAATGTAGATTAGAATAAATTATTTAAATATCCACGACTGACAACCCTGATTGAATCTTTTATAATGAACATACACATTCATTACATTATTCTGAACAGCCAAAAGCAGTTTCAAGAGCAACTTTTGCATCTTCTGCAATCTCATTCAGGGCAGAGTACAGAAGGTCACTACAAGCGGCTCCAGACATGGGACCAGACACAGCAGCACTTATGACTGGAATCCGGCTGCAAAGAGATTTAATGCCCATATAAGCAACACCTTTCCTTTTCTCTAGCTCTCTACTCACAAGATCAGAAGTGATCTCATGAATCACAAATGGGGATTTCATTAAATGTTTCAGATCACTTCTACCAGACCTTTCCGCCAAGTTGCTCAAAGATTTCTCATCAAGACCAAAACATTCTACATATCCCCGAATATGGTAAGATAAGGATAAAATCTCATTGAGATCTGATAACCCAGGGACAGCTGACACTACAGCGGCTTGCGTAATGACCCAAGGAATTATACTTTCTAGAGCTTGCTTTTTCATTTGTATTGCCTGAGAAGAAATGTTAGGCAGGGCTAGTAAATAAACATAACGCTTGTGACTTGGAAGCTGGTCCTCAAACATTTTCAGCAAACGAGAGAAATCAAATTTCTCAGGCTGGAAAGAAGATACAAGAAAAACAGAATCACTTTTAATATCGTTTAAATTAACTTTGAGAGAATTAACACAATCCTCCCTGATCTTATCTAATATCTCTTTTTTATTGAAAGTTTTAGCTCTACGTTCTTGGCTTTCACGTAAGTCCCTGTCAATTTTTGATCTCACAAAGTAAAACTTCTTATTCATGTTTTGGATCTCCTCAGCCAGCATACTGTGATTCTCTTTGAATCTTTCAGATGCAATTATAATAAAAAAGTCATACCGCTGAAACTGAACTTTATCCAGATATTCACTGGCTTTAAAATTAGGAGTTCCTGTTCCAGGAAGATCCCAATAGGTTACGCTCTTAATCTTTGGATGGGGATAAGGAGTTGGCTCCATAGTGGTCTCCACCACACCAGTCTGAGCAGATCCTTCATCTTCATCACCAAGACCACGGAGGGCGTTGATAAATGTGGACTTTCCTGACCCCGATTCTCCAGTAATTGCGACGTTCAGCGGGGTCTTTTCCACGTCACTCAAACATTTCTTGACTCTTTCCAAGGCTCCAGCTGTATCTCCTTTTTCTATGGCTTCTGTTACCTCCTTTTCAAGTTGTTCCGTGGTAGAAGGATCCATATTTTTACTTACACAGAATAATCTAATAAAAGAAAGGAGAAGAGAGAGGTCAAACACTTAGGGATATGTGGAGAGCCCAGGGGCGGACTGACCAGTCGGTCCATTCGGACGTGGACCGAGGGCCCGACCGCTGAAGGGGGCCCGTCAGCGCCACCTGCTGGAACCAGCTTGGGGTCCAGGGACAAAAAACTTGCGGCCGCGGGCCCCCGGCGACAATCTGTGCTGCCTCGGAGGGTGAGGGGTGACGGCGAGCGTCGCTGGGTCACATAGAGCAGTGATTTCCTTTTTACCCAGCGTCTGCTGTCATTGGATGTCCCGCCTCCTGCACTGGCTCTTTTGATAGACATCACACAGGAGGCGGGACATCTGATGACAACGGACGCTGGGTAAAAGGGAGATCCCCGCTCTGTGTTACCTGGTGGCTCTCCTCTCTAACCCCCATACACCGATCAGACTGCATGGAGGGGACACAGTGGTGAGGCTGCATGGAGGGGACACTGATCAGACTGCATGGAGGGGCCACTGGTGAGGTTGCATGGAGGGGACACTGATCAGGCTGCATGGAGGGGACACTGGTGAGGCTGCATGGAGGGGACACTGATCAGGCTGCATGGAGGGGACACTGGTGAGGCTGCATGGAGGGGACACTGACGAGGTTGCATGGAGGGGACACTTGCAAGGCTGCATGGAGGGGACACTGATCAGGCTGCATGGAGGGGACACTGATCAGACTGCATGGAGGGGCCACTGGTGAGGTTGCATGGAGGGGACACTGATCAGGCTGCATGGAGGGGACACTGGTGAGGCTGCATGGAGGGGACACTGATCAGGCTGCATGGAGGGGACACTGGTGAGGCTGCATGGAGGGGACACTGACGAGGTTGCATGGAGGGGACACTTGCAAGGCTGCATGGAGGGGACACTGATCAGGCTGCATGGAGGGGACACTGGTAAGGCTGCATGGAGGGGACACTGATCAGGCTGCATGGAGGGGACACTGGTGAGGCTGCATGGAGGGGACACTGACGAGGTTGCATGGAGGGGACACTTGCAAGGCTGCATGGAGGGGACACTGATCAGGCTGCATGGAGGGGACACTGATCAGGCTGCATGGAGGGGACACTGGTGAGGCTGCATGGAGGGGACACTTATCAGGCTGCATGGAGGGGACACTGGTGAGGCTGCATGGAGGGGACACTGATCAGACTGCATGGAGGGGACACTGGTGAGGCTGCATGGAGGAGACACTTATCAGGCTGCATGGAGGGGACACTGGTGAGGCTGCATGGAGGGGACACTGATCAGACTGCATGGAGGGGACACTGGTGAGGCTGCATGGAGGGGACACTGATCAGACTGCATGGAGGGGCCACTGGTGAGGCTGCATGGAGGGGACACTGATCAGGCTGCATGGAGGGGACACTGATCAGGCTGCATGGAGGGGACACTGGTGAGGCTGCAAGGAGGGGACACTGATCAGGCTGCATGGAGGGGACACTGGTGAGGCTGCATGGAGGGGACACTGGTGAGGCTGCATGGAGGGGACACTGACGAGGTTGCATGAAGGGGACACTGGCAAGGCTGCATGGAGGGGACACTGGTGAGGCTGCATGGAGGGGACACTGGTGAGGCTGCATGGAGGGGACACTGGTGAGGCTGCATGGAGGGGACACTGACGAGGCTGCATGGAGGGGACACTGGCGAGGCTGCATGGAGGGGACACTAGTGAGGCTGCACAGAGGGGCCACTGGTGAGGCTGCATAGAGGGGCCACTGGTGAGGCTGCACAGAGGGGCCACTGGTGAGGCTGCACAGAGGGGCCACTGGTGAGGCTGCACGGAGGGGCCACTGGTGAGGCTGCATGGAGGGGGCACTGTGAGGCTGCATGGAGGGGGCACTGGTGAGGCTGCATGGAGGGGGCACTGGTGAAGCTGCACTGAGGGGACACTGGCGAGGCTGCATTGATGGACACTGATGAGGCTGCATTGATGGGCGCTATTTCTAACATAGAATCTCAAATGGACACAGAGTGGACATGCACACCACGTCATTATGTGTTGCACCGCGCGCATCCGTGCACTGGGCCTGCTGCAAACCTCCTAGTTCTACTGTCCCGTATAGGGCAAAGGCGGCCGACTCCCTCCAAGTCTCTCCCTCGCCTTGGCAAACAGTGCCCGGTACGGTGGAACGAGGAGAGGACACATCAGCCAGCCACAGCAGGGCCAGGGCACCAGCCAACTGTAACCCACCCACCCACGGTGACGCACCCACACCAGGGAGCCAGCCAGCCACAGCAGGGTGCCAGCCACAGAGGACGCGGGAGCCAGCCAGCCACAGAGGACGCAGGAGCCAGCCAGCCACAGAGAACGCAGGAGCCAGCCACCGAGGACGATGGAGCCGGCCAGCCAGGCACAGAGGACGCGGGAACCAGCCACAGCTACAGTAGCCATAGTTAAGGTAAGAGGAGAGCTACTCGGTGCCAATTTTATTTCTACTTTGTGAGAGGTTGGGGCAGGGGTGAGAGTCATGGCACAAGGAGGGGGTCCAGTGAGGACCAGAGTAAATGAAGGTGTTCACAGTACACTCTGTTAGAAAGAGGCCCCCCTCTAGGTCCCATTATACTCCTTTGTAGTCTCTAATGGGTCCTGGAAGGGGATCTCTCTCTAACAGAGACTCTCTAATGGACACTGTTAGAGAGAGACCCCCCTTCAGGTCCCATTAGACTCTGTTGTAGACTCTAATGGGGCCTGGAGGGGACGTTTTCTAACAGACTGTCTAATGGACACTGTTAGAGAGAGACCTCCCTCCAGGTTCCATTTAAAAAAAGGCAGAAATTGTACTTTGTGCAAAATGTAGAGGCGGGATCAGGGGTGGGCCATGGGCGGGATCAGGGGTGGGCCATGGGCGGGGTCAGAGGTGGACCATGAGCTGGGCCTGACAGGGGGCCCTTGCTTTATTTGGTCCGGGGGCCCTGGGTGTTGTCAGTCCGCCCCTGGGAGAGCCCCTAAAAATGTGGGTCTTCCTCCCAAAGCACCCATACACAATGCAGCTGGGAACAGGCTCTGTGGGACCCTGTTGGCCAGAAGGCAGTGTCAGCAAGGGGCAGGTGGCTTATATAGCACCTAGTCCAAGTATGGGCAATGATGACATAGTAGACTCCATCCCCCGAGTTCCCTGGGTTACTGGGTACATAAAAACATGCTGAGCAAGGACAAATTTTACCCCCTGAGTTTCAGCAAAGAGGAATAAATAGTATGTTACAATTTCCCTCTGTTGCCAACAATGCTGGATCCGATCCAACCAAAGGAAGGGGCAGCAAATTGTCCACCTTGAGATGCATTAGCCCCTAGTACAGCCTGGAGTATGGTGTTTTTTTTTGCTTTTATATTTCTTACCCGCACACACTTGTGAACTGGTTGGAGGTCTGAGTGACTCCCTAAAACATGGAGTTGTGTGGTACATAAAGCCATCCTTGCTGACCCCATTCACCCCCTCCTGCATTGGCAAGCATCGTTAACTTGATAAGGGGGTCCCCCATTTTTTTTGGAACCCCCCCCTCAAAGCACCCACCCAGTGCATTCTAGCTGCCAACAGGATAGTAGGGAAGCTGAGCACTTGCAGCTACCTTGCTATGGTGATACAAGCCTACGTGCCTGGTGCATGGCATGCTGGGCAGTTAACTCTGGGAGGGGAGGGGGGGGGGTATGATTTTTTATTTGGTTTCAGCAACAGAAGTTGTCTGCGGATAAATAACTAACAAGATTTACACCAAGAGTCATGCCACAAAGATATAACCAAAAATATGAAAAGAAAACTCTACTCTAGTTTTTCAAATGACATTCTCCAAACGTTCTAAACGAGGGGTCAGTTTACTTTGCTTCAGACTTTAGGGGGGACGGACTGTGGCCATTGGGAGTAAAAAAGACCCCGATGTCAATGGGAAAAAATGCCCCATCTTTGGTGTCAGTGGGAGGGACTGTGCCCTTTTGCTGGTTTCAGTGAATGAAAGAGCACCCCAAGGGCTGGGTAATAGCAAGCAAAGGGCCGCATATGGCCCCTGGGCCACAATTTGGAGACCACTGATCTAGGCAATGCTGATTCAAGGCTGAACTCCCAGCTCCCCTTCAGTCTTGCATTTGTCCCGGCTCCTCTCCTTTACTGAAAATTGTTTACTATGATTGCACTGCACACTGTGAGCTTTTCACAATGTGCATTAGAAGCTACAGAAAGTCAGATAGAGCCCCCCTCATTCCCTGGCTAGAGGACTCCCAGCATCATCTAGCCCTTTCCTCTTCAGCCTGAGTGTCCCTGCCCCCCACTTTCATTCATTGTATGTCTAGTCTTTTAATCATGTAGGCTCAGTATCACATGTGGGGATTACTTAAAGCGGTACTAAACTCTGTACTACCACTTATACCTACAGGTATAAAAAGTACTGTGAATATCTCCTAAACAAGAACTGCAGCCGGTGACATCATTGGCGCACGCGCTCTGAGTGTACGGCTTACATTAGACTTTAGAAATTACCATTTGAGTCCATGCCGAAAACGGGACTCATGTAGTCGGAGGCTGCAAACTCAGACGGAAGACCGAGGGAAGATGTCAGCCGTCTCATCGGTGAGGGCTTTGTTCTAAGGTAAGTTTCTCATAATGTGCTAGTATGCGATACATACTAGCATATTATGACAATGTTAAAAGAACCACAAAGGTTAACGCTGCACTCAAAATTAGATTAAAGGTAAATAAAAAAAGAAGAAAATAAAATAAAGCGGCCAGCACCAAAAAGTCTAATACAAAAACTCCAGTACATAAGTGAAAAAGGATGCAGCGCTAAAGTCATAAGTAATCGCAACAAAGGAATAATGAAAAAAACTCTAATCAAAAAAAACTAAAGTAGATACCAAATAATATATATATATAAAAAAACTAAAAGATATAAGTCAGACTGAAAAAAGTAATGGGGAAAAAATTTCATCCAAGAAGACTAAGGCGGATACCACACAAAGAAAAAATGTGATGTGCAAATAAAATTGACCACATAAAATTAATTAATAAAATATGTGATAAATAAACCTAAATGAAGCAATAACAGATACAAAAAATCAATAATTAAAAGTCAATATTAAAAATTTCAAAAAATTAAATATAAGTGTAAAATCCCATCTCAGAAATAATTAGTGAAGAAGTAGATAAGAAAAAAAGTCCATAAAAAAGTGAGGATAATAGTCCAGAGGTAGGTGTATGAAACCGAATCCTAGTTCCAGGATAATAGCACACCCAATGTGAGAATAGAGGCTCCTTACCAGCTGCAAGTGACCACCGTGGGTGGTCTCACCAAGCACAGGGAATAATAAGGTCTCCCAGGAACCTATAAAGGCATCAGTAAGGCAGCTGGATGCATGGCACTCGAAAGACAGAAACAAAAGGAGCTCCCATAGTGTAATCATTTAAATTTAGTTTAAATAATAATAATAATAAAAATTTCTGTATTTGGATTTAATTTTTTCTTTTAGATATTTATGTATAATGTGTTTTTTAGGTTAACTTATATATGGTTATAAAAGTATTATGTGTATCACTCGGCGCTCCACATGCTCTTCCTATTTTCTGCTTTCTTTTGCCCATTAGTGTAGTATAAAGTTTGGCCACAAGATGGCGAAATCGTTTCGTTTTCCTTTGTTTATATTGGCTTCCTTTTATTTTGTATTGTAATGTATTGAGCTTGTCAGTAGCTAAGATGGTGGTGCCCTCATGTCTCTATACTTATGCTTGGAGCGGCCAGTACTTAAAATGGCGCCACAATACTATTTAAACCCTAAGCATATGACAAGCGTCACTTGGCCAATCCCCAGAAGACGTCCTGTCGTGATGAAACGCGTAGGGTGGGGCCTGTGATGCTGACTTCATTAAGTTTTTTCCTATCGAGACTAATGGGAAGCAAGCTGACTACAGGAAGCCTGTGGAGAGGCCACGATTTGTAACCGCTGATCTGTGGTGATCATTTGCCCTATTTGATTGGAATCTCTTGTAAGTGCAACCTTTTTATTCGATAAATCCTTCATTTAAACAATTACACTATGGGAGCTCCTTTTGTTTCTGTCTTTCGAGTGCCACGGTTCCAGCTGCCTTACTGATGCCTTTATAGGTTCCTGGGAGACCTTATTATTCCCTGTGCTTGGTGAGACCACCCACGGTGGTCACTTGCAGCTGGTAAGGAGTCTCTATTCTCACATTGGGTGTGCTATTATCCTGGAACTAGGATTCGGTTTCATACACCTACCTCTGGACTATTATCCTCACTTTTTTATGGACTTTTTTTCTTATCTACTTCTTCACTGATTATTTCTGAGATGGGATTTTACACTTATATTTCATTTTTTGAAATTTTTAATATTGACTTTTTATTATTGATTTTTGTATCTGTTATTGCTTTATTTAGGTTGATTTATCACATATTTTATTAATTAATTTTATGTGGTCAATTTTATTTGCACATCACATTTTTTCTTTGTGCGGTATCCGCCTTAGTCTTCTTGGATGAAAGTTTTTTCACCATTACTTTTTTCAGTCTGACTTATATCTTTTAGTTTTTTATATATATGTATTTTATTTGGTGTCTGCTTTAGTTTTTTTTGATGAGAGTTTTTTTTCATTATTCCTTTGTTGTGAATTTTTATGACTTTAGCGCTGCATCCTTTTTCACTTATGTACTGGAGTTTTTGTATAAGGCCTCTTTCACACGAGGGATCCGTATGTCCGTTTTTTATCCTTCCGTTTTCGGATGAAAAACGGACATACATGTATCCCTATGGAGCGTCGGATGTCAGCGGTGACATGTCCGCTGACATCCGACCCGCTCCGATCCGAAAAGTGTAACGGAGGAAAAACCTACTTTTCCATCCGTTTTTGGATCGGGTGACAATGGACACTACGGTCCGTCATCATCCGATCCCCCCATAGGGGAGAGCGGCGCTCTGACAGGTCCGTCGCTGCACAGTGTGCAGCGATGGACCTGTCATCTTCCTGCTCAGCGGGGATCGGCGGAGCGATCCCCGCTGAGCAAGCGGGTGTTCACAGGGCGGATCATCACTGATCCGCCCCGTGAGAAAGAGCCCTTAGACTTTTTGGTGTTGGCTGCTTTATTTTCTTTTCTTCTTTTTTTATTTACCTTTAATCTAATTTTGAGCACAGCGTTAACCTTTGTGGTTCTTTTAACATGTCTAATCTTGATACTGCAACGTTGCTGCTGAAACTTCAATATGGATATTTTTGATTTTAGATCCCAACATAATATTAACACAGAGGGTGTTTTAGATGGAAATATGGAACAGACTGATGAAATAGGCGGTCTGTTCCTTAGACTTAAAAACCTTTTAGTTTCTGAGTTGCATACTAATTGGGATGTGGCATATCTCGAACAGTATGTTGTTATGATGGTACCTCGAAGTTGAAGGTGGGAAGTGAGTCCACAAAAGGGTGAAACTGACTTGGAAGGTTGGTTCACTTATTTTAATGATACTGGGATTCAATTTCTCCAATTTTTATTGGGGAAAAAGCATAACAAACTTAAATATCTTAACAATGAAATTTGTGTGGTAAGAGAGAAATTGTCTTCACTTAAAGACCTTGATGTTTATAAACAGAAATCAGAAAGCCTGAGATTTTTTCTTGAAAAAGAAGATAGTGATCAAAAAAAAAAAAAAGAAGAAAAAGTATAACCGTGATCTTGGTGAATATTCAAACAAAGTAGTCTTTAAGTAGCAGATTAAACCTGATGAACCTAGTGAAAGTGAGGGAATGCTCATACCCTCCACCCTCCCAACGCAGATACCTGCCCCTCCATTGTTTAATGCAATCATACCTCCCCCATTGCAAGTTTAAGAGATAATATGGGTGGACGGAGGGGACAAGTTCCTCAGGGTGGTTATAAGGGTGGTGGTTTCATTAAAACTAAACCAAACAAGCATAATGGTAACCATTATCAACACCCTGAGTTTCCCCTACAGACTCTACAGAATGGTGATTATTCCAGGAGATCTGATTTTTATCCACCTAGGTCTCCATATAGAAATGATACTTCTAAAAAATCGATTGATCATAGAAATGACTACCCTCCTCAGAGAACTCCCTATTGGAATGGTTTTACACCTCAGAGGACTCCTTACAGAAGTAACTCTCTACCTCAGAGGACTCCTTACAGAAATAACTATCCACCTCAGAGGACCCCTTAAAAAATAACCCTAAATATCAGAAACAAAGGAATTATAGAGAAGATCCTAGAGATCTTGTCAATCAATACAGAGATAGGCCTGACAGACAGAACATCCCTCTTCAAAATAGGTTTTCTCCTCTTTCTTATTATCAAGATGATAGTTATGGAGCTAACTCTGCTATTATGAGACACCCCAATGATTATCTTTTTAGACAAAGGGGTGAACAACAGGAATCCCCCTTTGTCTCTGATAATACTGAGCAATCCCACCATTTTTTTCCCCTGGGCAACACCAGCCCAAAAAGGGGATACGAAGAAAGAGAGGCATCAGAGGGGGGAGAAGGGTCAGGTCCAAAGAAAAGAAAGCGTTAAGTATTAGTGGTGTCTTTAATTTGAGTTCTGTTCAATTGTCTGAGGGTGAACAAGCTGTCCTCAGTCAAGGACTCAAATTTGCACCTCCTCGTGCACTTAACAAATTCGAGACATTTATAGATGTCCATAAGTTCATCCGTAAGATGAATATTAAAAGACATTTTCTTCTGAATCCATTGGGTAACCAAAGTCAATTAGCCTCCACTGATGTATATCAAAGCATCAATAGGGTACCCACAAATGCTTCTCAGAATTCTGATCCAGGGGCTAATCTTTTACCTCCTGTTATTGCCAGAAATGAGGCTGTGGTTCAGATCAGGCATACTAATTTTTCTAATGCATCTTTGTTTAATTCCCCCCCCCCCCCCCGGTTTTGTAGCTCCATCTATTCAGGTTTTGAAGAAGATGTTAGTTAAGGAATTGGTAGCGCTTTTAAACACCAAGATACGGGAATAACCATGCCCTCCAATATATCCTGAAGCAGATTTGTGCACATAATGACATAGTCATACGTCCTGCTGACAAGGGTGGGGGGGTCGTTATTTTAAATAAAAGTGACTACTTGGAGGAGATGAATAGGCTTTTGTCAGACAGTGTGACTTATACTAGACTGGGGTCGAACCCTACTTTTAAATTTAAGAGAGAACTTTCATTTCTGATTGATGGTGGATTTCAATCTGGTATTTTAACCACTTTAATACCCAGCCATAGTAATATGACGTCCACAGATGGGATCTCCCATCCTGGGTGGACGTCATATGACGGCCTGGGCTTTCCGGCTGTTTAGTGGGCACGCGCGCGCGCCCGCCGCGTTGCTCTGGACCCAGTGTGTGTGCCCGGTGGCTGCGATTGTCCACCGGGCACCCGCCATTGCCCGTTAACCGGGCCGCACCGTGGATCTGTGTGTGCAAACACACAGATCCACGTCCTGTCAGTTCAGAGGAGAGCGATCTGTGTTCCCTGTACAGCGGAACACTGATCGGTCTCCTCCCCTTGTACGTCCCCACCCCCTACAGTTAGAAGCATTTCCTAGGAAACATATTTAACCCCTTGTGTCCCCCTAGTGGTTAACCCCGTCCCTGCCTGTCACATTTACACAGTAATCAATGCAATTTTATAGCATTGATCGCTGTATAAATGTGAATGGTCCCAAAAATGTGTCAAAAGTGTCCGATGTGTCCGCTATAATGTCGCAGTCACGAAAAAAAATCGCGATCGCCGCTATTACTAGTAAAAAAAATAAATATTTTTTTTTAAAAAATGCCATTAATCTATTCCGTATTTTGTAGATGCTATAATTTTTGCGCAAACCAATCAATATACGCTTATTGCGATTTTTTTTACCAAAAATATGTAGAAGAATAAGTATCGGCTGAAACTGAGGAAAAAATTTGTTTTTAAAAAAAAAATGGGATATTTATTATAGCAAAAAGTAAAAAATATTGTGTTTTTTCAAAATTGTCGCTCTTCTTTTGTTTATAGCGCAAAAAATAAAAACTGCAGAGGTGATCAAATAGCATCAAAAGAAAGCTCTATTTGTGGGAAAAAAAGGACATCAATTTTGTTTGGGTACAACGTCGCACGACCGCGCAATTGTCATTTAAAGTGCGACAGCGCTGAAAACTAAAAATTGGTCTGGGAAGGAAGGGGGTGAAAATGCCCGGTATTGAACCGGTTAAATAATAAAGAAAAGGCATATTTAGTACCCTCCGCTCCGAGAGTACCAGTGATTTATTATTTACCCAAAATCCACAAGAGTTTAACCAAACCTCCCGGTCGCCCGATTATTAGCGGCATTGACTCGATTACAGTGAGAATAGGGAGATATGTTGATCATTTTTTACAACCTCTTGTTGTTAATACCCCTGCGTATCAGAGAGATACGACGCAAGTTATAAATCTCTTGGTTGATTGTGGGTGGAGTTGCATTTTGGCAACTGCGGATGTTGCCTCTCTCTATACAGTTATATCGCATCAGCACGGGCTTGAGGCTGCTAAATTTTATCTTGAACAAGATTATTCCCTGCCATCAATACAGAGGGATTTCATTTTAAATCTTTTGGTTTTTGCCACAAGCCATAATTATTTTTGGTTTGGGGGTAATTGCTTTTTAGAAACTGTTGGTGTCGCTATGGGTGCTAAATTCACACCTAGTTTAGCGAACCTCTTTATGGCCCGTTGGGAAAGTGAGGTAATTGATGTCAACCCACCAAAGGAGTTGCGTCTTTGGAAAAGGTACATTGATGATGTACTCCTTTTGTGGGAAGGTGACCTATTCTCTCTTGAGGCCTTTTTTCAGAGGCTCAATTTGAATGATAGGGGCATTTCTTTGCAATACGAGGCTAGCCAAGCTCAGATCCATTTTTTGGATCTTAATATTATTGTTAAAAATGGCCAGCTTACCACTACCACATATTTTAAAGAGACAGACCGCAATGCCTATATTCCGCTGAGTAGATGTCCTCACTCTTCTTGGCTGAAAGCGGTCCCAAAAGGCCAGTTTCAGCGGATTAGGCGAAACTGTACCAACATCTCTGATTATCATCAACAGGCCCAAATCTTGAAATCGAGATTTTTGGACAAAGGGTACTCCGAGGAAGAGATTAATGAGACCATTGTGGAAGTTAGGAATATGGATAGGGAGGTTATGCTCAATGGAGCTAGTAGCGCCAACCAAGTTCCTGATAACAAATTTGCCTGCGCTTTGGTGACAGGATATTCCAATCAACATTTTTCGGTTAAGAGAATTCTTAATAAATATTGGAATCTACTTAAAAATGATAAAGTACTTAGCCCTAACCTTCCAGACCGCCCAGTAGTTATTTTTAGAGGAGCACCTCCTCTATGTCTTAGGGTTGCTCCTAATGTCGTAGATCCTCCCAGAACCATCTCTCTTTTCCAATCTATGAATGGTTTCTATCCATGTAGAAGGTGTGACATTTGTCAAATTAACTCCTTTAGAGAGCGTAAATGCGAGAATTTCCAATCGACTGAAACCAATAAAATATATAATATTGAGTCTTTCATCACATGCACTACGGAGTGTGTGGTGTATATGATACAGCGCCCATGCTCTAAGCAATACATTGGTCGCACTAAGAGAGCTCTCCATGTGTGTTTACCTGAGCATGTGGGCAATATTAAGCATGGATTTACTAAGCATAATCTGTCTAGGCATTATGCCAAACATCATGACAAAAAAATCAAGGGGACCCTCTTTGTAGCCTTGGATAAGCTCCAGCCTCATTGGAGGGGCATTAATAAAGTTAGAGCTATCTCTAGGCTCGAAACGAGATGGATTTTTGATATGAAATCCTACGTGCCCCATGGCCTAAATGTGGAATGGAATATCAATTGCTTTTTTAATAATTCAAAACATGCCCAATTATATTTTGTTTTTTCTGCTTCTTATCTCCTCCTTTTTAACAATTTTTTAATTTCACTTTTTAATTTTTAAAATATTTTTCATATGTCTATTAATTATTGCCACTCACCTGATTTCTGTATTTGGATTTAATTTTTTCTTTTAGATATTTATGTATAATGTGGTTTTTATGTTAACTTATCTATAGTTATAAAAGTATTATGTGTATAACGCGGTGCTCCACATGCTCTTCCTATCTGCTGCTTTCTGTTGCCCATTAGTGTAGTATAAAGTTTGGCCACAAGATGGCGAAATCTTTTCGTTTTCCTTTGTTTATATTGGCTTCCTTTTTTTTGTACTGTAATGTATTGAGCTTGCCAGTAGCTAAAATGGTGGTGCCCTCATGTCTCCATACTTGGAGCGGCCAGTACTTAAAATGGCGCTGCAATACTATTTAAACCCTAAGTATATGACAAGCGTCACTTGGCCAATCCCCAGAAGACATCCTGTCGTGACGAAACGCGTAGGTTGGGGCCTGTGACGCTGACGTCATTACGTTTTTTCCTATCGAGACTAATGGGAAGCAATCTGACTACAGGAAGCCTGTGGAGATGCCGCGATTTGTAACCGCTGATCTGTGGTGATCATTTGCCCTATTTGAATGGAAACTCCTGTAAGTGCAACCTTTTTATTCAATAAATCCTTCATTTAAACGATTACACTATGGGAGCTCCTTTTGTTTCTGTCTTTCGAGTGCCACGGATCCAGCTGCCTTACTGATGCCGTTATAGGTTCCTGGGAGACCTTATTATTCCCTGTGCTTGGTGAGACCACCCACGGTGGTCACTTGCAGCTGGTAAGGAGGAGCCTCTATTCTCACATTGGGTGTGCTATTATCCTAGAACTAGGATTCGGTTTCATATACCTACCTCTGGACTATTATCCTCAATTTTTTATGGACTTTTTTTCTTATCTACTTCTTCACTGATTATTTCTGAGATGGGATTTTACACTTATATTTAATTTTTTGAAATTTTTATTATTGACTTTCTATTATTGATTTTTGTATCTGTTATTGCTTCATTTAGGTTGATTTATCACATATTTTATTAATTAATTTTATGTGGTCAATTTTATTTGCACATCACATTTTTTCTTTGTGCGGTATCCGCCTTAGTCTTCTTGGATGAAAGTTTTTTCACCATTACTTTTTTTTCAGTCTGACTTATATCTTTTCGTTTTTTTATATATATATTTTATTTGGTATCTGCTTTAGTTTGTTTTTTATGAGAGTTTTTTTTCATTATTCCTTTTGTTGTGATTATTTATGACTTTAGCGCTACATCCTTTTTCACTTATATTATGACAATGCCTTGCAGGAATTTTTTTTTTTTAAACGAAGGGTGATCTGCATGCAAATATAGTGTGACTAAGACCACCTCCTCCTCCATACTGACATCCACCCATCAAGACATTTTAATATTTGCATAACTCCTTCTAAGAGCCAGTCCACTGCTTGCTCCAGGGCTGGGGGCTTCTGAGAGGAGCACTGAGACAGGGTACTGTGATGTTTTCAGGAAGTCATGTATGTACAGCCCCCTGCCTGTCCCTCCCACCAACCATGACCTGCCTGCATTGCATTGAGAAGTACAGAGACCTAGTGATGAAGTTACTGGGTCTAAAGTAAGGTAAGTAATGAATACAGAAAGGTGGGGGCGGAAAAAGCAAAAAAAATGAACAGATTCAGCCTCAAAGGGTCCTTTTTTTCAAAATAACAAAGATATCATATTTACCTCCACTGTGCAGTTCGTTATGCACAGTGTGGCCCCAAACCTCGTCTTCTGGGGTCACCCGGCGGCTCTCGCATCCGTTACCCCCTGGGAGAAGCGCTCTCCTTGGGGGTTACCTTGCGGGCACGCTCCCGAGTCCAGCATTTGCATCTATAGACACAGAATGCCGGACTCGGCCCCGCCCCCCGGCGCCATTGGATTTGATTGACAGCAGCAGGAGCCATGGGCTGCGTTGCTATCAATCTATCCAATCAAGAGCCGGGACCCCCGGGCAGAGGGGTAGAGAGCGTCTCCGCAGAGGGAACAAACGGGCTAAGGTGAGTAAAACGAGGGGGCTGGGGGGGCCGGTCACTGTCAGAAGTTTTTTCACCTTAATGCATAGGATATATTAAGGTGAAAAAACACAAAGGTTTACAACCCCTTTTACAGTTTACTCATCAATTGCCTGAATAATAAATAGAGTGAATGTTGGCAGAAACAGATGAATCCCTTCCAATGTTTGGGGGAATCTTTTGGGTGATCGGACATTCCGACAATAAAATCCTGGATTTATTTCCGACGGATGTTGGCTCAAACTTGGCTCAAACTTGTCTTGCATACACACGGTCACACAAATGCTGTCGGAAATTCTGAACGTCAAGAACGTACTGACGTACAACACGTACGACGAGCCGAGAAAAATGAAGTTCAATAGCCAGTGCGGCTCTTCTGCTTGATTCCGCGCATACATGGAATTTTGTGCGTCGAAATTGTCTACACTTATGGCCTATCTCCTCACCTTCTAGGCCTGACCTAGGGATTGGTGGAGACTCCATAAATATGTAGGCTTTGGTCTCTGTTCCTCCACCCTCTAGGTTCCAGAACTATCCAGTAGATATGTGCGATTAGATTCGTACGAATCGAAAATTTGTACGAATTTCCGTAAATTCGTACATTCGGGATGATCTGAAATACGAATTTCTTTGCTTCCGAATTTTGTACGAAATACGAAATTTACGAATTACGGATCCAAATTCCGTTACAACGGAAACGTGACTGGTGTTTTGTTGACCAATCAGAGGTTTTCTTCTGCTTCTGACGGGAGGGTTGGGAAAATGACCTTTTTTAATATGGGAGTGGGAGACTGGTACTGGTAGTCGATGGGAGATTCAGAATCGGACAAAATAAGAATGTTTGTTAATTACGATTATTCGTTATGACGAAGTTAAAAAACCCAGGAAGTCAGCACAGCACAGGGATTGTGGGAGACCCTCTTAATGATAAATTCATCATAACCAACATTCGTAATTGTTACGAAAAGTTAACGGACCTAACGAAAATTCGTATTTCGTGCAAATCCAAATTGAATTTCGGACACGAATTACGAAATACAAATTACAATTTGCCATTGATTCCAGACATAGTTCTGAAAGCACCCGTTCCCAGGACTAGTTGAACATTTTTATCCCCCCTCCCCACCCCCGCCACCCCACCCCCCACTCCCCCCCCCTCTAGACCCCTAAACCCCTGGTGTCATGACCTATACCTGTCCCAGCCCTGGTCTGTCGCTTTTACCCTCTTCGGTGCGGGTCGTCTAGTTTATCTTTCCGTTAGGCTATTAAATTCCCATCTAGAACCCAGTCAGCGTTCGTCTTCTAGCCAGTACGTAATTATTGATGAAACCGCTGTCTATGATCCCCAAACCTCGGCCGCCTGAGGTGAGGATTTATATTTTACCCAATCACTCCATATCTCCTCGTAAGTTTCCATATCAACTCCATCACAATGTCTCAAATATTCCAGGCAGTGTATTTCGTTTATCTTATTGAGCCATTCCTTCAAGGGAGGTCTCCTGCAATCCCTCCAGTATCTGGGGATAAGGCTTTTGGCGGCATTGAGGAGATGTGGTAACAAAGAGGTCAAGTATTTCTTCGTAGGCATTTTACTCCCGTGATGCAAGCACACCCAGGGATCATCTGGAATCACCATTCCAGTGATCTCAGAGGCTATTCTCCTTATCCCCTCCAAATATTCTTTGATCACAGGGCACTGCCACCAAATGTGCGCCATTGTCCCTGTCTCTCCACATCCCCTCCAACATAGCAGCGATATCTCCCTCTGCATTCTATGTGCTCTATCCGGGGTGATATATGTTCTTGCAAGGATTCTAAAGTTCATCTCTGAGAACCTGGTCGATGTTGCCATAACCCTTCTCAGGATCAACCCCGCCTCCCTTTCGGTTATACTGATACCCAATTCTTCCTCCCACTTCTTTAGGAACGCCGGGCTCGCTCCCTCTCCTCTTTTGGTCAGTATCTTATAAATCCTGGAGACACCTCCCCTCCTTTTATTTTCCAAGAATACTTTTTCCAGAGGACTTAACTCTTTCATTGACCTTATTGGCTGCGGGAGTGAGTCTACAAAGTGTTTCAGCTGCCTGTACCTCCACATATCTATGATAAACAGGTCTTTTTTTTCTTTTAATTCTTGCAAAGTACACATGTCCCCCTGTCTCATGATATCTTTTAGTTGAACATCCTCCTTCAATATCCACCTTCCAAACATGTCTTCCCTCCCAGGTTTAAAATAATCTGTGTCCTTGAGCGGAGTGAATGGTGAATTGTACCCCCAGTGCTCCCTTTCGTGTAATTTGTCCCACATGTTTAGTGCCTGTTTAGTGATCTCTGGTGCTTTCGTGCTCAGTTTTCTATACTGTGGTGGGATCCATACTATCTTACCTAAATCAACTTCACTCATTATCTTCTCAATTTTGACCCACTGTTTTTCTTTATTATTTTTTACCCAATCTAAAATACGTGATACAACTATAGTGGTGTAATATTTTTTAATATCTGGTGCCCCCCACCCCCCATTCCTCTTATCATTGACTAGTTGTGCATACTTTATTCGGGGTTTTTTCCCTCTCCATATAAACCTAAGAAACTCAGTGTGCAATTTGTTAAGAAAGCTCTGCGGGATTGTAATTGGGAGCATTTGTATTTTGTATGTGATTTTTGGGAGGATCGACATCTTTAGAAGGTTTACTCTACCACCCCATGAAAGTTGGTTGCGCGATATTCGGTTCAGGTCAGTCCTAATCTCGTTTAGTAAAATTAAAAAATTGTCTTGAAGTAATGATTCTATCGCCGTGGTGATCTTAACTCCAAGATAATTAAGCTCTTTCATCCCCCATTTAAATGGTAGACTTTGTTGATAGGCCCTTTCCCCTTCTTTTTCTTCCACTATTTCTAAGATTTCTGACTTGGTTGAGTTGACACGGAAATTAGTTAATCTTCCATAGACCTTGATAGTTTCTAACAGATTCGGGAGAGTTATCCTTGGTTGGGTGACATAGAGTAAAATGTTGTCTGCAAACACGGCGACCTTATACTCTTCTTCCCCTATTTTTACCCCTCTGATATCGGGATTGCACCTAATCCTCGCTAATAGTGGTTCCAGGGTCAAGACAAACAGCATTGGGGAAAGTGGGCATCCCTGTCTGGTCCCATTATACATTGTAAACTGCTCTGAAAGAGTACCGTTAACCTTTACTCTTGCTGTGGGATGTGTGTATAAGGCCTTAATGCAACTGAGCATTTTGTTTCCTATGCCAATTTCTTCCAAAGTGTCCCACATGAAGCCCCAGTCTACCCTGTCGAAAGCTTTTTCAGCGTCAATCGACAGGTGTAGACCTGGGGCACCACTTTCCTTTATTTTCTGAATCACCATTAGCGTCTTTATACCGTTATCCCTCCCTTCTCTCCCTGGCACAAACCCGACCTGATCTGAGTGGATAATCCCGTTAATAATCAGTTTCATCCTGTCGGCTAAGATCTTCGCGAAAAATTTCGGGTCGACATTTAGGAGGGATATGGGCCTGTAGCTTGAACATAACAAACTATCCTTCCCCTCTTTCTGGATGATGGCGATACTAGCTTCCAATGCTTCTTTCCTCATATCCCAACTTTCACCAATCCCGTTCATGTACGAGCACATGATCGGGATCAAAATTTCTTGGAATTTTTTATAATACATAACGGTTAACCCATCCGGTCCTGGGCTTTTCCCGACTGGGGTATCCTGGAGGGCTTTTTTAAGTTCCTGTTCTGTTATAGGGGCATCTAGGATGTCTTTGTCACTTTCCGCAATCTTGGGTAGATGGGCCTTTTTTTTAAAAAATTTATTCTCCTCGCTTTTATTTCTGGTCGTCTTTTTTGAGTTTTTTAAGTCTATGGCATATAACTGTCCATAATATTCTTGAAACGCGCACGCTACCTCTCGTGTTTTATATTTAATCACCCCTGATTTGGTCTTTATCTTTTCGATATAGTTAGCATTTTTCTTTTTTTTCAATGCCCTGGCTAGTATTTTACCCGGTTTATTTCCGTTGATATATCTTTCTTTTTTGATCAAATTATAAGTTTTACGCGTTTCCTGCTCCATTAAGTTTCTCATTGCTTCTCTACTCCTTTGTAGACTCATCCACACCTCGTTCTTTCCCAAGGCTTTGTGTTGCTGTTCTAAATCGTGGATTTCCCTAGAGAGTGCCATCTTTTCTTTTGTCGATCTCTTTTTCCTTTCTGACCCAACCATCATGAAAATTCCCCTAATGTATGCTTTATGAGTCTCCCAAACTACAGCTTCAGTTGTTTTCCCAGGGATATTAACTTTGAAGAACATATCCAGTTCTTCTTTAATTCTCTTCAATATCTCTTTGTCTTGGAGCATGTCTTCATTTAGTCTCCATCCTGTTCCCTGTGTTTTGGGGGTCCCTGTCTTAATTTGAAGACACACCAGTGCATGATAGGAGAATGTTATGTTACCTATGTCTACCCCCATAACTGCTTCCAGCAATCTATGTTCCACTAAAAAAAGATCTAATCTTGAGTACGTCGCATGCACTGGTGAGTAGAACGTGTAATCTCTTGCGTTTCCATGTTGCATCCTCCAAGCGTCAACCAGCTGCAGTTGCTGCAATTTCTTTTAAAGTTTGCCTGCCCACGCTCCTCCTGTTGCCCGGGCATGTGACGTACAATCCCTTGCGGGGTCTAAACATAGGTTGAAATCCCCCGCAATAATAGCCTCCCCCCTCTTGAATTCTTCAAATTTCCCCAGGGTACTTATTATAAATCTGTGTGTATTCTTATTGGGCCCGTAGATGTTTGCCATAGAGTACTCTACCCCGTTGATCTTTCCACTAAGGAAGAGAAATCGGCCCTCAGGGTCGGCCAATCTCCCCCCCAACTCAAACCTCACCTCTCTGGCAAAGCCAATGGGCACTCCCCTAGCTCCGCTCCTGGGTGAGTCTCCATAGAACCATACCGGAAAGTCTCTAGAGAAGATTTTTTGGTTCCTACTAGAGCTTAAGTGTGTCTCTTGGAGCATCGCCACCTCAACCTTTAGAAATTTCAGTTCACCTAATATATTTGCTCGTTTTATGGGGGAATTCAGACCCCTAACATTATAAGTAATAATTTTTAAACTAGACATCCTCTCTGGTTTTTTCTCCTTTTCTTTCTCGCCCTTTTTTTGTTTTTGAATGGGAATAGACCATGACACCCTATTATTGGCCTACCCTCCCTCACACCCACCACCTCCCTAGCCCTCGCCCCCCCATCCCCCCATCACCCATTCCCGCCAGCCCCTCCCCCCACCCCCCTCACCAAACCCCCCAACCCTCCCTCCGATCATTTGGGGGGATCGCGGGCCTCTCGTTGGCCCGAAAAAAGGAAAAAAAATAACCGCGGGCTCCCAACTCCTCCTCGCCCCCCGGTTAGCCCCCCCGAGGTTTAGCTCGGATTGAGCTTGTCAAGTGCCGATACCTCCTAGCCAGGTTTAGACCCGTACCGTCCCCCCAAACCCCCCACCTCCGCCCCCCCGCCCCTCCCCCCGACACCCCCCCCCACTCCAGACCCTTCACCGCTATGACTATGACCAGGATCTCATATCAAGTCTAGAGTCTTTTTGCTATGATTATCGGTTTCCATGCGATTTGTTCCTCTGCAGGCTCCTGATTGGTTGTTCTTTCCCACCATCCCGGGATCTCTATTAAAGGGATATCGAGGCGCTGGCAACATTTTTGGGTTTCCTCCGGGAATCTCAACACTGCCGTGCGTCCTTCTTTTCGACCAGTTAAGCATGCAGGGAAACCCCAGGAGTATTGTACCTTATGCGATTTTAATACCTCTAGCAATGGTTTCAAAGTTCTTCTCCTAATAAGGGTTTCAGCAGCCAGGTCTTGGAAGATTTGTAAATTAATATCTCCATATTTTGCTTCCTGTTTTTTCCTTAAATTGTCGTTGATTTGTTCCTTGTCTTGATAATTATGAAATCTGACGATAACGTCTCGCGGGACATCTCCCCTGATTTCCGCAGGCTTTTTAACCCTATGTACTCTGTCAATTTTTAATTTGTAGCTTGCATCGTTAGGATTTATCAGATCTCGGAAGATTGCATCCATTTTTTCTTGCAGGTCCTCTTTTTCACCATGCGTCTCAGGGAGGCCTCTAACCCAGAGGTTCTTCCTTCTGCTTCGGTTCTCCTGGTCTTCCAGTTTGTATCTAATGTTTCTTTGCTCTATCTGTAGTGCTTCCATCTGATGCTTCAAAGCTGTTATGTCCGTCTTTTGCTTGTCCACCACGTTTTCCACCTCCTCCACTCTTTTGAGAATATGGCTCATGTTCTCGTGGACAGTGTTGATCTCCTCTTTAATCGACATTTCCAATTTGGCAAACATCTCTGCTATTTCTCCCTTTGTAGGGAGGAGTTTTTCCTGTTGAGGTCCAACGGGCATTGCTTCCCCCGCCTTGGCGCCCTGGGGTTGAGTCACTGTGTCAGCCGGCTGTCTTCTTGTCCCCATTTTGAGCCAGTCCACTGCTTGCTCCAGGGCTGGGGGCTTCTGAGAGGAGCACTGAGACAGGGTGCTGTGATGTTTTCAGGAAGCCATGTATGTACAGCCCCCTGCCTGTCCCTCCCACCAACCATGACCTGCCTGCATTGCATTGAGAAGTACAGAGACCTAGTGATGAAGTTACTGGGTCTAAAGTAAGGTAAGTAATGAATACAGAAAGGTGGGGGCGGAAAAAGCAAAAAAAATTAACAGATTCAGCCTCAAAGGGTCCTTTTTTTCAAAATAACAAAGATATCATATTTACCTCCACTGTGCAGTTCGTTATGCACAGTGTGGCCCCAAACCTCATCTTCTGGGGTCACCCGGCGGCTCTCGCATCCGTTACCCCCTGGGAGAAGCGCTCTCCTTGGGAGTTACCTTGCGGGCACACTCCCGAGTCCAGCATTTGCATCTATAGACACAGAATGCCGGACTCGGCCCCGCCCCCCGGCGCCATTGGATTTGATTGACAGCAGCAGGAGCCATGGGCTGCGTTGCTATCAATCTATCCAATCAAGAGCCGGGACCCCCGGGCAGAGGGGTAGAGAGCGTCTCCGCAGAGGGAACAAACGGGCTAAGGTGAGTAAAATGAGGGGGCTGGGGGGGCTGGGGGGGCCGGTCACTGTCAGAAGTTTTTTCACCTTAATGCATAGGATATATTAAGGTAAAAAAACACAAAGGTTTACAACCCCTTTTACAGTTTACTCATCAATTGCCTGAATAATAAATAGAGTGAATGTTGGCAGAAACAGATGAATCC
Organism: Lithobates clamitans; assembly: GCA_037952925.1. Classification (NCBI taxonomy): domain Eukaryota; kingdom Metazoa; phylum Chordata; class Amphibia; order Anura; family Ranidae; genus Lithobates; species Lithobates clamitans. Next base: position 1,836,158 of record JBBGZY010000808.1, read on the forward strand.
CTTCCAATGTTTGGGGGAATCTTTTGGGTGATCGGACATTCCGACAATAAAATCCTAGATTTATTTCCGACGGATGTTGGCTCAAACTTGGCTCAAACTTGTCTTGCATACACACGGTCACACAAATGTTGTCGGAAATTCTGAACGTCAAGAACGTACTGACGTACAACACGTACGACGAGCCGAGAAAAATGAAGTTCAATAGCCAGTGCGGCTCTTCTGCTTGATTCCGCGCATACATGGAATTTTGTGCGTCGAAATTGTCTACACTTATGGCCTATCTCCTCACCTTCTAGGCCTGACCTAGGGATTGGTGGAGACTCCATAAATATGTAGGCTTTGGTCTCTGTTCCTCCACCCTCTAGGTTCCAGAACTATCCAGTAGATATGTGCGATTAGATTCGTACGAATCGAAAATTTGTACGAATTTCCGTAAATTCGTACATTCGGGATGATCTGAAATACGAATTTCTTTGCTTCCGAATTTTGTACGAAATACGAAATTTACGAATTTCGGATCCAAATTCCGTCACATTGACCAATCAGAGGTTTTCTTCTGCTTCTGAGTGAGGGTTGGGAAAATGACCTTTTTTAATATGGGAGTGGGAGACTGGTACTGGTAGTCGATGGGAGATTCAGAATCGGACAAAATAAGAATGTTTGTTAATTACGATTATTCGTTATGACGAAGTTAAAAAACCCAGGAAGTCAGCACAGCACAGGGATTGTGGGAGACCCTCATAATGATAAATTCATCATAACCAACATTCGTAATTGTTACGAAAAGTTAACGGACCTAACGAAAATTCGTATTTCGTGCGAATCCAAATTGAATTGAATTTCGGACACGAATTACGAAATACAAATTAATTCTAATACGAGACGGAACAGAACAAAACAAATTTATTGACGGCGCACATGTCTACTATCCAGCAAGTTCTAGAAGCTAAGGGGAGCTAACAAAAGTCCCAGCCCTTGGAGCTCTGCACAGCTAACGCAAACAAATAACCCCAGCTCTTCTGCCTACACAGAAGCCAAACTATATTTACCTACTCTGTACACTGAGGGTGCTACATATCATATAGTGAATGTTGATCTGAAATATGCCCAAAAACTGCCCATTTTACACTTTGCACGATATTCAAATTATTCCCTGGTTTAGTGTAGGGCAATGTGTAATTTTGAAATCTTAAAATGCCTTGTGATACACTGGTTCCAAGCAGGTGCTGTAAATCTTTGCTAGCTCTGAATATATCTCCAAGGACCAAATGTACATGTAAAGATAACAGAAACAGAGTCCACTGGATAGTGCAGATAACACCAATTCAATAAATAATGATTAGCTCTGAAACAACTTACAATTAATAGCAGAAAGTGATCCAGGTATGCAGCAGGAAGAGAATTATCTTGAAGTACTGGCTGTCACAATAAAAAAGCATGTTTAGAAAACTAGATTATGAATGGACATTATTAGGTCAGAGTTTCAAGTAACCACATATAACCTACATGAATCTATATTTAAGTAATCTGTAAAAAAGATTTTAGAAAATGTATATTTCAGTCAACTTTTTTCAGGGTCCACACATCATCAAGAAAGGGGGCAAAATGTGTCTTGTTTAGAACTCTAAAATGCTGATGTGGTGTTTCGATTTTCAGACCTGGATGGAAATTGTGCCTACATGGGTCCCCAGTTGTAACCCATGTCTTCAACTGTAGCTGTGCTTTTCAGCACCTTTAAGGTTCACTATCCAATCAGCCCTATCACAGTGGCTAAGATGCTAGATCCCTCTTCCTCCTCCCCTCTCTTTCCTGACACTCAATTGGACAGCATGGCCGGGAGAGGAGAGAGGAAATAAAGCTGCAATGTCAGCTGTGGGGACCCCAGTCCCACTCCAGACCCATGTGAACCAAGGCAAAAGAGAGAGCAGCCCCCTGAGCTTGGAAATGGAGCTCAAAGCCAAGGTCAATGCAGGGACCACGGCATGGGGAAGCAGATTGATCATGGAGCCTGAAACCTGTGCTTATTGCTGCCTGTTCCCCGCCATCTACTACCCTCTCTGTACAGCATGTCCCCACCATCAGCTGCTCCCCCTTCCTTGTACTGCCTGTCCACACCATCAATTGCCCCTTCTGTGCTGTCCGGTCCCCACCATCGCATAGCTCCCAACTGTCCAAGATGTGGTACAAAGTCCTTCTGTCCCTCCTTCCTCCTCGTTTGTCCCTCATTTTGGTCTGATCGATAGAGTTGTATATAAAATGCACTTTTTATCTTTCAAAAAGTGTCTCCCAGTGCTAAACCTTTCATCCAATTTCTAAATGGCTGCATTTGTAAGTTTTCAAAGCCAGTATAAAGGAATAGTAGAGGTAAAAAAAGCATTTGTGTGTTTAACTAATCTTTTTTTGTATAATTCTCCTTTAAGGGGGTGTGGCAGGGTGTGTGTCCTATGCCTGCATACTTTTGCAATAGGTGTCCCTCGTTCCCATCTCAAAAAGTTGGAAGGTATGCCATTGACATCCCGCTCTCTGCTGCAAGTCCCCACCATCAGCTGCACCCCTCCCCACTTTCAAGTGTGCCCTCTGTCCCTACCATAGACTGCCCCCCATTATAGTCCCTTATCCCACCATCACCTGCTCCCAGGCCTTTGTACTTCCCGTCCCTACCATCAGCTGCTCCCCACCCACCTTTGTACTGCCCCTCCCCACCATCAATTGCCCACTCTTTGCTGTCTGTGCTGCCTGGTGCCCACCGTCAACCTCCTCCCTGTGTGCTGCCTGTCCCCACTTTCAAATGCCCCCTCTGTCTCTACAATCAACTGCTCCCCATTGCAATTCTTGTCTTCACCATCAGCTGCCCTCTCTTTGTACTGTCTGTCCACACCATCAAGTGTCCCATCTATGTTGTCTGGCCCCCACCAACAACCACCCCCTCTGTGCTACTTGTCCCCACCATCAACTGCCCTCTCAACTACATTGGTGCCCTCTCTGTACTACCCATCCCTACCATCCACTGCTCAACCACCCTTCTCTGCACTGCCTTTCCCCTTCATCAGCCCCCCCTTTTTTTTTACCCCTTAATGACACCAACATTAAGACATTTTTACCACACCCACCATTACCACACTACATCCACATTCACTGTGGAACACTATAGGGATGATTTACTAGAACTGGAGAGTGCAACATTTGGTGCAGCTCTGCAATGGCAGCCGCTCCATTAGGGGCGCAGGGGTGCCGCCCCTGTAATCCATGTGTCCGTCCCCTAATCTACATACAGGGTGCCGAACGCATGGATTTCAATGGGGTTTTTTTTTAGCACATGATTAGAGCTTGAGGCTCTAATTGGCTTCAAAAGTGTGGGCTTGGGGTACAGAGCATTGCGACCTGAGCTCACCCGTTGTGTGACAATAGCGAATTAATATTCGCTATTGTCTTCCTTCTTCTCCTCCCGGTCAATCAGGAACCGGGTCTTCAGACCCAATTGCCCGAGAGGAGAAGCAACCCTTTTAGCCGGGACCGAGGGGGGGAAGCTGCCAAAGCTGCCCACGACCTGGATGAGGTAAGTGAGTTGTTGATGGGCGGATGAGCGAAGGGGGGGTTTGTTCGCTGATTGGCTGAGCAATGGGGGGGTTTAACTGAAAGAACAGGGGGTGGGGGGCAGGTGGTTTATTTGCTGCCCCCCCCCCCCCCCCAAAATAAAAAAAATAGAGCACCAGCCGCCACTGCAGCTCTGCAAAGAAACCAATCAGCATCCAGTTGGTTTTTTTTGTCGAACTTAATTGGCTACCATGCACGGCTGCACAAGATTTTGTACTCTCCAATTTCAGTAAAGCAACCCCTATGTGTGCCACAGAACTTGTTTCTATCTTCTTTCCCAGGGTGAGCTGGGTCTCTCGTTATTCTAGTCATTATCACACTGCTTTTACTTTTTAACTGTGTAGCCAGGCAAATTATTCCTATGGGTAGGAGCATATTCTCCATGTGTGCAATGTGGGAGGGGGACAGAGCCCATGGTGCTGTCACACAACGTATAACCTGATGGGGATTATGTAACGCCATCCTGCCAGTTCCTCCTTCATGCCTGTCACTGGTGGCTGCAGCACACAGGACATCCATTCTATCTGTCCCTGTGTATTCTGCCACTGCACCTGCCCTCTGAAGGGGGATTATAGCAGCCAAAAAAATGCTGATCATGTGCATCAGTAAGCAATGAGCGACTCTGCTGTGACTAAGCTTGCTTGGAATGCGTGTGGCCTGGGCTGTCTGAATATACACCCAACATACAGCTGGATGAAGAACAGGACAATGAGGTTACTAGGAGAAGCACACCTCTCCCCACAGGATGGATTTGTAAATCAATTTGATTCTAACTAGGTCTGGATAAGGATCCTTGGTTGCTTCACTATTGTAAATCTATGGAACATATAATTAACCCATTCAGGCAGAGGATGCAGAGGTAAGCAGTGCTGGATAAGGGAGGCAGGGGATGCGTTGATGAGCAGCACTAGAAGAGGGTGGAGGGGGTATGCAGGGAGGAAACGCCTATCTCCACAATGAGGATGGATGGACAGATAAAGTGGAGGAAACAAAAGCACGAGAGAGGGATAGGAAAAACAGAGAGATTAAAAGGAGAGAGAGAGAAAAGAGAGAAAAAGAGACAAAGGAGATAGAGAAAAGAAAGAGGAAGGAAGGAAGGAAGGAAGGAAGGAAGGAAGGAAGGAAGGAAGGAAGGAAGGAAGGAAGGAAGGAAGGAAGGAAGGAAGGAAGGAAGGAAGGAAGGAAGGAAGGAAGGAAGGAAAAAGAAAGAGAAAGAGGAAGAAGAGAGAGAGAGAGAGAGAGAGAGAGAGAGAGAGAGAGAGAGAGAGAGAGAGAGAGAGAGAGAGAGATGAAAGGAGAAAGGAGAAAGAGAGGAAAGAGAGAGAGGGTGGAGGGAGAGAGGAAAGAAGAGGGGAAGAAGAGAGAGGGAGAGGAAGGAGAGAGAGATGTAGAAAAGAGGGGGTAAGAAGAAAGGGGGGGGGATAGAGGAAGACGAAAGGGGGGTAGAAGAGAGAGAGAAAAAAAAAGAGGGGAAGAAGAGAGAGAAGAAAAAGAGGGGGAAAGAAGAAAGAGAGTAGGGGGGAGAAGAGAGAGAGAAAGAAAGCGGGGGTGTAGAGAGAGAGAAGAGGGTGGGAGAGAGAGAGAGAGAGAGAGAGAGAGAGAGGGGGGAAAGAAGAAAGAAGAAAAGGGGGGAGAGGAAGAATGTTGGGAAGAGAGAGAGGGAAAGACGAATGAGAGAATGAGAATCATTTTCTATGTCTACTTATAAAAATAAAGAATCATAAGTGCAGCCAGAATTCCATGCATATCTTCCATATAGAATGAGCTGCTGTAACACACACAATGCAGGCTGTCCCATAAGGTTATAAACCCACACCCTCTTCTATTTTATAATCCTACAATATATACAGATAGGTCGCATAACGGCAGAATAAAGCGATGTTACCTTTTAGAAGCTCTTCTGACAAATGTGGATTTCCTGTATGTATTCGGTTATCAATCTGTGAATCACTGACTTTCCCTTTTAAGAAAACAAATAAAGAAAGAAATGTTTCAAAGTCTCATTTTTTTTTTAAATAATAAACATGTTATACTTTCTATAGAATGCATTAAGATGAAAAAACCTTCTGCCTTTATAATTCCTTTAATGTTTAATCAGGTAAATGAAGGAAGGGCGAAGTCAGAATGTCAGGTATAGATTGATATATGATGGTCTGTAATCCAATTCTGCTCTCTGTAGCAAGATAAAGCAATCTTACCGTTTCTGCGTTCCTCTTTCAGATGTGTATGTCCTGTAGGTAGAAGATTGTGAATGTGTGAATCTGCAGCATTTCCTTCCTTTATATGTTCAGAAAGTGAAACTGAAAGCATCTTTACAGAGGAAAAATCATCTGATTTCCAGGAATTCCATTCTGCAAACCTGCTGTCACCCACCCGAGGCTCTAAAGCAGGGATCCTCAAACTACGGCCCTCCAGCTGTTGCAGATCTACACATCCCATGAGGCATTGTAAAACTCTGACATTCACAGACATGACTAGGCATGATGGGAATTGTAGTTCCTGAACACCTGGAGGGCCGCAGTTTGAAGACCCCTGCTCTAAAGTAATAAATAGAGCTTCTGAAAACTTTTCTTTAACCACTTGCTGCCCGCCATATAGCAATATGACGTCGGCAAAGTGGTTGTGATATACTGACCGGACGTCATATGACGTTGCCAGGATATCAGGCGCGCATCGCGCCGAACGTTGTCGCAGTGTTTCAATCTGACACACTGCAATTCCGATCTAGGTAAAGAGTCTCTAACAAAGACACTTTACCACGTGATCAGCCACGTGCAATCACGGCTGATCACAAAGTAAACAGGAAGAGCCGGTGATCGGCTTTTCCTCACTCGCGTCTGACAGGCGCGAGTAGAGGAGAGCCGATCAGCTGCTCTCCTGACAGGGGGGTCTGTGCTGATTGTTTATCAGCGTAGCCCCCCCTCGGATGCCCGCCCAGGACCACCAGCATGCCACCACTACCACCAGGGATGGCCACCACACTGGACCACCAGGTATGCCACCCTAGTTTACCAGGGAAATGCCAATCTGTGCCCAGGCAGCTGCCAATCAGTGCCAAAGTAAAATGCCCCCCAGTGCCACCAGTGATGCCTTACAGTTAAAACTATCAGTGCCAGCCATCAGTGCCCATCAATGTCCATCAGTGCCACCTTTCAGTGCCTATCAGTGCCACCTATCAGTGCCCATCAGTGCCCAGCAGTTCCGTCTATCAGTGCCACCCATAAATACCCATCAGTGCAGCCTTTCAGTGCCCATCAGTGTCACCTATCAGTGCCAATCAGTGCCCACCAGTGCCACCTATCAGTGCCCATCAGTGCCGCATATTAGTGCTGCCTATCAGTGCCCATCGGCAGTGCCCATCAGTGCCACCTCATCGGTGCCACCTTATCAGTGCCCATCAGTGCAGCTTATCAATGCCCATCAGTGAAGGAGAAAATTACAAAATTTTATAACAAAAACAAAGAAAAAAATTTTTTTTTCAAAATTTTCGGTATTTTTTTATTAGTTTAGCAAAAAATAAAAACCGCCGAGGTGATCAAATACCACCAAAAGAAATCTCTATTTGTGGGAACAAAATGATAAAAATGTAGTTTGTGTACAGGGTAGCATGACCGCGCAATTGTCATTTAAAAAGTGACTGCGCTAAAAGCTGAAAATTGGTCTGGGCAGGAAGGTGCGAAAGTGCCCGGTATTGAAGTGGTTAAAAACTGATTTAGCAGAAAAATGTGAAATCTAAATTGTTACATTTATCTTCACACACAAAAGGACCCATTTAAAATAAAATGTTCAAAGCCAATCATTTAGCAAATCTGCATGTACATTCCTTGTGTGCGAATTGATCAAAAACAAAGGTTCTTTGGGCTATTATCTCTTTTGATGGTACAGTATGCCCTTAATTTGCAGTAGTAAAAGGCAGCAATATGGCCATTAGATGGAGCTGAGGAGCAAAGGAAATGCTTAAAACGTTATACAATGTAGCAATTCTAGAGAACTAAGGGTGTAGGTAGGTGCAGTTATCTACTTTGCTAATAGATGGCTCTGTACCAGAACAGTGTCCGGTTGCAGCAAATATGGTCATCAGGTGCTAGGCCACTTTTAGGTAGAGCCCCTCCTGCAGTGATGTCATGGGTGAGTCAGTACCCAGTTAGAAGCCAGGTTGGAAGGAACCCGAGACACATTTGAGGCATGGGAGCTAAACACCCCACACCTATGTGGATGTAACTAGCGTTTGAAGGCCCTGGATAGGGCAGGAGGCCGGAAGGAGTAGACCTGCACCCAGGAAGGACCGGCTAAAGTCTTTATGTCCCTTATGGAGGTGGGGGTTAGGGTGGATTGCAAAAGGCCTTTTAGGCCAGGCCAAGAGCTCCCTGAGTAAGGCTGCTTCCCTGGAAGCTATCAGGAGATGTGTAGTGTTGTGGAATCTCATATTAGCCAATGTATTTCATATTGTATATATTGATTTGCATATATTTTATTGATAATTATTATTATTATTATTATTTATATTATTATATAGTAGTGGTTTTATCAATATTATTATTCAATAAGTAAAGCAACCATTATTAATCTTTAATAATGTATACTGTGTTTTCCATAGATTTAGAAAGTCTTCATTTATAAGTGTTGAACTTTAAATGACCTCTGCTTTATGACAAGTACTTGTAAACAGGTATTCTCGAAAATGTATTAAGATAGTCTACTGGATGAAAGTTCATTAGAATAGATTCAAGTTATGAAGAATTGTCTCAGACAGATAAGAAAACAGGTGGTTAAAATAATTAGGTGGAATACAGGAAAGTTATGTACAGAACATTAATTAAGTTTGACAGGGTCAAACAAAGGTCTGCTTGTGCCCTCATTAAAACTGTTAAAATACATACATATAGTGAGACATATAACACATCTGGTGGGGTTATTGAAAGTTCATTTTCCCAAATGTCATAAATCTGTCATCCTTGAAGCTAGTTAAATCTTATCAAGATAAAGAGAGTTTGATAACACAGCTGGGTGCCAGACTGTCTCTATACAGGTGTTTTTAATTGGACAAAACCAGTTATAAATCACTTTAATGAACATATAGGAATTTTGGGAATAATTAAGTTTATCTGGTTGTAGAACAAGTGTCAGATTTATGGTTAGTTACTTTGACGTAGATCTTAGCGACCAATCACATATAAGAGAGATGTTAAGATAAGACTTGTAAAAGTGTATATAAATGCAAGCTCTGCAATTGTTAGACAGACAAGTCAGATAGGAGCACGGGTCATAGAGGTCAGAACCAATGGGCAAGTATCTGTCCTAACTTGTCCCCTCGGACAAGTCGGATAGGAGCTCATAAGGCTGAACTCTATGTATGCTGCCCTATTGCACGGGTCATAGAGGTCAGAACCAATGGGCAAGTATCTGTCCTGACTTGTCCCCTCGGACAAGTCGGATAGAAGCTCATAAGGCTGAACTCTGTGTATGCTGCCCTATTGCACGGGTCATAGAGGTCAGAACCAATGGGCAAGTATCTGTCCACAACTTGTCTCCTCGTACGAGTCAGAGAAGACTTCTTAACTTGTTCCAGAATGTGGTCTCAGGTGAATTTCCCTCAAGAACTTGGTCGAGCTGGAACCCAGAACTCTGTGAGGGGACCAGACCATCGGCAGATCAGGCTGGTCCCTATCAGGTGAGAGATTCCCAAGAATTGGCAGTAAAGACCCATTCTGGTTCAAGATGAGAACACTTCACAATCTTTTAAATTTGGTTAGAGGATAAGAATATTTATATCTAATATGCATGCATTGTAAGAAACTGTATAAATTAGACCTGTATATTGTAATATTTTGAACATAAACCTGTATGTTATCAGCTGTTAATAAACCTGCATTGCTGAAGTTCTGCCTGGTTCGATACTTTACTATTCTACTTCAGTAGCTAGGGAGTAGGTGACTACAGAGAGCACAGTCCTGTGAGAACTAGTGACCCTGGGGTGAAAGAGAGATTGTAAAAGGGAGATGGCTGCCAAGGTGCTGCATATGCTTTCACATGTGACTACTGCAGACCGTCCACTAAATTTGATTCACTGTGTAATGTCAAGTGACTCTGGATTGTACGTCGGTATGATGCGACTGTTATGCCATATCCAGAATCCCATCAGTAAAGGCAGCAATACTACTTTTATGAGTGGACAGTCTTTCCTTTGGGGATGTAAAGGTGGAATGTCGAGAATGTCTTGTGGGAGCCTTTGGCATGGAATGGGGCACAAGATGGCAGAGTCTTCGGACTCAGAAGGTAGGATAGTGTTCTAACAATGGGGACGGGAACAAGAAAGGGCCTTGAGCTCTTGGCGCCAGTTCTAGCCAATAGCAAAGCTCCTCCCCCAGAAACTTTCTGCAGTTTCTGGGGGTATCCAGGGACTTGGAAGCTGCATTAGTCACCCCCTTCAGATGAGCTCACCCCCTCAGACACCCGGCCTGACCTATGCCGCATTCTTCAGCTGTGCTTCCTCATTCCAGCTACAGGTTTCACAGTAGTAAGTGCCCACTGCAGTCTACAATCACACATGTTCCATCACCAGGAGACATAGAGGTTAGGAGAAGGAAGATTGAACAGTTGGAGTTCTGCCCTAACTAAATGCATTTTTTTTGTTGTTGTGTTAAACTGTATCAAGTTATAATTGTTTTGATGTATGTGTGACATCAAGTAGCTGTTTAAGCTCACTACAATTCCTTTACTTATGCAATTTGGTATCTCCCTCTGTTCTCTACTCCTGTTTGGAGCTAGTTTGTTCAGTTCTAGCTAAACCCTCTGTTATTAAAACTGGAGCACTCAGATTCTGGTGCTGTGCATGATAGCCAATCTGTTTCCAACTTTAGCTTGTTCAATTAGGGTTTGACAAAAAAACCTGGGAGCTGATTGGTTTCCATGCAAAGCTGCACCAGATTTTGCACTCTCTAGTTTTAGTAAATCTCCCCCTGTGATAGTTCTTTGCAGAAACAGGGCTTGGGAAAGTCTCTTCTTCTCACATTTCAAAAGACTAAAAAAAAAAAAAACTCTGTATGCAATTCGCTGAAATAAAATGGTGATGTTTTGTAGCCCATTCCAGCCTTGTGTAGGTCTACAATCTTGTCCCTGACATCCTTGGATAGCTCTTTGGTCTTGGCCATGGAGAAGAGATTGGAATCTGATTGATTGCTTCTGTGGACAGGTGTCCCTTATACAGGTAACAAGCTGAGATTCGGAGCACTCCCTTTAAGAGAGTGCTCCGAATCTCAGCTCATTGCCTGTATAGAAGACACCTGGGAGCCAGAAATCTTGCTGATTGATAGGGGATCAAATACTTATTTCACTCATTAACCACTTCAGCCCTAGAAGGATTTACCCCCTTAATGACCGGGCCATTTTTTGCGATACGGCACTGCATCGCTTTAACTGACAACTGCACGTCATGTGACGTTGTACACAAAAAAATTTAAGTCCTTTTTTTTCCCATAAATAGAGCTTTTTTTGGAGGTATTTGATCACCTCTGCGGTTTTTATGTTTTGCGCTATAAAAAAAAAAAAAAAAGACGGACAATTTTGGAAAAAAAAAGCAATATTGTTTACTTTTTCCTATAATAAATATCCGGAAAAATTTTTTTAAAAAAACAATTTCTTCATCAGTTTAGGCCAATATCAGCGTATATTGATTGGTTTGTGCAAAAGTTATAGTGTCTACAAAATAGAGGATAGATTTATGGAATTTTTTTTGTATCATTTATTTATTTTTTACTAGTAATGCGGCGATCTGCGATTTTTTGTGGTGACTGCGACGTTGTGGCAGACAGATCAGACACTTTTGACACTTTTTGGGACCAGTGACATTTATACATTTATACAGCAATCAGTGCTATAAATAGCCACTGATTACTGTGTAAATGTCACTGGCAGGGAAGGGGTTAACACTAGGGGGCGATCAAGGGGTTAAGTGTGTCCTAGGGAGGTGTTTCCAGCTGTATTGGGGATAGGCTGCCTGGAAGAAGAGAGAGAATGCTGATCCTAATCACTAGGAGCAGCAGATCTTTCTTTCCAACCCTGACAGGATGGGGATCTGTCTGTTTACACCGACAGTTCACCGTTCTGGCTCTCTGTGGAGCAATTGCGGGTCATTGCGCCCACCGGCCACATGCATCAGCTCCGGGTCTTGCGCGCGACTGCTATAGCAATTTAAAAAGCGAACCTACGACAGTGTTTTGTGCAGCCGTGCCAACCTGCCGCAGTATGACTGCGGCGGCTGGTGAGCAAGTAGATAAAATGCAAATCAATTTATAACTTTTTTGAAATGCATTTTTCTGGATATTTTTGTTGTTATTCTGTCTCTCACTGTTAAAATAAACCTACCAATAAAATTATAGTCTGATCATTTCTTTGTCAGTGGGCAAACATACAAAATCAGCAGGGGATCAAATACTTTTTTCCCTCACGGCCAGTGGCGGCAGGTGCTCAAAATTTTTTGGGGGGGGCACAAACTGAAAAGTACTGAACCCGCCCATCAAATGCAGCCATTGTGCCCATCGATTGCAGCCATTGTGCCCATCAAAAACAGCCACTGTGCCCATCATATGCAGCCATTGTGCACACCATATGCAGCCGCGTGTGCCCATTATATGCAGCTACTTGTGCCCATCATATGCAGCCACTATGCCCATCAAATGCAGCCACTTGTGCCCATCATATGCAGCCACTTGTGCCCATCATATGCAGCCACTGTACCCCATCATATGCAGCCACTTGTGCCCATCATATGCAGCCACTTGTGCCCATCATATGCAGCCACTTGTGCTCTGTATATGCAGCCACTTATGCCAATCAAATGCAGCCACTTGTGCCCATCATATGCAGCCACTTGTGCCCATCAAACGCGGCCACTGTACCCATCATATGCAGCCACTTGTGCCCATCATATGCAGCCACTTGTGCCCATCAAATGCAGCCACTTGTGCCCATCAAATGCAGCCACTTGTGCCCATCATATGCAGCCACTTGTGTCCAGCATATACGGCAAAAAAAAAATATGGTTAGAGAAACAACAAAACTATAAAATAGCAGTCACAAGGAAGGTTGAGGACAGACAACTCTTCCAGAAGCAATGCGCTTTTGGAGAGGGTGAAACTGTGGGGAAAATGCTGGCGCAATTGGTGAAATCTAATCCCCCCCCCCTCCCTCCACCATATCCACAATTAGGTTAACAGGAGGTAGGAATTACCTCTCTTAACTCAGAGATAATGGAAGCATTTAGCGACTACTACAAAAAAACTATATAGTTCACAGGGGGCGGAGGAGGAGGGGGTAATGGATCACTTCCTGGGGAAATTGGAGACACCAACTATTACACAAAGGGATAGAGATGAACTAGAAGCCCCAATAACTCTGGTAGAACTTCAACAGGCAGTACCTAGGATGGCAAATCAAAAATCTCTGGAACCAGATGGGCTTCCGATGGAGACGTATAAATATTATGGAGAAATGCTACTCCCGGGAGTTGCTTAGGGCGTTGAGCAGAGCGGATATGGAGGGAAGACTGCCTCCTTCGATGCTAGAAGCAACTATTATAGTGTTACATAAAGAGGGGAAAGATCCGCTAGATACAGCTTCATCTAGACCAATCTCTCTGCTATGCTCTGACACTAAAATATTAGCTAAGGTGCTAGCAGCTAGGCTCGATAAAATAGCTTCAGAACTGATTCACCCAGACCAGACGGGATTTATTGCTAATAGATCTACTAGTATGAATATTAGAAGGACATTCCTGAACTTGCAGACCCCGTTGGAGAAAGAGGGATCAAGAGCTGTGTTGTCACTGGATGTGACCAAAACGTTTGACAGCCTCGAGTGGAGATATATCTGGCGGGACCTGGAAAGATTTGGTTTTGGTCCTTCTTTTATAGGATGGATAAGAAAAGCTTTATAGAGATCCCAGCGCTAAGATAAGAATTAACGATGAACTTTCTGATAAGATCCAGTTGGAGAGGGGGACAAGGCAGGGGTGCCCATTGTTGCCCCTGCTCTTCGCCCTTGCGTTGGAACCTTTGGCTATTGCTATAAGATATAGCCTTGAGCGTAAGAGGATTCCAGAGGAAGATAGGAGAGGAAAGAATCGCTCTATATGCGGATGATGTTCTGCTTTTTTTGGGCGATACGGGGCAATCTCTGGCAAGAGCAATGAGTCTAGTGGAGGAATTTGAAAGATTCACAGGATTAAGGATAATTTGGGGGAAATCTGAGCTTTTACCGGTGTACCCCATGAATAGCCCAATTATAGTAGGAATGCCTACTGGTGGTAGTAGACACATTGAGATACTTTTGGATATTTCTAACGAAAGATCCGAATGAGTATATATATAAAAAATATAATACCATTATTGACTAAATTTAAACAAAAAATTAATATTTGGAAACGATTCCCTTGTCGTTAGTAGGTCGATGTAGTTTGATTAAAATGATATGGATGCCACAATTATTGTACTTATTACATAATTCTCCAGTGTGGATATGTAAAAAATGGTTTAAGAAGATTGAAACTCTCTTTAGAGAGTTAATTTGGAAAGGGGGACAAGCTTGGATACGACTTTGAACTATGCAGCTCCCAATCGGGGAAGGGGGCTTGGCGGTACCTCATCCCCAGAGTTACTACTTGGCAGCTCAGTTGCAACATTTAATGGGATGTGAGACCCCGGGCAGAGGTACCCCTAATGGTAGAAAAATGTTATCAGAAGCTTTGCATAATACAGTTAAAGACGCCCTGGAAGCAGATTCCTTTAGCTGTAAGAACCCGACAATAACAATGATAATAAAAATATGGAAAACAGTTAAAAAACAGTTGAGGTACACTGGGCTACCCAAACATACTCAAGAAATAGAATGGTATAAAAAACCCTCTCCTCCAAAATATACTCCAGGTGGGCACAACAAAGGACTTATCTCTGAGCTATATGGACACCTACGAAAAGGAGCTGCTAGTGGTCGAGATCTTCGCAAGGATAGAGAGAGATGGGAAGAGCATATAGGGGAAATATCACAGGAGCAGTGGAGGAGGATTTTGGAGATGGGACCAATGATCTCAGTCTCGCCTTCCTAGAAAGTATCCCATTTGTAGACATGTGCACAACAAAAAATTTAGTTTAGTTTAGTTTAGTTTCTTCTTGTTTCCGTGGCTTCGTAACGATTCGTAATTTCGTAATACGCGAGGGTTCATATTCGGACTCGTTCGTATTTTCGTAACTGTTGTATTTTCGTTAAACTTTTAGCGATATAATTCGTAATTCCGTTAGTCTTGCAATTCGTAATTTCATAAAACATGGTTCGATTCGGAGTCGTTCGTATTTTCGTTGTTACTGAATGATTCGTAATTCTGTCTAATTTTATTTGATTCGAAATTCGTAATTTTGTTAGTTATTTTTGTTTATTCTATTCGGTACGCTTCTCGTAATTTAGTAATTGTTACTTTTGTGGGATTGCCTTATGCTTTCTTTGCTTTGATTCGTAGTTTCATAACATTGTTTTGTTTTTGTTGATTCGAGTCTACTAGCGTGCTTCGAATGGATTCGTACATTCGTAAATACATCGCGGTCATTAGTAATCTCGTATTTTAGTTTCGTTTTCATTTTCAACACGCGGCTAGCCAGCTAATTAGCCTCCGCCCCTGTACACCATTTTGAGAGGGTGTACTGTGCATTGGTACTGGTAGGGTGAGGTGTGGGAGCTGGGAGGAGCAGAGAGCAGAGAGTGAGATAGTTGTTGTGGTAGTTGTTTTTGTGTGGTTTGGTAGTTGTTGTTGCAATTACTATTAGAATGTCTGGGAGTGAGAATGGACGTGTGAGTCGTCTAGTGAGTGAGAATGTTGGTGTTAGTGAATGTGTTGGTGTGAGAGTTTTTGCCGTGACTGCGAGTAGAGGGGAGCGGAGAAGTGGAGTAGGGAACTCAGGGGAGAGGAGTGGAGGGGAGCGGAGGAGTGGAGGAGGGGACTCAGGGGAGAGGAGTGGAGGGGAGCAGGGGAGTGGAGGGGAGCGGAGGAGTGGAGGAGGGGACTCATGGGAGAGGAGGCGTGGAGGGGAGAGGAGGCGTGTAGGGGAGGAGAGGCGTGGAGGGGAGGGGAGGCGTGGAGGGGAGGGGAGGCGTGGAGGGGAGGGGCGAGGCGGGGAAGAGAGGTGTGGAGGGGAGGAGAGAAGAGGAGGGGACGGGAGGCGTAGATGGAAAAGGAGGCATGGAGGGGAGAAGAGGCGTGGAGGGGAGAGGCGTAGAGGGGAGGAGAGGCATATAGGGGAGAGTATTGTTGAGGAGAGGAGGAGTGGAGGGGAGGAGAGGCATGGAGGGGAGAGTATTGTTGGGGAGAGGAGGAGTGGAGGGGAGAGGAGTGGAGGTGAACGGAGGCCTGTAGTGGAGCCAAGGCCTGGAAGAGAGTGTGGAGGTGGAGCGGAGCGGAAGCATGGCCAAAAACGGAGACATGTGTCCCCCACTACATCAGAGAGTGCGTACTCAGACATGCAGCAACCCCACCAAAGCAAGCGACAAAGATCAAGGGGGCCTATATTTACCCAAGAGGAGAATGCTGCATTGGTTGCTGCAGTCCTAAGAGAAAAAATTACACTCTTCTGCCAAACTGTGCCAACATCCGAGAAAGCAGCAGGCTGGGGACGAGTCCGGGACTCGGTGAATGTGGTCTCCAAGTTTCGCAGGCCCACCACTGGCGTCAGACACAGGTAATTATTCCAATATTCTTTCACACTGGGGCGGTGGGGACGTCGGCGGTAAAACAGCGCTATTTTTAGCGCTGCTTTACCGTCGTTATTGCAGCGGTATTCGGCCGCCAGCGTTGCGGTTTTAAACGAAAAAGGGTTAAAACCGCTCATATAGCGCGGCTATAGACGCGGTATTGCCGCGGTATTGGCGCAGTATAGTCGCGCTGTCCCATTGATTTCAATGGGCATGAGCGGTGAAGGAGCGGTGAATACACCGCTCCTTCACCGCTCCAAAGTTGCGGCTTGCAGGAGTTTTTTCTTCTCCTGCCAGCGCACCGCTTCAGTGTGAAAGCCCGACAGCAGTGGCTGTTTCGGGTCGGTTTGCAGGCGGTATTTTTAGCGCAATAACGCCTGCAAACCGCCCCAGTGTGAAAGGGCTCTTAGAACACACATTTGTAAAAAATACACAGTGTAATAGTCAATAAAAATTTACAGTTCTACTTTACAAAACTATTTATTTGGCACAGCCACATACAGAAGAGAACATTAACATACATGGAAATATTGTAACATAAAAAAACGACAGGTTGCTTTTCAAAAAAATAAATCAGTTTGCTTTCTATTTTATGTAACTAATAATGTTTATTTTTCATGTGCAGATTCTATGATTGTCGGGCGGCAGTCATCAAAAAGCTGAAGAAGCGTCTACGGGGAGAACATATTAGGGGAAAGCCTGTGGAGTTACGTGAGTGGGAGGTAAAGCTGAAAGATGGCCTTGGCCTTCTGGCAGAGGATGTCCCTGGAGTCAGCAGCAGGGGTCCACATGAAAGAGCTGTTGGTGAGTAAAATGAAATATATCATTATATATTGCTGTTATATGGTTGTTTCAAGCTCACTATTATTTTTTATGACTATGCATGTGAAATTAACGTTTTTCTTTACATACATGTTTTCCAGATCGAGAAACATCATCTGTAGAGTGATCAGCTCCAAGTCCATCCCATCGACATTCTGGTGAGTACCTAACACAAAGACAAAGGATGTATAATTAATGATAAACTTCTATTTAAAGTGGTGTTCCATCCTAAAAAAAAAAAGTCATGATTGTGCCTAAAAAAAAAATAAAAAAAAACATTTGGATATTTTTTTTTTACTTACCTCTAAATGCCTGGTGCTAGGGGGTCCCTCGTAGTCTGCCTCTTCCAGTGCCTGGGCTGGTGACATCACTTCCCCCTCGGCACAGGAAGGGCTCAGCTCCCTCCCTCCCTCCTGTCAATCATCTGGGACCCATTACAGGTCCCGGGTGACTGAGCGGCCAATCACGGCGCGCGGCGCCGCTCGCGCATGCGCAGTGGGTGCCAGGCAGTGAAGCCACAGCCCGGCGCCCACAGTTGCAATGCCGGCGCCACTGAACGGAGGGGGAGACGAGCGGGGCTTCGATCCCCCGTATCGCTGGACCCTGGGACAGGTAAGTGTCCAATTAAAAGTCAGCTGCTGCAGTATTTGTAGCTGCTGACTTTTAATTTTTTTTTATTGACTGGCCCTCCTCTTTAACATTTAAAGCAGGCATCACTAAATGGCGGACTGTGGGCCAGATGTGGACCAAGTCACTGTGCCACCTGGAACGCCACAATCCAGCCATTTAGGTGACGGTTCTGTCTGCCTCCCTCTGCCGCTGTCACTATCGCAGAAATGCTGAAAATAACTTCACAAGTTAAACAGCAGGTGATTGGTTGCTATGCGGCCCTAGCAACCAATCAACTGCTGGTTAACTTCAGCAGCACCTCCTGCTCCCACCCATTATTCAGTGCTGCTGTGTCTCCGGCTCTGTGTGCCCAAATAAGGTAGGATGGGGCAGCGCTGCAGGGGGGATGTGAAAGTGTCAAAGGTGCAGAGGCTGTGTAATGTGATGGGGGCCAAATATGCAGGGGGCTGTGTAATGTGAAGGGGGCCAGAGGTGCCGAGGCTGTGATGTGAAGGAGGGTCGCGTTGCAGGGGGGTTAGGATGCAAAGGGGGAGGGCAGAGGACACAGGTGTGCTCAGGTGCTATGAAGGTGGGGGAGAAGATACCATTGTGAAGGGTGTTCAGATCAGAACACTACTGTCATGGGGAAACTAAAACAATCATGGGATTGTGTAATAAAAGAGGGGGGTGTACTATCAAAGGGCAGGCTATTTACCAAAATATTAATTGGTCAATTTGCCAAAAAATATATCATCTCATCTGTTTTAACACATCATCAACTTCAGATTAGATTAGATTTTAACATTTCCAGTGCAAATTAAATCGTTAGTAAACCACGGAAGAAAAAAAAAACACCTGCAAGACAATAGCATAATGTGCTAGTATGCATCGCATACTAGCACATTATAAAATAAACGAGGCCCCAGCAGCCCAACCTGGCCAGCGCTATGACACGTTGCCTCGCCTTCTCTTCCGGGCGTCGACGCTGTATGTGGCTGGAGGCGCTATGGGGTCTCTCCCACGCATGTGTGTGGGAGTCCAGTTTCCAGCGAGGTGCTTTGATTTTTCTGAACCGTCCGGCGTCCGCCGGCCCTTCAGAGCGCATGCACCGCCACTGACGTCAGCGGCTGCATCCGAGGTGGATATTTCCTAAACCGTACAGGTTTAGGGGATATTCATTTCATATTACCTACAGGTAAGCTTTATTATAGGATTACCTGTAGGTAAAAAAATGACAAAGTGGGGTATGCAATCCACTTTAATTCACCTCAGTGCACTGTTTTACGCTTTGATTATAAAATATGTTGTTGTCGTCCAACATATACCAGGCAAAAATAATAAATAAAGCTGTTGACTTTATCTTGAACATTACCTTGACTCTTGTCTTTTCTTCCGTCTTTAACAGAAAGCCCGATCCGTATCTGGGACTCTCCAGAAGCATCAACTGGCAGGAAGCAGCGGACCATTACGCCTCAGGGTAAGTAGTGTACATAATCTGGAAAGAAACAGGACACACCATCATCATCATTCATCTATGTCCTTGTCCATGATATTATATACACACAGGCATTATCATCTAATACACATTATTATTAAATATTAAGGTCCATTTTCAAAATCATACACACATGACACCTCATACCTTCAGAACACGACTGTGAAGGGGAAACTGTGAAGTGAAGGGGGGGAACTGAGGATACTGAAGTAAGCATGGGATTGTGTAATAAAAGAGGGGGGTATAGTATAGTATATGTAAAAGGATATTCACAAAAGTGTTCATTGTTCAATTTGCCCAAAAATATAACATCTGTTTTAATACATTAGCAACTTTAGATTTGATTTTACAGTTCCAGTGCAAATTAAAGCGGCTTTAAATAATTAAATAAATAGCGCTGTTGACTTAACTTTATCTGGAACATTACCTTGACTCTTTTCTTCCATCTTTAACAGAAAGCCCCAGCCGTATCCCTCCAGCGTCATCTGGCAGAAAACAGCGGCCCAATACTCCTCAGGGTAAGTACACAAGCTGCCAATATAAAGAAACAGGACACACCATAATCATCTACACATTACACACAGTCATTATTATCCCCTTCCCGCCGAGCGTACGCAGATGTGCAGCTTAGACTTTCAGGGGTTATACCGGGAAGATGCCCGCACTGTTTTGTAGAGCGGGCGATCGGCTTTCCAAGTATAACAACCGATGCGGCTAAAAGCTGCTCGGCTGTTATACCGGAGGAGTGAGAGGGGACTCCCCCCCCCCTCCCGCCGCCTCCTGCTGCTCTTACCAGGCCTCCCAATCCACCGGGAGGCCTGATCACCAATCCGCCATCTCGGCTACTGCCGGCTGCTGACAGTCTGGAACGAAGCTGAGAGCGGCTTCGTTCCAGTCTTCTAATTGTAAATGCGGAAGCGACGTCATGACCTCACTTCCCGTCTACTCGGTTGCCAGTGGCGCCTGTTTTAAAAAAAATATACAGTATTCAGAATTGCCCAAAATGGCGATCTGAATACTGTGAAGTGCAAAGGAGGGATCGGGGGTCTTTTAGACCCCCGATCCCTCCATAAAGTGTACCTGTCACCACCTATTACTGTCACAAGGGATGTTTACATCCCTTGTGACAGCAATAAAAGTCATCCAAAAATTTAAAGCGCCCCTGTCCCCGCGAGTTCGCTCACTAAAAAACGCATACGGAAGTTGCGCCCGCACATGTTAATGGTGGTTAAATCGCACATGTGAGGTATCGCCGCGATCGTCACAGCGGGATAAATAACTCTAGCATTAGGCCTCCTCTGTAACTCTAACCTGGTAAACGTAAAAAAAAATTAAAGAGTCGCCTATAGAGATTTTTAGGTACCGTAGTTTGTCACCATTCCACGAGTGCGTGCAATTAAAAAGCGTGACGTGTTTGGTATTTATTTACTCGGCATAACATCATCTTTCACATTATACCAAAAAATTGGGCTAACTTTACTGTTTTTTTCTTTTTTAAATTCATGAAAGTGTCCCTTTTACCAAAAAAATGTTGTGTTAAACACCGCTGCACAAATACCGTGTGATAACAAATATTGCAACAATCACCATTTTATCCTCTAGATTCTCTGCAAAAAAATATATATAATGTTTGGGGGCTCTAAGTAATTTTATAGCAAAAAAATACGGACTTTAACTTGTAAACACCAAATGTCAAAAATAGGCTTAGTCATGAAAAGGTTAACATATAAAAGATATTACCATTCATTTTCATACACACAACTCATACTCCATGAAATCATACAGTGAAGTGTTGTGTTTTAAAGTAGTAAACAATGATGTGGATTTACACAAAATTACAGTGCAAAATGTGGTGCAGCTCTGTAGAGAAATCAATCAGCTTCCAGATTTTTTGGGGAAAGCCTAATTAAACAAGCTAAAGTTAGAAGCTGATTGGTTTCTGCATAGCTTCACCAGAGTTAGCACTGTGTCCAGTGTTAGTAAATCAACCCTAATGTTTGTATGTGTAACCTAGAATTGTTTATGAATGCTATCGTCAACATTTGCTATCTCTTCTATTTTAGATTAACAAGACCAGCCAGAGGGGAGAGCGCAGTGCAGCCCGCAATCGCCTGTCCTTATTTTGGAGGGTATAGTGCAGAATGAGCCAGAATTGAGACCTGCTATGTCACAGACTCCTGCCTTCTCCCCATGGCCAGAGGAGGAGGTCAGGGGCCAAAGTTCAGGCATGCTGCTGCCACCATGTACTGCTGCTCCCAGTGTGCATGTACTGCAGTCGCCACCTCCTGTCCGGGTGCCAACTGCACCGGGCTTAACTGCACAAATTGAGAGGCTCCTTAGTGAAGTGAGGAGATTGACAACTGAAAATCGAAGGCAGTCACGGGACATCAGAAGGCTTACCCGGACCATACATCTCATAGGCAGACAGCAAATGGACCATTTTGAATTGTTGTTGAGCCGGGTAAACCAACAGCACAACCAGGCAATGGAGCATTTGAGACTCTCATTGATAGAAGCAATTTCCAGGCACAATGCTCCATTGCCTGGGAGCTCGTCTGTTAGTACAGAAAGCAGCAGAGAACCCTCTCCTTCTGAAAACTGAGGGTTAGTTCTTCCTCTGCCCCAGGACCCAAAGCAGCTCAGTTCACCATTTTGTTTAGAGTTGTATATATATATATGTATACGTGTTAACATATATGTTATTTTTCTACGTTTGTTTGTGCAAATAAATGCAAATAATTTTCGCCAAATAAAAGCATACTTTAGTGCCTTTATTTTGATTATTATGTGATAATTTAAAAACTTTATTACATATCTGGTTGCTTATTGCTTGATAATAACACACATGCTATCACACATGGTAATCATCAACTTAAAAAGAACATCTTTGCCAGTTGTCACCAACAACTTAATTTAGATTTAGCTAGGTATTATACTGGCTCGCTGACCTTACTATTCTCTTTTTATTTCCGCATCATTATATGTTCTAGTTCAAAGTTGCAGTAACAGAAATGGAAAAAGTATTAGTAATGAATACTAATACTATTTCCATTTCTGCTACAGAAACTTTGGACTACAACATATAATGATCTGGAAAAGTGTATAAGTGTTCAGTATACTGCTTTCTTGATTTTAGGTTTGAAATGAACATGCATCACTTGAGATTCCCTCTATGTAGGGATGCACTGATACCGATATTGGATACGAGCAATTTTTGATCTGTATTCGTCAATAACAAATGACTGCCAATCAAGAATCTGGGAGGCCTGGCTTCCTGATAAACTGTGAAGCTGGCGTCACACTCAGTACCTGGATGCACCTGAATGGTCTTTGGTATTGAAGACGAGTACAGAGAAATAATTACTAGTATCCAATACTGCTATTGTGCATCCCTACATACATGTTTGCCGTTATTTTTACATCCTAAAAGATGTGTATGGTTAATGCGTACCTGTGAAGTCTTCAACTTGTATGTGTCTGTCATGATGAAGTCTCATCCACTCATTCCAGTGGTACTTACACTACATTGGCAAATAAAACAAGAGTTACATAAATTAATGGAAATCAATGATGGATGGGGGAGTATGTGGGCAGTTGAGCAACTCACCTATTTCTGACTCACGGCAACGCGATAACAGTCTTTCCTTCCTTGTTGTGGATGATGACTTTCCAGATTGCCAACTTACAATTGCCATATTGCCAACAATGTGGCCTGGAAATTGCATGAATTTCTTGGTGAACTGGATATATTAGCAGCAAAAAACTTTTTGCCACGATGTAGGTGCCGTTAGAGGGTTGAACAAAAAAACATTTTGGTGGTGGGGGTATAGGAGACTCGTAGTACCATTGTAGGCCTTCATTTTCATGTGTCTGTAGGTATATTAGCATAGCAGCAGACTCAGTATCACCACTATTTCCACCACCAGTACTACAAGTATAGGAGTAACTAAGCAAGCAACAGCCAGGTTGGCAAGCTGCATAACACAACAACCAAAACTACAACATTTTTAACTTAATAAATACAAATCCAGCAGCTTGAGCCAGATTTGACACCTGTCAAGGTAGTGAAACCCCGACAGAAGGCAATCCTCCAAGGTGCTGTTTGCACTCATGCATGGTCTGTGCTTTCCTGCTATATTGCATGACCGTGTGCGCTGTCGCACTGCCAAACGGTTTGCCTTTCCCCTTCATGGTGTTGCTTATACCAAACTTAAAGGGAATGCGTTTGTGTTCCAGTGTCCTAAGTATTGGAGATTTGAGAAGAAGGCAGGGGGAGTGGAAACAACAGGAGTTAGGAGGACTTTTAGCAGGTAAGTTTCACGAACTGAATGTTTTAAAGTTTTAATATGTACAAAAGATACAGCTGTCCCATTTATTTTTTATGATACTAAATAAATGACACAGTTGTCTCAAAAGGACAACTATTTAAGTTAGACTACCAGATCAGTAGCTAACCTTGGACAGGAAAATGGCAGGGCAGGAGGTATGAGGTGGGACTTAGTAGGTGATCATTCCATGCCAAATCATCACAAACCAAATGGAAGTTTGTTTTCAACCTGACCATCTCAGTTGTTCATTATATTTGGATGGTATAGGGTCAGACATGGAGTAACTAACTACCATATTTAAGCCCTCACATAAATGGTCAGGATGGGATATCTGATGATTTCTGGCATGGAATGAGGACCTTAGGGGAGACGTGGGACTCGGTCAGGTGGAGAATTCAAAATTATGTTAACATGGATGAGTTTTTTTATTCAGCATCAAACTCAAGAGCAGGGTAACCAAGCTTTGGCAGGTTGACTTTTAAAAAAGCCATTTGCTCTAAGAGCTGGGGGAGCAATTGTGAGCGCTGAGGGCATAAAATATTTCCTGTTACAGAAAACACCCGCTCACTCTGGACCGTGGTTGAGGGACAGGAAAGAAGCTCCTGGGCTACCGAGGACAAAGCAGGCCACACACCCTTCTTCTCATCCCAAAAACTTAAGGGATCTGTACTGGGGGGCAAAGGAGGTTCCGCTAGGTAAGCCCTAACTATGTCACCAGCACTTTTTTCTTTTCTAGGGGGCTGTTTAGTGGGTCCCACAAAACTGTCAAGTGCCTCAGCCCAAAAGGCTGATGCTCTGGAGGAGTGAGCACTGGCAGCAGTGCTGCTAGTATTAGCTAACAGAGTATCATCATCACCAGACATCTCCAGCTCATCTTCTTCTCCCTCCTCTAACTGTATTCCCATTTGCCTTTCCCTCTCACGTACCCTCTCTATCAATATATCCCGCCAGGTGGTGAGAGTCTTTTTCCAGAGTGCTATTTTGCCTTTTATTCTGGGGTCACAAATTGTGGCTAACATGAACTCGGGGCGAGGGTCGATGAGCTCTTTTATGCGCCAACTGAGTTGCTCCTTCAGTCTCCTCAGAAGGGCATCAACTTCTGCAAGTATTTTGCCACCAGGCCATCTTTCCCTATTGGAAAGGAAGGAATCTATTTTATTAGAAAGGTGTGCAAAGAGGGGAACCACTTCTGCCAGGCTAGCACTCTCTTTGCTTAAATTTTCGGTGACATCCTCAAAAGGCCTGAGCACTGTGACAACTTGGTCAATCATGACCCAGTCCTCCCTGCCTAGTGGTCTGGCAATACCAATAAAATGTTCACATGACATTGCATGAATTGCCCTCTGTTGCTCGAGTATACGCTCTAGCATATGTAAGGTAGAGTTCCACCTCGTTCCAACATCCTGTTTGAGGCAGTGCTCCACGAGACCTGCCTTTCTCTGTTCCTGCCTGAGAAGGTGGCTATCCTTCACACTACGGTGGAAGTGACCAGCAATTTTCCGGCACGACTCTAAAAGTGCTGCTAACCTTCCACTGTTAGTATTATCATCAAGAGCACACCTAACAACTAGATGCAGGATGTGTGCACAGCAGCGCACACCAACAAACCCTCCATCACGGATAGCCTTTGTCATGTTAGCTCCACCATCACTGACAACAAATCCCATTTTGACATTCGTGCCTGCCTGTTCCCCTAGCCACTTCCCTATCATTTTCTGAAGTGCATTTAGAATATTGTGTGATGTGTGCTGCTGATCCATCACCTCAGCATGGAGGAGGAAGGAGTGCAATCCTGTCTTGTGCACTGTGGCAGTGGCACTGGCCACAGCGCTTGAGGTTTTTCTTGACCTTGGAGTTTTTTTTGGTGTTGGTTGTACATCTTGCGACACATTGGGCTGCCACCAATGGGCAGTCAAGGACAGGAAGGCATGCTGGCCACTTGTAGCACTCCATAAATCAGTTGTGAAGTGAACTGATTGGCCAGCAGCCTTCCCCAGCAAATCCTTCAAAACCCCAACACATGACCGGTACAGTGAGGGCACTACCATTCTACTGAATGTGGTGCGTGAAGGGACCTGATATTGTGGTGCCACAGCCTGCATCAGCTGCTTGAAGGGCTCCCCTTCCACAAAATTGAAAGAAGCCCCCCCAACAGCTATAAGTTGTCCGATGAGGCGCGTAATTTTACGGGATTGCTGTTTAGACATACCCCGGTAATGTACCCCTCCAAAATGTTCTATAGTGGGCTGTATGGATGTCTTTGCCATTTTAGTATGATGACCTGCAGCTGCAGAAGTAGCTGTGACTTTGACACTGCTGCTGGTAATGGTGGTGGTAGATGGGGGAGCCACACCCATTTCTTCCCTCAGCACCACTGGCCTGTGGTGGGTAAGCATGTGTTGCTTCATCCCAGCGTTCGTGAGATGACCCAACAGTCTCCCACGGCTTACTTCTCTGCCGCATAGTTTACATGCAGCTGTGCGGCCATCACCAACTGTCACGAAATGCTCCCAAATTTTTGAACGACGGGTGCTGCCAGTGTGTGGTGAAGATTTTTTTGAGAGCGTTTCCTCTTCAGCTGCAGATGCTGAAGCAAGTTGCTTCATTTGGGTTGTAGCCTGGCCTGTGCACTCTGCTATGCTGCTGTGTTTTTGAGATAAAACGGGAGGTGGCCTCATGTCAGGGATAGTAAAGGAAGTTACTTGACCAACAGTTTTGCTGGCAGCTCTAATGTTAATGGGAGACTCAACCGGAACAGGAGAGACAGGTGCCACCGGTGCTGTTCTTTCAGGGGAATACAACAGTGGGGAATCACATTTAATATGGGAAGAATATTCTATCTCATCAATATTTGGTTCCTGATCGAGATTAAAAGGTAGGGTTAGGGTATAATCTGAATCTTCCACGTTTATGAAGGAGGATTTATCACCATCAGATGTTGGGGGGTCCTGCTGAATTCCCGTTTCTCTCGGACAGCTAATGGGAAATGTGCCTAAAAAATCGCCCTCATTACTTGTATGACCTGCAGATGTCATTTTTTCAGTGGTGATGGTGGTGCCAATGTGAGTGGTGGTGGTGGAACTATGAGCACGCAAAATGTCTTGCTCATATTCTATTATTTCACGTTTAGGCTGCTTAAATGGATCAGAATGAAAAGTATGTGTTGGTGGTACTGTCAGGCCTTTCCTGTAAAAAATACTTGGTGTCACCACATTTCCCAAAGTGCCCATAGCGGAGGTGGTGGTGACACAACTGGCACTAGTAATTGTGCAGGTTGTTTTTTGGGGAAGATCCTGAAAAAGGCGACGACATGCAATAGATGTAGATGATGACTGCTTCCTGGTCTCAGAGCAGGACCTCTTAACCCTGCTAGTAGGGGATTTTTTTGAACCTACAGTTTCCCTCTCTGACCTTTTCTGTTTGGAGGGTGGCCTTAGCACAGCACTACTGCTAGTCATAGTATGAGAGTTTGGCCTTTTGCAGCTGCTAGCTCTGCCTGAAAGCTGTGGATGAGGCACTGAAGCAGGACAGGAAAGCTGCTCCTGCTGCTTCATTTGCCTCCCCTTTGAAAAGTCAGAACTGTGAGACCTAACAACACGACGTCGACTACTGGAACTTTGTGTAGTACTGGTGGTGGAAGTACGACTGTCTGGGCCTGGCAATACAGATGCTGACATACATGACACAGACAATGGTGGTACAAGGTACTCACAGGTGCTGGTAGTGGTTGTTGTTGCTGTGTCACTGCTGCGGCTGGTAACAGGAGGTGGAACCTCATGTTGAGAGCTTGAATCCATCTTGAAAAAAGACTGGACTCTCTTGTCTTCTGCTGCTTCTCAAATGTCTCCCCTCCTCTGCTCAATCTCCCTTTCTCACTCAGTTACCACCAGGCAGGCATGTGCAGTAAAGTTTTACCCCTAATCCAACCTCCAGCACAAAAGAAAGCAGCTGATTGGACTGTAAATTACTCCATGCCAGTAATCCAGCCCCCAAGGAATCAAGTGATTGGCTAAAAGAACTGTATCCGGAATAACGAATGAATTCACACTGAAATTGAAATTCGTATGAATTGTGCAACTCTCGGACATTCGGATGCATTCGTAAGTATTCGAATGCGTCTGTATTTTGCAACTTTCGGGTGCATTCGTAAGCATTCGACTTCGTCTGTATTTGCAACTTTCGGACATTCGAGTGCATTCAAATTTTCGTTCAAAGCGATTACGAATGCATTACGCCGCGTTAAAGCATTAACGAATTATGCCGAAAACAACGACTATTTATGGTAGAATTTAGTTCGGATTAGGTTTTATTCGTAATTGCTTTGTTCGGATATTCGAATGCTTCCGAATGTCCGAAATTTGTTATATTCGGACGAATTTTGATTCGTTACGAAACGAATTGCACAAGCCTACCCATTTGATGCTGATATACAGAGCCTACTATACCCCGAAAAGGTTGTTTAAGTTTGGTAGACGATCAGATGAAAAATGCCCTAGATGCCATAGCCCTGGAGATCCATATGGTGTGGAGGTGCCCGAAGTTGTTCCGATAATGGGAGGGGGTCTTCGACACCATAGGTGAGGCCTACGGGATAATTTTGGAGAGGGAGCCTAGGCTTTGCATACTGGGTTATAGGAAGGAAGTGGAGGAAAGGAAGAGTATTACAGTGGCAATACTAAGATGCCTATTCCAAGCTAGAAAAATGATTGCGATGAGATGGCAGTCGAGGACACCGCCGACACTGAGGGATTGGACCATGGTAATAAATGAGAAAAAATGGAAAGAAAAAGTCGTTTACACAAAAAGAGGTAATCTCAGGGAATTTGAGAGGTTGTGGAGGCCCTGGTTGGATAACCATTAAAAGGGAGAGGATATAATAAGTTTGGATAATTATTCTTAGCAGTTGCTAAACCAGGAAATTATATATTAGACAATTTATTCTAGATACAGTCTAATATATCCCCGTTAAATTCTACATAAGAGAAGGTAGGAGTATGATAATGAAGTATATATATAAAAATACTATATATATTTTTATGTATATGGTTTTTCTCATTTTTATGGTCCTTTTTCTACTATTTACTATGTATGTCTCTATGTTTCAATAAACATTACTTGTCTATACCCCTATTGTTTAGTGTGCCGCTGAAAGTCCAATTTTGGGTCACCTTCTGGGACCCTTCTTTTTTGTATTCCCATAATTATTCACGGATGAGGCAATGTGAGTACTCTCTTTTTTGATTATAACAATGTCCTTATGTCTGGGCGAAAAACAGTATAACCTATCTAGTAATACAACTAACTAACTCAATTAAATCATTGTTTTAACACAACTATTTAACACTCTGTACCAAACTCCGAGAGGATCTCACCAGGCTGGTGCCATTTGGGTTTTCATGGATGGGGGCGACTGGCGGCTTTTAAAATGTTTAATCTTCCATAAAATCTCTTCAGGACCCTCCCAATACGGATTGCAGCTAGCTACTTTAAAGCAGGAGGAACTGGTTATGTAGATTTTCAGGACTATTACTTGGCCGCAGTGCTTACACAAACAAAATAATGGATTCTATCTTCCCACTCTACATTATGGGGGAAAATAGAACGTTCTACCATACCAGGAGGCAATTTATCCACATGGTTATTCTCTGTCACAATTTAACAGAGTTAAAATCTCACCACATCTCTCCCCAACCATCTTGGCTAAACTCAAGGCCTGGGGCCGATTTCTAAAAAGTTGCTCATCATGCCCCCTTACATCTACTCTCCAAATACCCTTAGAGGCATTGCAAAATTTAATGCACATAAATGATCTGATCAGTAAGGAAAACATCAAATCATTCCCCAACTTACAAAAAGAATTTCACTTACCCCTTTTCCTATACCTCCGCACCCAACACTGCATCACCACACTCCCAACATGGACCCGCAAAATCCCCCAATGGGTATGGATATTTCTTAGAGCCCCTAAACCTCATTAAAAAGGGATATCATTGTTCTATAATCTTCTTCAATATAAAACTGTCTTTACCAAAACAACCGCACTACTTAGGTGGGAATCGGATCTGGAATGTAATTACACTGTGGATCAATGGGCTAAAGCCTGCAACTCCACATACAAAGCCACCTGCTGCGCCACCCTCTGGGAGCTATCAATCAAACTGACACAATGTTGGTACCTTACCCCTGACAGATCGTCCAAATTTGACACAAAAATAGAAGATAAATGCTGGAGGATGTGCGGGCAAAGAGGTGATATGCTCCATATCTTCTGGAAATGCCCCAAACAGACACACTATTGGAAAGCAGTATTCCAGTTACTTTCTGAAATGTCCCAAATGACATTCCCTATGAGACCTACACTGGCACCATTGTCCCTTGACATTGAAAAATTCCCGACACAGATTAGACATATCATAACTCATATATTATTGTCAGTGAGACTCAAAATCACCAGACAGTGGAAACCGGACCCGCCCACACTGAGTGACGTAGTCAATACAACCCATGTACACGTCACTTACGAACAAATACTAGCAGTAAGAAACAAAACCAAATATCAATCCTATGGAATGTGGCAACCATGGTCGAACTGGATTAGCTCTCCGGGAATTGTCAATGCTCTTGGTTCCTAACCTCGGTCGGGGAACTTTATTGTTCTTGTTCATTGATTAATCGTTATTTTTTGAATTACCTTGATGGATATAGAATCGCAAGATTAAGGTGTAATCTCTAAGAGGAGTGGGGTTGTCACCACCCTGGACACAGTTTTGCACCCATAGGGGTGTCCAGGATGGTAGCCAATCCTCCTACCTCCACATCACAGAGGACACCTAAAGAAAAACCGAATAACGGCATAACTCTTCCATGTTAATGCCATTATATTGCCCAACATGTAGTTATATCCAGATGACCTGTGATATATTCTAGCATTACTCGACAGATAATATTTGTCTATATCTGTTTACTTGTATGTTTATTTCTGTTACAAATGGAAAACATCAATAAAAAACTATTACCGGTAAACGAAAAAAAGACACCGTTGTATTTTTATAATTTTTACAGTTTATTAAATGTAATCTTCAAACCCATAAACTTTGTGCATACAACCAATACAATGTATTTCATTGATATAAAGCGAGCAGATATAGTAGAAATATATATAGTACATGGCAAGCAGGGTATTATCACCTTCCGTTCCCATAATATCATGGAGAGAAGTGCCTCTAAGTGTAGTTCATTGTTCATTTCATTGTGTCATTTTTTTTAAAACAGACAAATGGCAACTCACATAGGGCCGGTAGATAAGGCACATTAGCAGTATATGTTGGATAAGCCGTCATCAGATGTAGTCATCCAGGACGCCGTCTCCAAGCGCTGTAATGCTCTGCTCAGTTCCAGATAGTCACCCGTATGGTAGAAGTGATCTGGGAACGAGGACTGAAGCGCTCGTGGAGCACAGCGTGAGGCATGATGACGTCACTGGAAGTGAGGCGATGCTTTTCAGAGCATGCGCACTTTGAATGTAAAAAAGGGAAGCTTGACAAGAAATGCGACTGTTGTTACATCCACAGCCGGCCTTATTTACCAGCCCTATGTGAGTTGCCATTTGTCTGTTTTACATAAATCTACACTTAGAGGCACCTATCTCCTTCTTTCTTCTCAGCTCATGTTGGAATCTGCTTCAGGTCCCATCTAGAGGCTGCCATTTGTGAAAGGACATTGTTCCCCCTACTACCTTGGATGGAGTATACCCCTGTTTGTCCTTTAGTGATAACTTTGATACTCCTGTTGCGGACTTTGTTATTATACTCATGAGTATTTGTTTTATCAGCCTTGCTTTATTCATGCATCTAGGGCTTGAATAGGTGTTGTTTCTTGAGACAACTAGCTTGTGCCTTCCTGTTCTATTGTTTCTTTCCCATAAGATCACTGATGAAGTCTGACCACTCCGACCACATAGTACATATCCATTCTGAGGGAGAAGGAAGGAGAAAGAAGCTTGTTTTAGAGTACATGTAAAGCCAGAATTAATGGCGTTTGGTTTGCTCACATACTGTGTAACCTAAATGATTAGTTATATATATATTTTAATAAAGGTCATTTTTCACCAATTTTTATACTCCTGCAGCCTTTTTACAGGCACTTTTTGTTCCAAGTATAGGTATAAACAGAAAAGATATTTCCAAGGCAGGAGCACAGCTAGGTGACTGTTGTTGCCCTATGATAGGAAGTGCCTGAACAAGAACCTTCATGGCAGGATCAGGTTTTTCAACCCCTTCCAGACCAGCCGCCGCAGTTATACTGCGGCAGGTTGGCTCCCCAGGGCGAGCCGTCATAGTTGTACATTGGCTCCTTAAGATGCCGCAACCGCATTGTGTCCCTGGAGCCGATGCTCATGCCCGGTGGGAGCGATGACCTGCCGAGCACCCGCGATCGCTCGTGACAGAGTGGGAAGCTGGATCTGTGTGTGTAAACACACAAATCCCGGTTCTGTCTGGGGAGAGGAGACAGATCATTGTTCCTACTAAGTAGGAATAACGATCTGTCTCCTCCTCTAGTCAGCCACATTCCCCCTCACAGTTAGAACACATCTAGGGAACACAATTAACTCCTTGATCGCCCCCTAGTGTTATCCCCTTCCCTGCCAGTGACATTTATACAGTAATCAGTTGCTATTTTTAGCTCTGATCACTGTATAAAATGTCAATGGTCCCAAAAAAGTGTCAAAAGTGTCCGATCTGTCTGCCACAATGTCGCATTCCTGATAAAAATCGCAGATTAACGCCATTAAGTAAAAATAAAAAAATAATAAAAATGCCATTAATCTATCCCCCAATTTCTATTTCTTTAACATTCGCGCAAACCAATCAATATACACTTATTGCCATTTTTTTAATCAAAAATATGTAGAAGACTACATATCGGCCTAAACTGAGGAAGAAATTTGTTTTTGTTTTTTTAAATTGGGGGATATCTATTATAGCAAAAAGTAAAAAATATTGTTTTTTTTTTCAAAATTGTCGCTCTTTTTTTGTTTATAGCGCAAAAAATAAAAATCGCAGCAGTAATCAAATACCACCAAAAGAAAGCTCTATTTGTGGGAAAAAAAGGACCTCAATTTTGTTTTTGTACAACGTCACACGACCGCGTAATTGTCAGTTAAAATGACACAGTGCCATATCGCAAAATATGACCCGGTCAATAAGGGGCCAAATCTTTCCCGGAGCTGAAGTGGTTAATGAAAGCTGCAGTTTTAAAAAATTTGAAAATAAAATTTTCAAATTACATTAACATCAAAAACTGATATGAGATTGTAGTGATGGGGTTTATATTTCCCATCATACCCTTTAATATAATTCTAGAATAAAATGTAGATTAGGAAGAATAAAGAATACACACTGCCAAATATGCAAATACAGTTTTCTGGTCTCGCTATATTCACAATCAAATTATTTAAATATCCACGACTGACAACCCTGATTGAATCTTTTATAATGAACGTACACATTCATTACATTATTCTGAACAGCCAAAAGCAGTTTCAAGAGCAAGTTTTGCATCTTCTGCAATCTCATTGAGGGCAGAGTACAGAAGGTCACCACAAGCGGTTGCAGACATGGGACCAGACACAAGAGCACTTAGTAATGGAAACCAGCTGAAAAATCCTTTAGCGATCATATAAGCAGCACCATTCCTTTTCTCTAGCTCTCTACTCACAAGATCAGAAGTGATCTCATTAATTACAAATGGGGATTTCATTAAATGTTTCAGATCACTTCTACCAGACTTTGCTGCCAAGTTGCTCAAAGATTTCTCATCAAGACCAAAACTTTCTACATATCCCTGAATACGGTAAGATAAGGAAAAAATCTCATTGACATCTGATAACCCAGGGACAATTGACACTACAGCGGCTTGCACAGCGACCAAAGGAATTGCACTTTCTAGAGCTTGCTTTTTCATTTGTATTGCCTGAAAGGAAATGTTAGGCAGGGCTCGTAAATAAACATAACGCTTGTGACTTGGAAGCTCGTCCTCAAATGTTTTCAGCAAACGAGAGAAATCAAATAGCACAGGCTTGAAAGAGGATATGAGGAAGACAGAATCATCTGTAATATCCTTTAAATTAACTTTGAGAGAATTAACACAATCCTGCCTGATCTTATCTAGTATCTTTTTTTCATTGAAACTTTTAGCTCTACGTTCTTGGCTTTCACGTAAGTCCCGGTCAATTTTTGACCTCACAAAGTAAAACTTCTTCTTCATTTTTTGGATCTCCTCAGCCAGCATACTGTGATTCTCTTTGAATCTTTCAGATGCAATTATAATAAAAAAGTCATACTGCTGAAACTGAACTTTATCCAGATATTCACTGGCTTTAAAATTAGGAGTTCCTATTCCAGGAAGATCCCAATAGGTTACACTCTTATTCTTAGGATGGGGATAAGGAGTTGGCTCCATAGTGGTCTCCACCACATCGGTCTGAGCAGATTCTTCATCTTCATCACCAAGACCACGGAGGGCGTTGATAAATGTGGACTTTCCTGACCCCGATTCTCCAGTAATTGCAACATCCAGGGGGGTATTTTCCACGTCACTCAAACATTTCTTGACTTTCTCCAAGGCTCCAGCTGTATCACCCCTGTTTAGGGCTTCTGTTACCTCCTTTCCAAGTTGTTCCGTGGTAGAAGAATCCATATTTTTACTTAGACAGAATAATCTAATAAAAGAAAGGAGAAGAGAGAGGTCAAACCCTTTGGGGATATGTGGAGCGCCCCTAAAAATGTGAGTCTTCCTCCCAAAGCACCCATACACAATGCAGTTGGGCACAGGCTCTTTGGGATCCTGTTGGCCAGAAGGCAGTGTCAGCAAGGGGCAGGTGGCTTATGTAGCACCTAGTCCAAGTATAGGCAAGCTCAAATTTTATCCCCTAAGTTTCAGCAAAGAGGAATAAATAGTATGTTACAATTTCCCTCTGCTGCCAACACTGCTGGATCAGATCCAACCAAAGGGAGGGGCAGCAAATTGTCCACCTTGAGATGCACTGTCCCCTAGCACAACCTGCAGTATGGTGTTTTTTTTATATTTCTTACCCTCACACACTTGTGAACTGGTTGGAGGTCTGAGTGACTCCCTAAAACATGTTCACTAGAGAGGGTGTGCATCTACCAACCTGCTCCATGGAGTTGTGTGGTACATAAAGCCATCCCTGATGACCCCCATTCCCCCCCTCCTGCATTGGCAAGCATTGTTAACTTGATAAGGGGTTCCCCCATTTTATTTTGGAACCCCCCCTCAAAGCACCCACCCAGTGCTGAAGTGCATTCTAGCTGCCAACAGGATAGTAGGGAAGCTGAGCACTTGCAGCTACCTTGCTATGGTGATACCAGACTGCGTGCCTGGTGCATGGCATGCTGGGCAGTTAACTCTGGGAGGGGGGGGGGAGGTATGATTTTTTTATTTTATTTTTATTAGAGAAAAAACAAACAATCAAAAAATGTCATTCTATCAGCAGTTTCTATCCCTGGAGCTAAAATTATGTTTACATTTGGTTTCAGCAACATGGGCAGCAGTTGTCTGCAGATAAATGAAAGCACTTCCAGTAACTAACAAGATTTACCCAAAAGAGTCATGCCACAAAGATTTAACCAAAAATATGAAAACAAAAACTCTACTCTAGTTCTTCAAATGACATTCACCTAGACCAGGGGTCTTCAAACGTTCTAAACAAGGGGTTGGTTTATGTTCCTTCAGACTTTAGGGGGGACGGACTGTGGCCATTGGGAGTAAAAAAGACCCCGATGTCAATGGGAAAAAATGCCCCATCTTTGGTGTCAGTGGGAGGGACTGTGCCTTTTTGTTGGTTTCAGTGGATGAAAGAGCACCCCAAGGGCTGGATAAAAGCAAGCAAAGGGCCACAGTTTGGAGACCACTGATCTAGGCAATGCTGATTTAAGGCCGAATTCCCAGCTCCCCTTCAGTCTTGCAGTTGTATCGGCTCCTCTCCTTTACTGAAAATGGTTTACTATGATTTCACTGCACACTGTGAGCTTCTCACAATGTGCATTAGAAGCTATAGAAAGTCAGATAGAGCTCCCCTCATTCCCTGGCTAGAGGACTCCCAGCATCATCTAGCCCTTTCCTCTTCAGCCTGAGTGTCCCTGCCCCCCATTTTCATTCATTGTATGTCTTGTCTTTCAATCATGCAGGCTCAGTATCACATGTGGGAATTACTTAAAGTGGTAGTAAACTCTGTACTACCACTTGTACCTACAGGTAAGCCTATAAAAAGGCTTACCTGTAGGTACTGTGAATATCTCCTAAACAAGAAATGCAGCCAGTGACATCATCGGCACACACGCTCTGAAGGTACGGCTTACAGTGCTGGACCATTAGAGCCCGTGCCGGAAACGGGGACTCATGTAGTCGGAGGCTGCAAACCCAGATGGAAGACCGGGGGAAGATGTCAGCCATCTCAGCAGTGACATCGTAGCACAGGAGGGCTTCATTCTACTAGCATACTAGCACATTATGACATTGCCTTGCAGGAATTTTTTTTTTAACTAAGGGTGGTCTGCATGCAAATATAGTGTGACTAAGACCACCTCCTCCTCCATACTGACACCCACCCATCAAGACATCTTAATATTTGCATAACTCCTTCTAAGAGCCAGTCCACTGCTTGCTCCAGGGCTGGGGGCTTCTGAGAGGAGCACTAAGACAGGGTCCTGTGATGTTTTCAGGAAGCTATGTATGTACAGCCCCCTGCCTGTCCCTTCCACCAACCATGAGCTGCCAGCATTGCATAGAGAAGTACAGAGACCCAGGGATGAAGTTTTTTTTAAATAACAAACATGTCATACTTACCTCCACTGTGCAGTTCGTTTCGCACAGTGTGGCCCCAGATCCTCATCTTCTGGGATCCCCCGGCGGCTCTCGTGGCTCCTCCTCGCATCGGTTAGCCCCTGGGAGAAGCGCTCTTCTTGGGGGGTTACCTTGCAGGCGCGCTCCCGAGTCCAGAATTTGCCTCTATAGACACATAATGCCGGACTCTGCCCCCCCCCCCCCGGCGCTCGTGTCATTGGATTTGATTGACAGCAGTGGGAGCCAATGGCTGCGCTGCTATCAATCGATCCAATCAAGAGCCGAGAACCCCAGGCAGAGGGGTAGAGAGCGTCTCCACTGAGGGAACGAACGGGCTCAGGTGAGTAGAACGAGGGGGCGGTCACTGTCGGAAGTTTTTTCACCTTAATGCATAAGATACATTAAGGTGAAAAAACACAAAGGTTTACAACCCCTTTTACATTTTACTCATCAACTGCCTGCATAATAAATAGAGTGAATGTTGGCAGAAACAGATGAATCCCTTCCAATGTTTGGAGGAATCTTTTGGGTGAATATGTGCCCAGTAATTCTTTGATAAACAGACCCCTTAGAGTTTTAATATATCCCAGTGATGGAGTTCAGGAAGGAAGAAAGGAAGGTGTAAAACAGGAAAGGAAGACGGGAAAAACAGAAGGAAGGCAGGGTGAAGGGAAGAAGGAAGAGGAAAGAAGGAAGGAATAAAGGATGAATGGATCATTTTATTGTTCAATCCTGCAAGTAAAAAAGCGCAAGTAGGAAGGAAGGTGGGAAGCACCTATTTCTACACTAAAATTGACTGCAAAGAATTCAGGAAGGAAAGATGTAAGGAAGATGGGAAGGAAGAAAGAAGTGAGGTGGAGGAAGAATGGAAGGATCATTTTAATGTTTGATCCTGCAAATAAAGAAGAAAAAATGGAGTAGTGAGGTGGTAGAGAAAAATGTGGAAAAGGAAAGAAAAGGGGGAAGAGAAGAAAAGAAAGGGAAGAAGGAAAGAAAAGGGGAAACATTTTAATATTTGATTCTGCAAGTAAAGAAACAAAAAAAATGAAGAAGTGAGGTGGTTAGAGAGACAAAAGGAAAGGAAAAAAAGGATTTTTTTCCTTTTTGATCATAAAAGTAAAGAATCAAAAGTGAAGGCAAAATTCCATGAATGACATGGATATAGAGTCCTACAAAGTAATAAACCCACATCCTCTGCTAATCCATACATCTACAATATATACTTCACATAGTGGCAGAGCAAAGTTTTACCGTGTAGAAGCTCTTCTGACAGACGTGTATTTCCTATGTGTATCCAATTGTAAATGTGTAAATCTCTGACTTTGTTCTTCCCTGTTAAGAAAAAAATAAAAGAAAATAAAAGAAAAAAATAAAAGGAAAAAAGAAAGCAAAGTTCAATGGCATAAATAAAAAAAAGGAAAAGTGAAGTCAGAATTCCATCAATAGTTTTGATATTGGCTGTTTTGGCTGTTTTGCTGAAATTTAAAATGTAAATCATTCCACTTTAGCAAGATAAAGCAGTCTTACCGATTCAGAGTTCCTCGGTCAGATATGTCCTGTATGGAGGATCTTGTAAGTGTGTGTTCTTCAATGTTTTCCCCCCTTATATTGCCATGCAGTGAAAGCGAAAGGAGAAGTACAGAGGGAATATATCTGATTTCTAAAAACTCAATTTCATAATCCTACAGTGACCTTCTGTGAAAAACTTCCTTATTCTAAAGTCATACATGGGGCTTGGGAAATATTTTAAAGCAGATCTTACAGAGAAATGTAAAATATAAAATTAATTTTCATATGCAAAGTGTGCTTTCAAAGTTCCAAAACTCCTTCACCAAGACAAAGGGTAGTCTAAAATGTCCCACAATCAGGTTATATTTGGTGAGGATCCTTTATTTAAACTTTTATACCACACTTTTATTGACATAATGTAAAAGAACAACAGTAAAAAAGCTCAGCATTTGTTTTACATTTTTATGCAACTCACTAAAAAAACTCGACTAAAATACTGCATGCTCTATTTCTTGAAGTGATGCAGTATTTTAGTAGTGAAAATGTGCAGTATTTTAAAGCTGGCGCCCACCAGCCTCCTTAACAACCAGGAAATAGCTGATTGAGCTGACACCCGTCACGTCCCTTATAACCATGACTCATCTGCTGTAATCAATTTCTCTTCCGCTAATAAGTGCACTTTTCAGCTCTTTTGGATAATGCATCTCGAGTGCACTCTTGCTTCCCAATTAAAACATAGCCACTGTAATCACATTGCAAGCTCCACAGACAGTCCTGCCTTACAATGAGAGTGAAGTTTATTTATAGAACCTTGAACAGGGATAAGAATAGAGGCTTGGTGGCTTCACAATTAGCCAATCAAGCCCAGGCATTCCTTTAACCAGCTCCGGACTGATGGGGTAAATGGAATAGCCATTTTATTTATCAAACATTTATTCATGAGTATCAAAACATGTGTTTCTGATTTGGTATATATGTGTGTGTGTGTGTGTAAATATATATATATATATATATATATATATATATATATATATATATATATATATATATATATATGTTGTATATTCTGTTATGCCGCGTACACATGACCGGACTTCTCGGCAGAAAAAGGTCCGACAGAATCATTCCATTGGACATTCCGATCGTGTGCGGGCTTCATCAGACTTTTTCTTTCGAAAATTCTGACGGACCTAGAAATAGAACATGTTTTAAATTTTTCCGACAAAATCAATTCCTATCGGGAAAACCATTCGTCTGTATGCTATTCCGACAGACCAAAAACGATGCAAGGGCAGCTATTGGCTACTGGCTATTGAACTTCCTTTTTCTAGTCCCGTCGTACGTCATCGTGTTCTAAACGATCAGACTTTGGTGTGATCGTGTGTAGACAAGTCCATCTCAGCGGAACTCCGTCAGAACTCCGTCGAAAAAAACGCCAGAGTTCATTCCGACGGAAAAAACGGTCGTGTGTACATGGCATTAGAAGTCATATTGTGTAAGAATTGTCTTGGTTGCGTTCAAAGGCTATATTAACACCTTAATTTGCAAAGAATACTAATGCCCCGTACACACGAGCGGAAATTCCACCAGCAAAAGTCCGATGAGAGCGACCGTGTGTATGCTTCATCAAACTTTTGCAGGCGGAATTCCAGCTAGCAAAAGATTGAGAGCAGGTTCTCTATTTTTCGGTCTGAAAAAGTTCATATCCGAAAATGCGATGTATGCAATTCAGATGCGCACAAAAACACGCATGCTCGGAAACAATTCAAAGCATGCTCGGAAGCATTAATCTTAATTTTCTCGGCTCGTCGTAGTGTTGTACGTCACCGCGTTCTTGATGGTCGAAAGTTGAGAGAACTTTAGTGTGACCGTGTGTATGCAAGGGAAGCTTGAGCAGAATTCCGTCGGAAAAACCATCCAAGATTTTTCTGAAGGAAATTCCGCTCGTGTGTACGGGGCATAACTCGGCTTTTGAAGGCCTGGTCAGTCAACAAGCCTTGGAATTGACAACTATGTGAACAAGTATTTTGCATTTCAATCAAGATTTGACTTCAAAGACACTTTAGCTAGCTAGTTCCCACCCTTTTTGTAACAGATATAAATTGTATAGCTTTCCCCAGCTACTCAGAGCAATTTATGTCACCATGTACTTTATTGTTCTCCCTGCTTGTGGCTAGCTACATGCTTGAATATTAACCACTTCAGCCCCGGAAGGATTTACCCCCTTCCTGACCAGAGCACTTTTTACAATTTGGCACTGTGTCGCTTTAACTGCTAATTGCGCGGTCATGTAATGCTGTACCTAAACAAAATTTGCGTCCTTTTCTTCCCACAAATAGAGATTTCTTTTGATGGTATTTGATCACCTCTGCGGTTTTTATTTTTTGCGCTATAAACGGAAAAAGACCGAAAATTTTGAAAAAAAATGATATTTTCTACTTTTTGTTATAAAAAAAATCCAATAAACTCAATTTTAGTCATACATTTAGGCCAAAATGTATTCGACCACATGTCTTTGGTAAAAAAAATGTCAATAAGCGTATATTTATTGGTTTGCGCAAAAGTTATAGCGTCTACAAACTAGGGTACATTTTCTGAAATTTACACAGCTTTTAGTTTTTTGACCATAAAATGGCAGGGCAGTACAAACCCCCCCCAAATGACCCCATTTTGGAAAGTAGACACCCCAAGGAAATTGCTGAGAGACATGTTGAGCCCATTGAATATTAATTTTTTTGTCCCAAATGATTGAATAATGACAAAAAAAAAATTTACAAAGTTGTCACTAAATGATATATTGCTCACACAGGCCATGGGCATATGTGGAATTGCACCCCAAAATGCATTTAGCTGCTTCTCCTGAGTATGGTGATACCACATGTGTGGGACTTTTTGGGAGCCTAGCCACGTACGGAGCCCTGAAAACCAATCACCGCCTTCAGGATTTCTAAGGGCGTAAATTTTTGATTTCACTCCTCACTACCTATCACAGTTTTGAAGGCCATAAAATGCCAAGATGGCAAAACCCCCCCCAAATGACCCCATTTTGGAAAGTAGACACCCCAAGCCATTTGCTGAGAGGCATGCTGAGTCCATGGAATATTTTATATTTTGACACAAGTTGCCGGAATAGTACAAACTTTTTTTTTTTTTTTTTGCACAAAGTTGTCACTAAATGATATTTTGTTTAAACATGCCATGGGCATATGTGGAATTGCACCCCAAAATACATTCTGCTGAGTCTCCTGAGTACGGGGATACCACATGTGTGGGACTTTTTGGGAGCCTAGCCGCGTACGGGGCCCCAAAAACCAAGCACCGCCTTCAGGATTTCTAAGGGCGTAAATTTTTGATTTCACTCCTAACTACCTATCACAGTTTTGAAGGCCATAAAATGCTCAGATGGCACAACCCCCCCCAAATGACCCCATTTTGGAAAGTAGACACCCCAAGCTATTTGCTGAGAGACATGTTGAGTCCATGGAATATTTTATATTTTGAGACAAATTGTGGGAAAGTGACAATTTTTTTTTTTTGCACAAAGTTGTCACTAAATGATATATTGCTCAAACATGCCATGGGCATATGTGGAATTACACCTCAAAGTACATTCTGCTGCTGCTCCTGAGTACGGGGATACCACATGTGTGGGACTTTTTGGGAGCCTAGCTGCGTACGGGGACCCGAAACCAAGCACCGCCTTCAGGATTTCTAAGGGCGTAAATTTTTGATTTCACTCCTCACTACCTATCACAGTTTTGAAGGCCATAAAATGCCAAGATGGCACAAACCCCCCCAAATGACCCCATTTTGGAAAATAGACGCCCCAAGCTATTTGCTGAGAGGAATGTTGAGTCCATGGAATATTTTATATTTTGCCACAAGTTGCAGGAAAATGACAAACTTTTTTTTTTTTTTTGCACAAAGTTGTCACTAAATGATATATTGCTCACACAGGCCATGGGCATATGTGGAATTGCACCCCAAAATACATTCTGCTGAGTCTCCTGAGTACGGGGATACCACATGTGTGGGACTTTTTGGGAGCCTAGCCGCGTACGGGGCCTCGAAAACCAAGCACCGCCTTCAGGATTTCTAAGGGCGTAAATTTTTGATTTCACTCCTCACTACCTATCACAGTTTTGAAGGCCATAAAATGCTCAGATGGCACAACCCCCCCCCCAAATGACCCCATTTTGGAAAGTAGACACCCCAAGCTATTTGCTGAGAGGCATGTTGAGTCCATGGAATATTTTATATTTTGACACAAATTGTGGGAAAGTGACAATTTTTTTTTTTTTTGCACAAAGTTGTCACTAAATGATATATTGCTCAAGCATGCCATGGGCATATGTGGAATTACACCCCAAAGTACATTCTGCTGCTTCTCCTGAGTACGGGGATACCACATGTGTGGGACTTTTTGGGAGCCTAGCTGCATACGGGGCCCCGAAAACCAATCACCGCCTTCAGGATTTCTAAGGGCGTAAATTTTTGATTCACTCCTCATTACCTATCACAGTTTCGAAGGCCATAAAATGCCAAGATAGCACAAACCCCCCCCCCCCAAATTAAGCCATTTTGGAAAGTAGACACCCCAAGCTATTTGTTGAGAGGCATGGTGAGTATTTTGCAGCTCTCATTTGTTTTTGAAAATGAAGAAAGACAAGAAAAAACTTTTTTTTTCTTTTTTTACTTTTCAAAACTTTGTGACAAAAAGTGAGGTCTGCAAAATACTCACTATACCTCTCAGCAAATAGCTTGGGGTGTCTACTTTCCAAAATAGGGTCATTTGGAGGGGGGGTTTGTGCCACCTGGGCATTCCATGGCCTCCGAAACTGTGATAGGCAGTGAAAAGTGAAATCAAAAATGTACGCCCTTAGAAAGCCTGAACACGAGATGCAGACTTGAGACGTTTGCGTGGGGGGAGGGGACTGATGGCAGCGCTGGAGTGAGGGATTGGAGGCAGGCTGGACGGCCCAGGCAGCATAAGCGCAGCGCGGGTTGAGAGCCCGGTGACGCTTCCTGGATAGGATTCCGGAAAGAAGCCCTGGGTCCCCCTGCGGCAGCACCGCTGATGGAAGGAAAAGTACCCCCTTCGCGAGGAGCCGACGCTAGCGGTGGATTAGGGGCCGCTTGGAGTCAGTGGCAAGCGAGGGCTAGCGAGGACAAGGTCTGCCTGCACAACCAGCTCGTGTCATTCCGCATTATACCAGCGTTAGGCTGTCCCGGCACTGGGCTCGGCGTGACATTCTGCCCACTCCTAGACACTGGGCGGAGTGTCCCCCCCCGGCAGACCCCCCTTCGCAGAGGTTCATCACATACCTGACCGGCTATATCGGGGCAGACTGGCTGTGGAAGCGGCAAGGCTACAATCGCCCAGGACTTGCATGACATCAGACAAGCCTCCAGACAGAACTAGCCTCCTGAAGACACCCCCACCAGGTACAAATTTAATTTCCTCTTCACTTTGATAAACTGTGGGGACGGGAGCTTCTTAAAGGACTGTCAGAGACTTGCCTATAAAAAACTGGGATATTGAGGGCTCGGGGGAGAGCATGTGTTAGCCCTGTCAGGTTGTTGTACGAGGGCCTCATTCCCTGTCTGCCAATCCAAGCTTAGCGGCCCTAGAAACAGGACAGCCACGGCCCGGCTCTTGAAACTCTTTAGGTGGGACATGCGAGGATTGGGCTGCAAGCCAACTATCGTATTCACAAGTACAAAGCCAGCAAGCCCAGAGTCAAGCCGTTTTTGCTGCTGTTTTTGTAGGTCGCAGGAGCTGGACGCACTGCAAACCTGAGGGACTGATCTGGTAGGTTTTGCCATATTTTAATACAATAAGAGGAGTGCAAACTAGGTGGAGTATGAGAGGACGTGCCCAAAGATCAGCCGAACCCAAGACCCCTAGGGAGAGTCTAAACTCTAGTTCAATTCAAAAATACCTCAAGGAGGCGAGCTCAAAGAGTCCGGGTACTGATACGAAACAAGCAGGAACAAAAGACAAAAAGAAAGATCAGCAGAAACAAAAGGGGGTCAGGGGGAGAGGCCCAGAGAAGATCCTGAGCTTGAAGGAGGACCTGCTACCAGCGAGATGGAGGGCAAAAGAAATATTGCCTTAATTCCTACTAAGGCAGAAATGCTGGAAATGTTCTCCAATCCTGAAACCGCTATAAAATCAGAAATATTAAATGTGCGGACGGATATGGGCCTCCTGTTGCGCAGAGTTGAGGAGGTGGAAGAGACGTCAGGTAACCAGGCTAGGGAGATATCGGAGCTTAAATTGCAGATGAGTAAAATGCAGAGCGATTATCATACTGTCATATAAGCTGGAAGAACAGGAAAACCAAAACCGCCGTCAAAATCTGCATATTAGATCTCTTCCTGAACAACAGAATGAGGACTTAGTGATCAAGATGAAAAAAATTTTTAACCCGATCCTGGGAAGACAGGATAATGAGGCGTTAAGGATCGACAGGGTACATAGGATCAGAAAACCCCCTAACATGAGGGAAGATGTTCCTCGAGATGTGATAGTCAAATTCCACTCATATGAGGTCAAAGATAAGATTTGGAACAACATACGGGGTGTTTCTCCAGTCCGCTTTGAAAACAAAGACCTACAGATTTTTTCCGATCTTTCTGCTGGAACCCTGGCACGGAGAAG
This sequence comes from Lithobates clamitans, assembly GCA_037952925.1. Classification (NCBI taxonomy): domain Eukaryota; kingdom Metazoa; phylum Chordata; class Amphibia; order Anura; family Ranidae; genus Lithobates; species Lithobates clamitans. The sequence goes on from JBBGZY010000808.1 coordinate 1,880,778, forward strand.
GCAACTTAGACCTCTCCTGGATCAACTAAGAAGGGCCAATATCAAATATAGTTGGGGGTTCCCAACATCCCTGCTAGTAATGAAAGAAGGCAGATCACATAGGATGAGGTTCCCGGAGGAGATTCAGGACTTCTGCGAAAAGTTGGGCATCTCCACCCCAGACATTCCACGTTAAAGCGGGGCCCTCGAGAAGACACCGTGGAACTTTGTCTACTGAATTAAAAGAAGAACTTGGAAGAGGGGAAGAAATTATTTTTTTTTTCCTCATTGGGGAGCCTACCACGGGGTCCATTGTATGCCTACTGAAGGATCATTTGGGTTTGACGGGGGGAGGGGTGTAATTAATTAATTAATAGGTATATCAAAAGATAGCGGGTGCTGTTTTTCAAGCGGGGGGAACTGGGGAGGCTGATATATAGGGCTAGGCGGTCTGTCTCCATCGCGCTTGTCCCCCCTTCCGCCGTTTTAGGCGGTAGGCGGGACTTCAGTGGCTGTCATCGGAGTCTCACCCCTAAAAAATAAAAAAAGAAGCTTGCAGTGGGGGATTAAGAATGTCCCGTACTAGCTGGCTTAAGGCTGATGCTCGGCCGAGGTGGGGGGCGAGGGGGGGGGACTTAAACCTGCAGGGGAGGTTATAGTGGTGCAGTGGACAACTGATGAGTTCGGATAGATGTTTTTGATTTAAATGTCTGAGTTAAAGCTTTTATCTTACAATGTGAAGGGTCTGAACTCGCCGAGTAAAAGACACAAAATTCTAAAGGAACTCCAATGCTATCAAGCAGACATAATATTTCTCCAGGAGACCCATCTGACCCTGGATTCGAATATCAAACTGTACTCTCCTAAATTGCCCTTTTGGTTCTATAGCGACACTCCCATTAGGAGAGCCAAGGGAGTGGCAATTGGATTTTCTAAAACGTAAACATTTTCTCTGTTAAAAAGGTTGTCGGACCCAGATGGTCGCTATCTCTTCCTTAAGGGCAATGTGGGGAATAAAACGCTCACCTTAGAGAATGTGTATTGCCCTAATAAAAATCTGATCGCTTTTTTAAAACAGGTACTGGTTAAATTGACGTTGTTTAGAGAGGGGGAGGTGGTTCTGGCGGGAGACTTTAATTTCTGCATGGAATCCTCTGTAGATAGCACGTCCCGGGCACAGGGGACAAGCAAGGTTCAATTAGGAAGGATCAGGAGACGGTTGCATCAATGCCACCTGATGGATGTGTGGCGGTTGCAGCATGCAAAAGTAAAAGATTTCACCTTCTTCTCCCCTATACACGGGACGTACTCAAGACTGGACTACATTATGACAGATCACAGCTTACTGGACTATGTAGTGGATACCAGAATAGAAATTACATCACTCCCCGGTCACAATGAGGGTCAGGTTCCCCGAGCTGCAAAGACAACCATTTTCGTGGAAGCTGAATGAAGCTGAATGAAAATTTACTTAAAATCCCCCAAGTATCAGAGAAAGTGCAGGAAGAAATCGATTTCTTCTTTTAAGGCAACGACACTGGGGATATTTCCCCACCTATCCTCTGGGAAGCGCCTAAAGTGTACATTAGGGGGGTTCTTATCTCCATTGGGGCAGGGGAGAAAAAAAAGCGAAAAGAAGAAGAAAGGGAAAAACTTCTCGATGAAATTGCCTTATTAGAACAGAACCATAAAAAGCTCAAGGGACAAAATCAGGATAGTTTCCGCCTGTTAGTTTTGAAAAGGTAGGAGTTAAAGGAGTTAAAGGACAGTATGGAGCAGGATGCAAGGAGGGCTTTTACTAAAATAACAAGAGAGAGATACTTTTTTGGTAATAAATCAAGTAAACACTTGGCGAGGTTATTGAAAAAGAAGAGAGACCGGAATTTCATTGAGAAAATACAAAACAAAAAAGGTGAAGTAGTAGCTACAACTAATGGGATAACGGAAGAGTTCAGGAAGTTTTATGAAGCCCTGTATTCCATTAGACAAAAGGGAGCGGGGGATCAAACAGAGAACGGGAAGGTGGAAGAATTCCTGAAAGGGGCCGGGGTGGCCGGGCTGTCAGAAGAGGACAAATCAGTTCTGGATAAACCCATAACTGAAAATGAACTCCAAGCAGCTTTGAATAACTCGCCCAAGGGGAAGAGTCCGGGCCCCGATGGCTTCACCACCCTTTATCTGAAAAAATACAAATACACCCTGGTGTCGAGGCTCTGTCACTACTGGAATGAGCTGGGCCCCAACTGTACCATGGGGGAGAGGCCCTGTCAGCAACTATATCGTTGATTTTAAAAGAAGGGAAAAACAACATGCTCTGCTCTAGCTATAGACCTATAACCTAAATGCAGACGTTAAACTTTATGCAAAGGTGCTGGCTAATAGATTGAAGGAGAAAATGAACACTTTGGTGCACCCAGACCAGGTAGGATTCGTCCCGGGCAGACAGGGCGGGGACAACGGAGTACGAACATTGCTCCTACTAGAGTCCACTAAATCAGGGGGGCCCCCAGCTCTATTCCTGTCAATGGACGCCGAAAAAGCGTTTGACAGGGTAGACTGGGGGTTTATGGTTAAAACTTTGGAAGCGATGGGGGTAGGCCCTAGGTTTATTTCTTGGGTGAAAATATTATATACTTACCCCTCCGCCTCCGTTAAGGTAAATGGGGTTTTATCCAGGACGTTTAGGATTGAGAACGGCACTAGGCAGGGGTGTCCCCTGTCCCCCCCTTTTATTTATTTTATCCTTAGAGCCTTTATTGGCGACCATCCGTAATAACTCAGATTGCAGAGGGATGATGATAGGGCAAGAAGAACACAAACTAGCGGCATTCGCCGACGATGTTATGTTCTATATAACGAACCCTAGGATTACAATTCCGAACTTGCTCAAGATTCTGAGGACGTTTGGAGACATATCAAACTTTAAAATAAACTTGGGCAAATCGGAGGTTCTTAATATAAATATGGGCAAACAAGAAGAAGAGAGTCTGTCGAAGGCCCTCCCCTTCCCCTGGAGGAAGGAAATTAATTATCTGGGTATTAAATTGGCTAACACACTGAAAAAAATGTACTTGATCAATTATATTCCCGTGTTGGATGAAATTAGGCAGGAAACAAGAAGCTTGTCATTGCGGCCCCTTTCGTGGTTTGGTCGCATTAACGAGGCTAAAATGATGTTAATCCCTAAAATATTATACAAATTTCAGATGCTTCCAATCCCTCTCCTACACTACTTTTTGATAGCCTTACGAGGCTTAATGGCGAGGTTTGTCTGGCATGGCAAAAAGCCACGAATTGCTCACTCAGTTTTGACTAGAGGAAAAAAAAAAAGGAGGACTGGCTCTTCCAGACCTCAATAAATATTACACTTCAGTAGTTCTCTCACGGGTTGTAGAATGGTCAAAGGAGGCACCAGATAGGAGGTGGGTCAATATTGAACACAGTTTAACCACTTGACGACCGCCTCACGCTGATGTACGTCGGCAAGGTGGCACGGACAGGCAAAATCACGTACATGTACGTGATTTGCCTTCCGCGGGTGGGGGGTTCGATCAGTCCCCCCCCGGTGCCCGAGGCGGTCGCCATTTCTTCCCGGGCGATGAGAGGTGAGGGGGTGGCCATCCATTGTTGGCCACCCCCTCCTGATCGCTCCCGGCGAATGAGAATGCTTCCTTTCCCTCTGTAATGTAAACAGAGGGAAAGGAAGTGATGTTTATCTCTCCTCGAGACAGTCTTTTCGTCGCCGCGCCGAGGAGAGAAGACATCAAGTAAGTCTGCACAACACTACACATCCAGTAGAACACGCCAGGCACACTTGTCACCCCCCCATCACCCCCCGATCACCCCCCTGTACCCCCTGTCACTCTGACACCAATAGCATTTTTTTTTTTTTTTTGCATTGGTGTCAGTTTGTGTCAGTTAAAAGTTTTAGGGCAGTTAGGTTAGCTCCCTTTAGGTCTAGGGTACCCCCCCTTAGGTCCAGGGTACCCCCCTAACCCCCCCTAATAAAAGTTAACCCCTTGATTACCCCCCGTCACCAGTGTCACTAAGCGATCGTTTTTCTGATCGCTGTATTAGTGACACAGGTGACGCTAGTTAGGGAGGTAAGTATATAGGTTCGCTGTCAGTGTTTTATAGCGACAGGGACCCCCATATACTACCTGCTAAAGGTTTTAACCCCCTGATTGCCACCTAGTTAACCCTTTCACCAGCGATCACCGTATAAGTGTTACGGGTGACGCTGGTTAGCTAGTTTGTTTTTTGTAGTTTATTACAGTTTATTACAGTTTATTATAGTTTATTATAGTTTTAGGGCACCCGCCGTTTATTACCCTATAAAGGTTTAACCCCCTAATTGCCCGGCGGTGATAGAAGTTAAGTTTTTAGGATCAGATAAGGTCTGCGTCGCCCCAGGCAGCGTCAGGTTAGCGCCAGTACCGCTAAAACCCACGCACGCAGCATACACCTCCCTTAGTGCTATAGTATCTGAGCGGATCGATATCTGATCCGATCAGATCTATATTCCCCAGCAGTTTAGGGTTCCCTGAAACGCAGTGTTAGCGGGATCAGCCCAGATACCTGCTAGCACCTGCGTTTTGCTCCTCGGCCCAGCCCTGCCCAGCCCACCCAAGTGCAGTATCGATTGATAACTGTCACTTACAAAACACTAAGCACACATAACTGTAGCGTTCGCAGAGTCAGGCCTGATCCCAGTTTTTTGGTAGCGTTTTGATACAGTCGCTGACAGTCAGGAGCTTTTTTGCCTGTGAGTCTCACTAGTGTACACCTAAATTTAGAGCCCAAAATGGCAAATAGAAGGTACACTAGTGAAGAGGCCTACACGTTTCTGAGTATGACAGATAGTGAAGAGGAAGTCACTCATCTGTCAAGTTCAGGCTCAGAATACGAACCTGTAGAGGACAGCGGCTCCATGACAGATAGCTCTGACGACAAAGTTGTGGTCCCTGCTAAGGTCAGGCGTACCAGACCCCAATCTTCTTCTGTCCTTGAAGTGCAAGAACCGCAGGGCTCTCGTATGGAGCAGAGCAGTACTAGCGCCGCTACTCCTTCTGGTGAACTGGCAAGCACCAGTGGCCTAGTACACCCTGGTCGTACATCCAGCACTGCAGTATCACGTGGTGACGTGGCGAGTCCCATAAGTGCAGTTCAAGCTGGCGAGGTGGCAAGCACTAGTAGTGTCCCGCTGCCACCAAGAAGACAAAGACAGGCCCGTCGTGCCCATAGTGCCCTTCCTGCTGCATTGGCCAATCCGAATTGGGAACCCACCACTTCTGCAGCACCCGTACTTCCCCCTTTCACTGGCCAACCCGGAATTCAGGTGGAAACAGTTGACTTTACGCCACTGGATTTTTATTCACTGTTTTTCACCGAAGATCTCTATAGATCTATTGTGGACCAAAGAAATTTATACGCTGGTCAACACATCGCCGCTAATCCCCAGTCCTCCCTTGCCAGAGATTGGAGACCAATTACGGTCTCCGAATTTAAGACCTTTCTGGGCCTTTCCCTCCTCATGGGGTTGAATAAAAAGAGTAAGTTGCGGTCATATTGGTCCACTGACCCAATTTACCATTCACCCTTGTTCTCTGCTTCCATGGCCAGGGCACGATACGAGCAGATTTTGCGGTTCATGCACTTCAACGACAATGAACTCTGTCGTCCTCGTGGAGACCCTGCATACGATCGGCTCTACAAAATTCGGCCCCTCGTAAACCACTTCAACCAACGTTTTGCAGACTTGTTTACCCCCCATCAAGTTGTCTGCGTTGATGAGTCCCTGATTAAGTTTTCTGGCCGCTTGTCATTCAAACAGTACCTTCCCAGCAAGCGTGCCAGATACGGGGTCAAGATGTATAAGCTCTGTGACAGGGCCACAGGCTATACATGTAGATTTATGGTTTACGAGGGAAAAGATAGTCACGTAGGGCCGACAAACTGCCCTGACTACATAGGAAGCGCTGGCAAGATAGTGTGGGACTTGGTGTCACCCTTATTCGGAAAGGGGTACCACTTGTACGTGGACAATTATTATACGAGCGTGCCACTTTTTAGTCACTTGTTTGATCAGCAGATTGGAGCATGTGGCACCGTGCGACCTAATCGCCGGGGCTTTCCACAGCGGCTTGTAGATTCCCGTCTTAGGCTGGGGGAGAGAGCCTGCTTGAAGTATAATAATTTGCTTGCTATGAAGTGGAGGGATAAGAAGAATGTTTTCGTTCTCACCTCCCTTCATGCAGACACGACGACCCAAATTCCTACGGTGACTGGTGTTGTGGAGAAACCCCTCTGTGTCCACGAATACAACCTTAATATGGGAGGGGTGGACCTCAATGACCAGTTGTTGGCGCCGTACCTAGTTGCCCGTAAGGCCAGACGCTGGTACAAAAAAGTGTCTGTATACTTATTTCAATTGGCTTTGCTGAATGCTCATGTGCTATACAGAGCTTCAGGACAGATTGGATCCTTCCTTAAATTCCAGGAAGAGATCGTCAGAGCCCTTCTGTTTCCAGACGGTGCTCTACCTCACCTTCCCCAACCAAATGCAGTAAGCCGGCTGCATGAGCGGCATTTTCTTTATGCCATCCCGAGTACCCCTACCCAACGAGCCCCCCAAAAAAGATGTCGTGTCTGCAGCAAGCGCGGATTTAGGCGTGACACCTGGTCTTATTGTCCCTCCTGTCCTGGCAATCCTGGTCTTTGCATGGGTGAATGCTTTGAACGCTACCATACATTAGTTGAGTATTAGCGTAGGGTTCAGCACTGCACAGACTAGGCACACTAACACAGGGTCTCCCAAGATGCCATTGCATTTTGAGAGACCCAAACCTGGAATGAGTTACAAAAGTTAAAAGTTACAAAAAAAAAGTGTAAAAAAAAAAATTAAAAAAAAATTAAAAAAAATAAAAACACAAAAAAAATATAAAATAAAAAAACCAAAAATAGTTGTTGTTTTATTGTTCTCTCTCTCTCTATTCTCTCTCTATTGTTCTTCCCTTTTTTGCTCTATTCTATTCTGCAATGTTTTATTGTTATTATGTTTTACCATTTTACCATGTTTGCTTTTCAGATTTTTTATACTTTACCGTTTACTGTGTTTTGTTGGTAACCATTTTATTGTTTTCAGGTACGCCATTCAGTTGCAGCGCGGATTTATTTATCTTGACAGCAACAACGTTTGCTCCCACGATATATAAAGCCGTGACTCCAGCGCTGTCGGAGGTGATTTCACCACCACAGTTACATACTTCAGCATATATGCCGAAGCGTGGGGGCAGCAGTGGGTGGAGGAGCAATTTGCTCCTGCCTTTTGCGGGAGGATGCCCCCATGCTTCGGCATATATATATTTTAGGCACAGGTTGCGTTAAATGTTTTATTTTTTACTATGTTTTTTTTTTGTATTTGCTTTGCAGGTATGGTAAGTCTTACTGTTATACTGTAATGTTACTTTGTTTTATTGTTAACCATCATTTGCTTAGCAGGTACGCCATTCAGTTGCAGCGCGGATTTATTTATCTTGACAGCAACATCGTTTGCTCCCACGATATATAAAGCCGTGACTCCAGCGCTGTCGGAGGTGATTTCACCACCACAGTTACATACTTCAGCATATATGCCGAAGCGTGTGGGCAGCAGTGGGTGGAGGAGCAATTTGCTCCTGCCTTTTGCTCGAGGATGCCCCCATGCTTCGGCATATATAAATGGTGCATGTATGCCCATCATTAGAAGTGGGTGGATGAAGGGAGGTATTCTAATGGTGGGCATACCCACCGATCAATATCTTTTTTTCGTTCAGCCCACAGGCTGCATGAAAAAAAAGTTTACAATATATGCCTAACAAGGACCAGCAACGTACTGGTATGTTGCTGGACTTTGAGTGGTTATACCAGAATGATGCCTGCAGGTTTAGGTATCATCTTGGTATCATTCTTTTCAGCCAGCGGTCGGCTTTCATGTAAAAGCAATCCTAGCGGCTAATTAGCCTCTAGACTGCTTTTGCAAGCAGTGGGAGGGAATGCCCCCCCCTCCCCCACCGTCTTCCATGTTTTTCTCTGGCTTTCCTGTCCCAACAGGGAACCTGAAAATGCAGCCGGTGATTCAGCCAGCTGACCATAGAGCTGATCAGAGACCAGAATGGCTCCAAACATCTCTATGGCCTAAGAAACCGGAAGCTACGAGCATTTCATGACTTAGATTTTGAATGTAAACAGCGCCATTGGGAAATTGGGAAAGCATTTTATCACACCGATCTTGGTGTGGTCAGATGCTTTGAGGGCAGAGGAGAGATCTAGGGTCTAATAGAGCCCAATTTTTTTAAAAAAGAGTACCTGTCACTACCTATTGCTATCATAGGGGATATTTACATTCCCTGTGATAACAATAAAATTAATTAAAAAAAAATAAAAATGAAAGGAACAGTTTAAAAATAAGATAAAAAAGCAAAAAAAAATAAAGAAAAAAAAAGCAAAAAAAAAAAGCACCCCTGTCCCCCCTGCTCTCGCGCAAAGGCGAACGCAAGCGTCGGTCTGGCGTCAAATGTAAACAGCAATTGCACCATGCATGTGAGGTATTACCGCGAAGGACAGAACAAGGGCAGTAATTTTAGCAGTAGACCTCCTCTGTAAATCTAAAGGGCGTAAATTTTTGATTTCACGCTTCACTGCCTAGCACAGTTTCGGAGGCCATGGAATGCCCAGATGGCACCCCCCCCCCCCCCCCCCAAATGACCCCATTTTGGAAAATAGACACCCCAAGCTATTTGCTGAGAGGTATAGTGAGTATTTTGCAGACCTCACTTTTTGTCACAAACTTTCGAAAATTGAAAAAAGAAAAAAAAATACATTTTTCTTGTCTTTCTTCATTTTCAAAAACAAATGAGAGCTGCAAAATACTCACCATGCCTCTCAGCAAATAGGCTGAAGCTGGTGCTTGGATTTCGGGGTCCCGTACGCGGCTAGGCTCCCAAAAAGTCCCACACATGTGGTATCCCCGTACTCAGGAGAAGCAGCAGAATATATTTTGGGGTGTAATTCCACATATGCCCATGGCATGTTTGAGCAATATATCATTTAGTGACAACTTTGTGCAAAAAAAAAAAAAAATTGTCACTTTCCCGCAACTTGTGTCAAAATATAAAATATTCCATGGACTCAACATGCCTCTCAACAAATAGCTTGGGGTGTCTACTTTCCAAAATGGGGTCATTTGGGGGGGGTTTGTGCCATCTGGGCTTTTAATGGCCTTCAAAACTGTGATAGGCAGTGAGGAGTGAAATCACAACTTTACGCCCTTAGAAATCCTGAAGGCGGTGCTTGGTTTTCGGGGCCCCGTATGCGGCTAGGCTCCCAAAAAGTCCCACATATGTGGTATTCCCATACTCAGGAGAAGCAGCTAAATGTATTTCGGGGTGCAATTCCACATATGCCCATGGCCTGTGTGAGAAATATATCATTCAGCCCGGGTTCACACCTATGCGCATTAGATGTGCGTTTCTGCACATCTAATTCGCATAGCAGGAGAATGTCACTGGCTCCCTATGGAGCCGGTTCACATATCTCCTGGGCGGCTGCGGTGCGCACTGCACAAAAACGCTGTGCGTCTTTGGCTGCGTTTCAGGGCCGAATTCAGGCCTTGAATCGGCCCTGATTCGTCCCTGAAACGGAGAACAGGGACGCACAGCGCTCCTGTGCGGTCCGCAGCGATTTATAGTGTGAACTCGGGCTTAGTGACAACTTTGTGCAAAAAAAAAAAAAATTGTCACTTTCCCGCAACTTGTGTCAAAAAATAAAATATTCCATGGACTCAACATGCCTCTCAGCAAATAGCTTGGGGTGTCTACTTTCCAAAATGGGGTCATTGGGGGGGGGGGGGTTTGTGCCATCTTGGCATTTTATGGCCTTCAAAACTGTGATAGGAAGTGAGGAGTGAAATCAAAAATTTATGCCCTTAGAAATCCTGAAGGCGGTGCTTGGTTTTCGGGGCCCCGTACGCGGCTAGACTCCCAAAAAGTCCTAAACATGTGGTATTCCCATACTCAGGAGAAGCAGCAGAATGTATTTTGGGGTGTAATTCCACATATGCCCATGGCATGTTTGAGCAATATATCATTTAGTGACAACTTTGTGCAAAAAAAAAAAAAAAAAAGTGTTACTTTCCCGCAACTTGTGTCAAAATATAAAATATTCCATGGACTCAACATGCCTCTCAGCAAATAGTTTGGGGTGTCTACTTTCCAAAATGGGGTCATTTGGGGGGTTTTGTGCCATCTTGGCATTATATGGCCTTCAAAACTGTGATAGGTAGTGAGGAGTGAAATCACAACATTACGCCCTTAGAAATCCTGAAGGCGGTGATTGGTTTTCGGGGCCCCGTACGCGGCTAGGCTCCCAAAAAGTCCCACACATGTGGTATCCCCATACTCAGGAGAAGCAGCTGAATGTATTTTGGGGTGCAATTCCACATAGGCCCATGGCCTGTGTGAGCAATATATCATTTAGTGACAACTTTTTGTAAATATTTTTTTTTTGTTGTCATTATTCAATCACTTGGGACAAAAAAAATAAATATTCAATGGGTTCAACATGCCTCTCAGCAATTTCCTTGGGGTGTCTACTTTCCAAAATGGGGTCATTTGGGGGGGGTTTGTACTGCCCTGCCATTTTAGCACCTCAAGAAATGACATAGGCAGTCATAAACTAAAAGCTGTGTAAATTCCAGAAAATGTACCCTAGTTTGTAGACGCTATAACTTTTGCGCAAACCAATAAATATACGCTTATTGACATTTTTTTTACCAAAGACATGTGGCCGAATAAATTTTGGCCTAAATGTATGACTAAAATTGAGTTTATTGGATTTTTTTTTATAACAAAAAGTAGAAAATCATTTTTTTTTTAAATTTTCGGTCTTTTTCCGTTTATAGCGCAAAAAATAAAAACGGCAGAGGTGATCAAATGCCATCAAAAGAAAGCTCTATTTGTGGGAAGAAAAGGACGCACATTTCGTTTGGGTACAGCATTGCATGACCGCGCAATTAAAAGTTAAAGCGACACAGTGCCAAATTGGAAAAAGACCTCTGGTCCTTAGGCAGCATAATGGTCCGGGGCTCAAGTGGTTAAGTAGCACGGATTTAGGCCACATCATTTGGAACCCGCCAAAATATAGAACACTAAGCACTCAGACAGCGTCACTCACGCGTAACACGCTTAAATTATGGGACCAGGTACACGCACACAATAAATTGAGTTATAATTCGCCTTTGATATATATCAAGGACAATAAACTCTTTGAGCCGGGGATGAGGGAGGTGGGAGGGAATTGGATAAAAAATAGTAGCACACAATTAAAAGACATAACTAAAGAGGGGAAATTGCGCCCTTATCTTGATTTGAAAGCAGAGACAGACCTTATGGTGGTCAATGCTTGGAGGTACACGCAGTTGTCGCTTTATATTGAGAAACTTCCGAAACCAATCAGAGGAGAGGACGAGTACAGGCCGCTAGAGCAGTTATGTAAGAGAGACAAACCGGGTAATACTATCTCCCATCTCTACAAAATCCTGTCTTCGAAGGAAGAACTGGATGTACCTCCATATATCAAGAAATGGGAAAGGGAGCTAGGGTCACAATGTAGTAAATTCACAATAGAGAGGATTTTGAGAATGTTACACGGATCTTCAACCGATATTATGCGGTCGGAGACCAACTTTAAATGTCTTGCAAGATGGTATGCCACGCCAGAAAGAGTCAGCAAACTCTACCCAGATAAAACGGATAGATGCTGGAGAGGGTGTACAAATATAGGTATGATGGCTCACATATGGTGGGAGTGTCCGGTTATTAAAGCATATTGGAAGAAAATCATACAATTAATCAGGGAAATAACTAATGAATCTTTAGTAGAAGATCCATGGATATGCCTATTCCATGGAACCGAGAAGCCTATTAAGTATTACCGATCATCCATCGTCCCCATACTATTAGATGCAGCTAAAAAGCAGATATCAAGGAAATAGTTGCTGCCGGAGAGTCCTAACTCCCGAGACTGGCTCCTTTATATAAATGAAATTTACAATATAGAATATACGGATTATCCTGGAGTCGAGTCAGACGAGGGGGTCGTTGGAATGGACAAATGGGCAGGGTGGTGTAGCTTCAAGAGTACATGGAGTTACCTAGTGGAGATTACAAGTTAATCCTACGAGTTCGGGTTTCGAGAAAGTATGGGAGGATATACAGAGGTTTGCTAGCTCCACTGAAACTACCTGCAGGAAGGGGGAGGGGTGGGTGGGTAATAATTATAGAAGGAGATTTTTTTATTTGTTCATGACAATGTTTTGTAAACATACTTTTAAATATTGTATGGTTTTCGTTTTTGTACTTATAAAATATAAATAAAGAATTAAAAAAAAAAAAAAAAAAGAAAGCATGAAGGCGGTGCTTGGTTTTCGGGGTCCTGTACACAGCTAGGCTCCCAAAAAGTCTCACACATGTGGTATCTCCTGTGACAGTAGGAGATGCTGTCAAGGTAAAATTGATAGTTTGGGGAACACAGGGTATGCACATTTGCTTGGTGCAAGGCTACAGAGCATAAATGTGGACTGGAGAAAACTGCTTTCTCCAGGTTTTGTTATTCGGTCATGGGGCTCTGTAGTTTGGAGATTCCATAGTGTCTTGGGTGGGACGGGATCTCCAACCCTGTGACCAGACTTTGTAGATTACCAGCAGGGTGTGTGCTCAGGTGAGCACAGCACTTATAATGAGGGTATGGGAAGATCTCATGGCTCCCAGTTGGAGACTGCTCCACACCCAGAGAGACAGGTCTTCAGGAGTCAGAGGGGCTGCAGGAGGCAGCCAGAACGTGTGAATGCAAGAGGCAGTGGAACGGCCTGAGGACTAAGGCCAAAGCGGAGCTGTGGGCACTAAAGTGAAGCCATCCACATTGAGGAATCCTGTGGTCTGTGTGACCAGGATAAAGAGAAGAGGTACTGCTAAAGAGAGCCAGGTGGGCTAGCATTTTCTATTGTGTTTATTTGCTGGGAACCCTTTATGTTATGGACTTTTATTTGCATTTTTAATAAAAATGGGCTACCATGCCCTTAAATATAGTTCCTGACTGGCTTGAATCACTGACAAATGCATCTGCCACGAGAGCTAATGGTCCCCGATATTACACTCCGTACTCAAGAGAAGCAACAGAATGTATTTTGGGGTGTAATTTCACATATTCCCATGGCATGTTTGAGCAATATATCATTTAGTGACAACTTTGTGCAAAAAAAAAAAAAAAAAAAAATGTGTCTTTTTCCCACAACTTGTGTCACAATATAAAATATTCCATGGACTCGACATGCCTCTCAGCAAATAGCTTGGGGTGTCTACTTTCCAAAATGGGGTCATTTGAGGGGGTTTTGAACTGTCCTGGCATTTTATGTACAACATTTAGAAGCTTACGTCACACATCACCCACTCTTCTAACCACTTGAAGACAAAGCCCTTTCTGACACTTTTTGTTTACATGAAATTTTTTTTTTTGCAAGAAAATTACTTTGAACACCCAAACATTATATATTTTTTTTAAAGCAAATGCCCTACAGATTAAAATGGTGTGTGTTTCATTTTTTTTTTTCACACAGTATTTGCGCAGCAATTTTTCAAACGCATTTTTTTGGGAAAAAACACACTTTTTAAAACTTTAATGCACTAAAACACACTATATTGCCCAAATGTTTGATAAAATAAAAAAGATGATCTTAGGCTGAGTACATGGATATCAAACATGACATGCTTTAAAATTGCGCACAAACGTGCAGTGGCGACAAACTAAATACATGTTTAAAAGCCTTTACAGTTTACCACTTTAGATTTACAGAGGAGGTCTACTGCTAAAATTACTGCCCTCGATCTGACCTTCGCGGTCATACCTCACATGCATGGTGCAATTGCTGTTTACATTTGACACCAGACCGACGCTTGCGTTCACCTTTGTGCAAAAACAGGGGGGGCAGGGGTGCTTTTTTTCTTTTTTCTTTATTTTTTTTCTTTTTTATCTTATTTTTAAACTGTTCCTTTCATTTTTTTTTTTTTTTTAAATCATTTTTATTGTTATCTCAGGGAATGTAAATATCCCCTATGATAGCAATAGGTAGTGACAGGTACTCTTTTTTTTTAAAATTGGGCTCTATTAGACCCTAGATCTCTCCTCTGCCCTCAAAGCATCTGACCACACCAAGACCGGTGTGATAAAATGCTTTCCCAATTTCCTAATGGCGCTGTTTACATCCAGCGAAATCTAAGTCATAAAATGCTCGTAGCTTCCGGTTTCTTAGACCATAGAGATGTTTGGAGCCATTCTGGTCTCTGATCAGCTCTATGGTCAGCTGGCTGAATCACCGGCTGCATTCTCAGGTTCCCTGTTGGGACAGGAGAGCCAGAGAAAAACATGGAAGATGGTGGGGGGGGGGGGCATTCCCTCCCTCTGCTTGTAAAAGCAGTCTAGAGGCTAATTTGCCAATAGGATTGCTTTTACATGAAAGCCGACCGCTGGCTAAAAAGAATGATACCAAGATGATACCTAAACCTGCAGGCATCATTCTGGTATAACCACTCAAAGTCCAGCAACATACCAGTACGTTGCTGGTCCTTGTTGGGCATATATTGTAAACTTTTTTTTCATGTAGCCTGTGGGTTGAATGAAAAAAAAGATATTGATCGGTGGGTATGCCCACCATTAGAATACCTCCCTTCATCCACCCACTTCTAATGATGGGCATAAATGCACCATTTATATATGCCGAAGCATGGGGGCATCTGCCCCAAAAGGTAGGAGCAAATCGCTCCTCTACCCACTGCTGCCCCCATGCTTTGGCATATATGCTCTTTTTTTAACTGTGGTGGTGAAATCACCTCCGACAGCGCTGGAGTCATGGCTTTATGTATTGTGGGAGCAAACGCTGTTGCTGTCAAGATAATTAAATCCGCGCTGCAACTGAATGGCGTACCTGCTAAGCAAATGATGGGTAACAATAAAACAAAGTAACATTACAGTATAACAGTAATGCCCCGTACACACGGTCGATTTTCCGACGGAAAATGTGTGATAGGACCATGTTGTCAGAAATTCTGACCATGTGTAGGCTCCATCACACATTTTCCATCGGATTTTCTGACACACAAAGTTTGAGAGCAGGCTATAAAATTTTCCGACAACAAAATCTGTTGTCGGAATTTCCGATCGTGTATACACAAATCCGAGGCACAAAGTGCCACGCATGCTCAGAATAAATAAAGAGATTAAAGCTATTGGCTACTGCCCCGTTTATAGTCCCGACGTACGTGTTTTACGTCACCGCGTTCAGAATGATCGGATTTTCCGACAACTTTGTGTGACCGTGTGTATGCAAGACAAGTTTGAGCCAACATCCGTCGGAAAAAATCCTAGGAATTTGTTGTCGTAATGTCCGATCTATGTCCGACCGTGTGTACGGGGCATTAGACTTTCCATACCTGCAAAACAAATACAAAAAAAAAAATAGTAAAGAATACTGTGCCTAAAATATATATATGCCGAAGCATGGGGGCATCCTCCCACAAAAGGCAGGAGCAAATCGCTCCTCCACCCACTGCTGCCCCACGCTTCGGCATATATGCCGAAGTATGTAACTGGTGGTGAAATCACCTCTGACAGCGCTGGAGTCACGGCTTTATGTATCGTGGGAGCAAATGCTGTTGCTGTCAAGATAAATAAATTCGCTCTGCAGCTGAATGGCGTACCTGAAAACAAAAAAATGGTTAACAATAAAACACACTAAACAGTAAAGTATAAAAAAATTGCATATCTGAAAAGCAAACATGGTAAAACATAATAACAATAAAACATTGCAGAATAGAATACAGTAAAAAAGAGCAGAACAATAGAGAGAGAATAGAGAGAGAGAGAACAATAAAACGACAACTATTTTTGTTTTTTTTATTTTATATATTTTTTTGTTTTTTATTTTTTTTACTTTTTTTTTTTTTTTTTTTTTTTTTTTTACACTTTTTTTTGTAACTATAACTTTTGTAACTGGTACCAGGTTCGGGTCTCTCAAAATGCGATGGCATCTTGGGAGACTCTGTGTTAGTGTGCCTAGTCTGTGCAGTGCTGTACCCTACGCTAATACCCAACTAGTGAATGGTAGCGTTCAAAACATTCCCCAATGCAAAGACCAGGATTGTCAGGACAGGAGGAACAATAATACCGGGTGTCACGCCTATATCCGAGCTTGCTGCAGACACGACATCTTCTTTGGGGGGCTCGTTGGGTAGGGGTACTCGGGAGGACATACAGAAAATGCCTCTCATGCAGCCGGCTTACTGCATTTGGTTGGGGAAGGTGAGGTGGAGCACCGTCTTATTGCCTTATGGGCAACTAGGTACGGCGCCAACAACTGGTCGTTGAGGTCCACCCCTCCCATGTTAAGGTTATATTCGTGGACACAGAGGGGTTTCTCCACAACACCAGTTGCCGTAGAAATTTGGACCGTCGTGTCTGCATGAAGCGAGGTAAGAACGAAAACATTCTTATTATCCCTCCACTTCATAGCGAGCAAGTTATTACACTTGAAGCAAGCTCTCTCCCCTAGCCTAAGACGGGAATCTACAAGCTGCTGGGGAAAGCCCCGGCGATTAGGTCGCACGGTGCCACATGCTCCAATCTGTTGATCACGAAGATGACTAAAAAGTGTCACGCTCGTGTAATAATTTCCCACATATAAGTGGTACCCCTTTCCGAATAAGGGTGACACCAAGTCCCACACAATCTTGCCAGCGCTTCCTATGTAGTCAGGGCAGTTTGTCGGCTCTATGTGACTATCTTTGCCCTCGTAAACCATAAAACTACATGTATAGCCTGTGGCCCTGTCACAGAGCTTATACATCTTGACCCCGTATCTGGCACGCTTGCTGGGAAGGTACTATTTGAATGACAAGCGGCCAGAAAACTTAATCAGGGACTCATCAACGCAGACAACTTGATGGGGAATAAACAAGTCTGCAAAACGTTGGTTGAAGTGGTTTACGAGGGGCCGAATTTTGTAGAGCCGATCGTATCCAGGGTCTCCACGAGGACGACAGAGTTAATTGTTGTTGAAGTGCATGAACCGCAAAATCTGCTCGTATCGTGCCCTGGTTATGGAGGCAGAGAACACGGGCATATGGTGAATTGGGTCAGTGGACCAATAAGACCGCAACTCACACTTTTTAGTTATGCCCATGTTGAGGGAAAGGCCCAGAAAGATCTTAAATTTGGAAACCGTAATTTGTTTCCAATCTCTGGCAAGGGAGGACTGGGGAATAGTGGCGATGTGTTGAACAGCGTACAAATTTGCTTTGGTCCACAATAGATCTATAGAGATCTTCGGTGAAAAACAGCGAATAAAAATCAAGTGACGTAAAATCAACTGTTTCCACTTGAATTTCGGGTTGGTCAGTGAATGGGGGAAGTACGGGTGCTGCAGAAGTGGTGGGTTCCCAATTCGGAATGGCGAATACAGCAGGAAGGGCACTATGGGCACGACGGGCCTGTGTTCATCTTCTTCTTGGTGGCAGCGGGACACTACTTGTGCTTGCCACCTCACCAGCTTGAACTGAACTTATGGGACTCGCCACGTCACCACGTGATACTGCAGTGCTGGATGTACGACCAGGGTGTATTAGGCTGGTGCTTGCCAGTTCACCAAAAGGAATAGCGGCGCTAGTACTGCTCTGCTCTATATGAGGGACCTGCGATTCCTGCACCTCAACAGCAGAAGATCGGGGTCTGGTACGCCTGACTTTGGCAGGAACCACAACTCCGTCGTCAGAGCTATCTGTCATGGAGCTGCTGTCCTCCTACAGGATCGTATTCTGAGCCTGAATCTGACAGATGAGCGACTTCCTCTTCACTATCTGTCATGCTGCACGTGTAGGCCTCTTCACTAGTGTACCTTCTATTTGCCATTTTGGGCTCTAAATTTAGTGGTACACTAGTGAGACTCACAGGTAAAAAAGCTCCTGACTGTTAGCGACTGATTCAAAACGCTACCAACAAAAACTGTTAGCGATCGCAGGGATCAGGCCTGACTCTGCGAACGCTGCAGTTATGTGTGTTTAGTGTTTTGTAAGTGACAGTGATCGATCGATACTGCACTTGGGTGGGCTGGGCTGGGCCGGGCCGAGGGGCAAAACGCAGGTGCTAGCAGGTATCTGGGCTGATCCCGCTAACACTGCGTTTTTGGGAACCCTAAACTGCTGGGGACGCTAGTATAGATCTGATCGGATGAGATATTGATCTGTTCAGATACTATACCACTAAGGGAGGTGTATGCTGCGTGCGTGGGTGTTAGCGGTACTGGCTCTAACCTGACGCTGCCTGGGGCAACACAGACCTTATCTGACCCTAAAACTTAACATATCACCGCCGGGCGATCAGGGGGTTAACTAACCCGCATCACCGGTAACACTTATATGGTGATCGCTGGTGAAAGGGTTAACTAGGGGGCAATCAGGGGGTTAAAACCTTTATAAGGTAGTATATGGGGGTCCCTGATGCAAAAAAAAACGAAGGCGAACCTATATATTTACCTCCCTAACTAGCGTCACCTGTGACACTAATACAGCGATCAGAAAAATGATCGCTTAGTGACACTGGCGACGGGGGGGTGATCAAGGGGTTAACCTTTATTAGGGGGGTATCCTGGACCCAAAGGGGCTACCACTAACTGCCCTACCACTTATAACTGTCACAAACTGACACCAATGCAATAATCAGAAAAAAAAATAGCTATTGGTGTCACTGTGACAGGGGGTGATCGGGGGGTGATGGGGGGTGAAATGTGTGCCTAGAGTGTTCTACTGTTAGTGTAGTGTTTGGTGCAAACTTACTTGATGTCTTCTCTCCTCGGCGCTGGAACGAAAAGTGCGTCTCGAGGAGAGATGACATCACTTCCTCTGCCGCTGTTTACATTACAGCAGCAGAGGAAGATTGTCATTGGCTGGGAGCGATCGCGAGGGGGTGGCCACGACTGGATGGCCTCCCCCTCACCTCTGATCGCACAGGG
Organism: Lithobates clamitans; assembly: GCA_037952925.1. Taxonomy (NCBI): domain Eukaryota; kingdom Metazoa; phylum Chordata; class Amphibia; order Anura; family Ranidae; genus Lithobates; species Lithobates clamitans. The sequence continues at coordinate 1,899,850 of JBBGZY010000808.1, forward strand.
ACAGATGCCGACTGCCTCGGGCACTGCGGGAGGCAAGTGACGTACCCATACGTTACTTTGCCTGCCCGTGCCATTCTGCCGCAGTATATCTGCATGAGGCGGTCGGCAAGTGGTTAAGTACATAATTTTGAATGTGGTTCAGCAGTCAATATGTTATTGAAAACCCCTAAGTTCTGGGATTTCCCTATCAGAACCAGCCGCCGCAGTTATACTGCGGCAGGTTGGCCCGGCTGCGCGAAGCGTCGTAGCTATACGTTGCACGCGCGGCCACCTGGGGGCGGCCACGATCGCATTCAATCCAGAACTGATCAATTCCCAGGCCCAGGCCAATTGTATCTGGGCTGGACCTTGTGATCGGTCCTGGCGAATGAGATCCTTCCCCTGCATGTGTAAGTGTAAACACAGCAGAGGAAGTGATGTCATCTCTCCTCGTGGAACTCTTTTCCGTTCCAGAGAGAGGAGAGAGAACATGTGAGTATGTGCACCAACACTACACTGACACCAGCTCACGTAGGTCCCCCGATCACCCCCCCCTTCACCCCCTGTCACTGTGTCACCCAGTGCAGTGTTCATATTTTTTTTTAATCACTGTACTGGTGTCATTAGTGACAAAAATCAGTGTTTGAGTACTTAGTGTAGGCCCAGATAGGTCTATGGACCCCCCCTAACCCCCCTAATAAAGGTTTAACCCCTTGATCACCCCCTGTCACCAGTGATCGCTGTATTAGTGTCACGGGTGACGCTGGTTAGCTAGTTAGCTAGGCACCCCCTGATCACCCGGCGGTGATATGTTAAGTTTTAGAGTCAGTCAGGGTCTGTGTCGCCCCAGGCAGCGTCAGATTAGTGTCGGTAGCGCTAACACCCACGCACGCACCATACACCTCCAATGTTTGGGGGTTCAAAGTAATTTTTTTGCAAAAAAAATTATTTTCATGTAAACCAAAATGTCAGAAAGGGCTTTGTCTTCAAGTGGTTAGAAGAGTGGGAGATGTGTGACATAAGCTTCTAAATGTTGTGCATAAAATGCCAGGACAGTTCAAAACCCCCCCAAATTACCCCTTTTTGGAAAGTAGACACCCCAAGCTATTTGCTGATAGGCATGTTGAGTTTTTTTTTTTTTTTGCACAAAGTCATCACTAAATGATATATTGCTCAAACATGCCATGGGCATATGTGAAATTACACCCCAAAATACATTCTGCTGCTTCTCTTGAGTACGGGGATACCACATGTGTGGGACTTTTTGGGAGCCTAGCTGTGTACAGGACCCCGAAAACCAATCACTGCCTTCAGGCTTTCTTAGGACGTGAAATGGGGATTTCACTTCCTCACTACCTATCACAGTTACAGAGGCCATGAAATGTCAAGATAGTACAAAACCCCCCAAATGACCCCATTTTAGAAACTTAAATCACTTAGCGCAGATACATAATTTTTTTTTTAATACATATTGAATACATCTTAATAAAATATCCACAACGGTCCCTCTTCTTTTGTCATATGCTCCCATTTGTCCCTCTATGAATCTTGATCTTCTTCTTACACCTGGAAATGAATCAGTCTTTTATAGTCCATACGAGTCCATAAAAAGAAAAACATGGCTTGACTTGACTATTCTTCAGGAGGGATGACTTAAAGGGAGGACATGAAGATCAGTCGGTCTGGGTTCCTCTGCGTCTTGTACGTGGGTTGGGCTTTGGGGCGTCTCATCTCAGCGAGGAAGATATGGCAACAGGAGCACCTCATCACGGCATATAGAAGGAATAGAGACAAAAACAACATGAGTATATATACCCCTACTTCCTTCAACCATGATCCGATGAAAAATAAAAAATCCCCAAAGATTCCCAGATCCTTAAACGGATTGCAGGGATCCAGCCTTATCCATATGGGCCTGAACTTTGTGACTAGTATTTTCAATCCAGGTACAACAATCTTTTCCTATGAATTCACAGAAACTCCCCTTGGATGCCAACAGATAATCATGGGCCATCTTTTAACAGAAGGGTCTTGATCTGTCAATACTCCTGTGGGATCTCTCGGAAAAGAAAAATTCAGGAGGAGTACAATGTCAGGGTGTGATTTCATCCAGGTGTCCAAAATGAGGGCCATTGCTCTGACGAATTGAGAGGGGAAGTTCTGGGCCCCTTGTGGCATAACAGTCTAGGTATAGCCCCGCCCCTCGTGGGTGAAAGCGAACAGGAACTGACAACGGGGGTCGAGGGGAACACTGAAGTAAGCATTCTCTAAGTCTACTACTGTAAAGTATTTTGCTGTGGGTGGTATTCCTGCCAGCAAGGTGTGTGGGTGTCTCCAATACAGTAGCTTCGTTCACGGCCCTGAGGTCTTGTACCATTCTGTATTTTTCTGGCTCTCCTTTTGTGGTTCGTTTCTTCACTGGGAAGAGTGGTGTGTTGCACGGAGATGTGCAGGGTATCAGAGCTCCATTTGACAGAAGGGTCTCGACTTGCTTTGAAATAGATGCAGCTTGAGATGGCTTCAAGGGGTACTGCGGTCTTCTGGGCAAGGGGGCCCCAGGCTTCAGCTGCACCATGATTGGTGGCACTTTTAGATGTCCTACGTCTTCAGGCCCTGTGGACCACAGGCATGTAGGGACTCGATCCAAGATTTCTTTTTGGATTTCAACCTCACATTGTGCATCCAAAGATGATAAAAGGGGAACGGAGCACAGTGCTGAGGCATCATTGATGGTTAGCGGTGAGGAGACCAGAACACCACCATCGGGTTGGAAGGAAATAGAAGCCTGGAGTCTGGACAAGACATCAGCCCCTAACAGATTTAAGGGGCATGTGGAAGAGACCACAAATCTTGCTAGTAGATCAGGAAAATTGGATGGCCCTCGATGGAGAGGGTTATTTTTGCGAGAGGGCCTCTTGAGTCTCCAGAGGATACCATTGTAGGGGTAGGTGACACAGGCTTGCCGGAATCCTAGCAGAGAAGGTCTATATGGTCTGGAGGGGGTGGAGGAGGAAGAGGAGGAGTGTCATGTCTTCAATATTGGGCGTCTTCACGTGGATCACAGTTGGGGCCTGGTTGCCTGTGGGTGAACTTCCGAGGACTTCGGCATTCCCTTCTGAAGTGGCCGGGTCTTCCGCAGTTGTAGCAGACATGCGGATTTCGTGTTGGTGGGGGCAGATATGGTGTGTCAGAGGCCATTATTAGAGGAGCTACTCTCTACTGCTCTGTGAGGATTCTGGACCTAATAACCACTAATAACAATCTCTCAAGCTCCAATACTCTATACTCTGGGCGTGATAGGAGTAGACCCTTTTGGATTGGTTCTTTAAGACCAGAGACAAACGCAACAGTCAGCATTTGTGCGTGTGCTTTGATCCGCGGGCTGAAATCTAAATCAGTAAATATTTGTGCTATTCTATTGTGATATTTCTCAACAGATTCGCCTTTTTCTTGTGTGACCTCTTGTACACATATTGGCTTCAGGCTATTTGGCGTTTTGGAGTGGAGATGTGAACCATCTCCATAGAGAGTAATTCATTTTTTTTTCTAGTACATAGAATTATGCAAGGAAAGCACTTCTGCCGCGTACACACGAACGGACGTTCGACGGACTTCCAACGGACTTTCCGAATGAACGGACTTGCCTACACACAATCACATCAAAGTCCGATGGATTTGTACGTGATGTACGACCGGACTAAAATAAGGAAGTTGATAGCCAGTAGTCAATAGCTGCCCTAGCGTCGGTTTTTGTCCGTCGGACTAGCATACAGACGAGCGGACTTTTCGATAGGAACTGGGTCCGGCAGAGTTCCAACGTAAATTTGAAACATGTTCCAAATCTAAAGTCCGTCAGATTTTCGACCGAAAAAAGTCTGCTGCAGCCCACACACGGTTGAATTGTCCACCGGACTCGGTCCGTCAGACCAGTCCGGTCGAAAAGTCCGCTCGTGTGTACGCGGCATTCCTCTTTCGTTATTAATGATTCATCTGGCACAACGCCCAGAATACATAACTTCCTCTTTATTTATAATACTCTTAAATATGTTTTTGGTTGAAATTAAACATTTTAAACTCCCCAATTATTGCTAATACAGCTTAAACACAATTAAAACCATTTGCATAAATATAGCACATTTGCTGTTATTAGAGAAACTTCTTAAAGTCAGCCTCTGACTGAAATAATCAAGACACCCTATACATAAATTATTTATTTAATTAAAATGCTACATTGATTGCTACTATGTTCCATCACTGGAAACATGTAGGTGGGTTTTGGTGTGGGCGGTTCAGGGGGCTGTGGCATAGGGCGTGTTGCCACATGGGGAGGTGTCACTTAGAACAGAGGGGCGGTAGACAAAGGGCTACTACTGTCTGGGGACCAGACGCCATTATAGTGCAGTGGCTAACTACTTAGCTTCCTGTTTTCTGACACGGAAGGGGGGTAATGGATGTGATAAAGTTATCAAATAAGGTATCAGGTAAAATGCTAAAATGCCTATTTCAATATGTAATATTATGTCATTGCTTAGCTTGTTAACCTTAACTAAATCAGAAAGCTGCTAGCTCCCCCCCCCCCCCCCTTATTTTGAAGCTGAACCACAAACAATTATAAAAAGACTGTGCCTCTTTTCCGAGAACTGCACCCAAGACTGACATGACAATCAACATCCAACGTCTCGAAAAGGAAGTGGTACGGCTCAGGAGGGGGGGGGGGGCGCTCGCTTATCCCCACCCCCTTTCCTGACCGGCCAGGCTGCGTGCTCCGATAGGGGTCTGGAATGGATTTTGGGGAGGACCCCACACCGTTTTTTCGGCGTACGGGGTTCCCCTTAAAATCCATACCAGGCCCTTAGAAAATTTGTTTTTCCTATTGCAGCGAGCACGAGATGCAGTACCCTGCCCTGGCGTCGTATCTGGTCCGTCGGACCAGCATACAGACGAACGGGCTTTCCGTCAGGAACTGAGTCCGGCGGAGTTACAACGTAAAGATTTGAAGCAAGTTTCAAATCTAACGTTTGTCGGATTTCCGACCAAAACACGGTCCGTCGGAAGTCCGATGCAGCCCACACACGGTCGGATTGTCCGCCGGATTCGGTCTGCTGGACCAGTCCGGTCGGAAAGACCGCCCGTGTGTACGTGGCATTAATTTCACGTTCCTACAAAAATAGAATGGCCACGATGGGTAGGAGGGCCACTGTGGTGGGATCTAACATTTTACTACATACAAGCAATGAGAAGACTAAAACATAAGACAAACATTTAGATACAAATGCAAGGGAGATATTTCATAGTTTCCATGCTACTTAAAGCGGAGTTCCAACGACATGTTTGTTTTTGTCTTTTAAATGTGAAACTTACGATCATACCATTGACTAATGCCACTCACGATTTTAGTTAATTTTGCCACTATAATAAATATATTAGATAAAGAAATACCTTATATTTCGCTGTTTTGGAAGTTCCCATATTGCTTGTGGGCAGTGAAGCCCACAAGCATCATCTTCCGGGATACGGTGTAGCTGAATGACCGCCCATTCTCGCGCATGTGCAGTTTGAAGAGCTCGCAGCGCAGGAAACTTCTCATGTTGCCATCACAACGGGCAGCGTCGTCTGAAGTGCTCGCCCCATTGTGATGGCAACCAAGATAAGCAAAGGCAGAAGATACAAGACTGCACATTACAGGGAGAGAGCAACGCTGTCTTTAGGTAAGTTTTGAGAGAGAGAGAGAGAGATGCACTGAGAGGGGGGTCTGTAGTGCTGGGGGGTGTCTGTAGTGCTGAGGGAGGGGTCTGCACTGGGGGGGGGGGTCTGCACTGGGAGGATGTCTGTACTGCTGGGGGGGTTGGGTCCTGCACTGAGGCGGTGTCTGCACCGAGGGGGTCTGTAATGGTGGGGGGTCTGCACTAAGGGGGGTGTCTGTACTGAGGGGTGTCTGTATTGCTGGGGGGTCTGCACTGAGGTAGGGGGTGTCTGTGCTGATGGGGGTATGCATGTGTGTGTTTTTTAGGGGCTGCATACTAGGGCTGGGGAAAAAATCGATTTGAATCTTTAATCGAGTTGAGAAGTCAAATCGATTCGAATTTTCAGCAAATCGATTATTTTAGTTCACCAGGACCGGCGCTAACAGCGTGCCGGTCCTGAGGAGCTGGGGGCAGGAGTTTTTAGGCGAGGCCCCGGCTTCGGCCTAGTCTGCAAGGCTGGAAGCCGCGAACTAGGCCGAAGCCTCGCCTAAAAACTCCTGCCCGCAGCTCCTCAGGACCGGCGCGGTGTCTATCACCATCTGTTTGAGGGGGGGGGGGCCCATACAACATTTTGCTATGCCCCTGTGATTTCTAGTTACGCCCCTGGCTGTGACATACTGAAGCATAGCATGATCCTCTCCCTTCGGAGACTGGGCCGCAGGGCAGTATTTCAGCATGATAACGACCCCAAATACACCTCCAAGACAACCACTGCCTTGCTAAAGAAGCTGAGGGTAAAGATGATGGACTGGCCAAGCATGTCTCCAGACTTAAACCCTATTGAGCATCTGTGGGGCATCCTCAAACGGAAGGTGGAGGAGAGCAAGGTCTCTAACACCCACCAGCTCTGTGATGTCGTCATTGAGGAGTGGAAGAGGATTCCAGTGACAACCTGTGAAGCTCTGGTGAACTCCATGCCCAAGAGGGTTAAGGCAGTGCTGGAAAATAATGGTGGCCACACAAAATATTGACACTTTGGGCCCAATTTGGACATTTTCACTTAGGGGTGTACTTAGGGGTGTACTCACTTTTGAAAACCAGGAAAACCAAACACAAATGTAAAAAATCTTAAATGCAGTACTTAGTTAAAACAAATTAGTAAAAATATGTGATAGTCCATAGAGAATCCATATGGGATAAAGATGACGTAGAGCCTCCACCAAACTTCAATGTGCAAAGGAAAGGCACACCACACCCAAGTGCTATCAATCTGCTTACAAGAAAGATATGAAAACAAGCGATGTAATCATATGATGCAAGAGGTTTAATAGTAGATCTGAATGGTACACTCAATAGTTGGCAAGCAAGTCATAGAGATATCCAGGTCATCAAATAGACACCAGGGCTCACATAAGGAGATGGATATATTGTGCGATCACCAGCAGGATACAACCCAGTAGGAAAAAAGCAACAATAGTGAAGCCCGTAGAGGTAAAACACACGTATTTATTGTAGTCTACTTACAGGTAAAAAGGAATATCATCATAAAAAGAGAAAAATCCGTGGCTCACAGCGTACTTGCATCAGCCAGCCTGATGTTTCATCCTATGTGGATAAAATCATAGGCGTGGCCAATGATGCAAGCACGCCCAAATAAATAGTAATCATCACAAGACATGCAGATCTCTGATAGGGCAGTATGACATTTGCAGCAGCTGTTTTCACTTTACAAGCTCCGGCCGCGCATGCGCACCACGGCCGTGCTGACCAGGAAACGGCTTTATATGCGGTTTAAGAGAACAGGAAGGCGGAACCAGCATAGTTGTCTGATCCTTATAGTGGGCTGAACGACGTGCATGACGACGTCATTACCGACCATAAAAAACTTTGGCCGCACATGCACACTAGGGCCGTGCTATCCAGGATGCGTGGAATAGAAGACAACATTGCTCGGCCGCACATGCGTAGTGTGGCCGTGCGGTTCAGGAAAACAGGAAAACAGAACCAACATCATTGCCTCTCACCTGCGATGGGCGGAACAAGGTCAACGCCGACCGGAAGTGATGTTGACACAACACATCAGGAAGCTGCACATCTTAACTTAACAACATCCGGAAGGTGACAATCAAAAGGCCTAGACCGGAAGTGTTGTAAGTAAGGCACATTCCAGACATGTATGTGTCAATGTATTCCAATAAACAATAAAAATGATGAGAAGTAATACAAATTTGTTAAAACGAAAACCAAAACACTACATAGATCTACATATTAGGTGATGTATAAAAAGTGAGATTAAAAATATTTTAAATATATTTATTTATGTACTCACTTTTGTTGCCAGCGGTTTAGACATTAATGGCTGTGTGAGTTATTTTGAGGGGACAGCAAATGTACACTACACTACGGACTGACAACTCATGGGGCCCCTTGGGCAATCAGAGATTATGTGGCCACACAGTGTACACATACATGTACACACAGTATACACAGACATGTTTCTATTGGCTGTCCCTGGTCCATACTGTCTTTTGGCTGTCCCTGGTCCATACTGTCTATTGGCTGTCCCTGGTCCATACTGTCCCTGGTTTTACTGAGGCTGGCAACCCTGATGGGGCCCCCTAGTGGCCCAGGGCCCTTGGGGCAGTGCCCGAGTGGCTCAATGGTCAGTCCACCCCTGCAGGTAGCTCTTTGCCCACGGCAGTAACCTGGTCCAAGAAGACTGGAAGGAGCAGGCTGGTCCAAGAAGACAAGTCTGGTAACATCTACCCAGATAAAAAAACAGGAGGAAGGAAACCTAAAATGAGAAAAGAGCTAAGTGATTAAAAACCCTTCATAAATGAAGTTGCGTACTTACTGTAATCTGTAGCTGTCGTATTTGCAGACTGCCCTTTCCCCAGGGCAGTAAACAGAAATGTTGTCTGATCAGACTTATAAAAAGTTGGATTGAGATCCCACCTCTACTGAGAGGAATTAAGTATTCTGGTAGAGTCAGGTCACCAATCCTGAGTGCTGACGGGTAAAGAAAGGAAATATTTAGCACCAAGTAGTTGTGGTATACCTACCATTTACTCTCTTCTTAACCACTTCAGCCCCGGAAGATTTTACCCCCTTCCTGACCAGACCACTTTTTACAATTTGGCACTGTGTCGCTTTAACTGACAATTGCACAGCCATGCAATGCTGTACCCAAACGAAATTTGCGTCTCTTTTTCCCCACAAATAGAGCTTTCTTTTGGTTGTATTTGATCACCTCTGCGGTTTTTACTTTTTGCGCTATAAACAAAAAAAGAGCAACAATTTTGAAGAAAAATTATTTACTTGCTATAATAAATATCCCCAAAAATGTTTTTGTTTTTTTTTAAATTCTTCTTCAGTTTAGGCCCATATATATTCTTCTACATATTTTTGGTAAAAAAATCGCAATAAGAGTATATTTATTGGTTTGCGCAAATGTTACAGCGCCTACAAACTATGGGAAAGATTTATGGCATTTTTTATTTTTTTATTTTTTTTACCAGTAATGGCACTGCCTTAAACCAATTGGGCATGGAGTTCACAAGAGCTTCACAGGTTACCACTGGAGTCCTCTTCCACTCCTTCATGACGGCATCACGGAGCTGGTGGATGTTAGAGACCTTGTGCTCCTCCACCTACCGTTTGAGGATGTCCCACAGATGCTCAATAGGGTTTAGGTCTGGAGACATGCTTGGCCGGTCCATCACCTTTACCCTCAGCTTCTTTAGCAAGGCATTGGTCCTCTTGGAGGTGTGTTTGGGGTCGTTATCATGTTGGAATATTTCCCTTTGGCCCAGTCTCCGAAGGGAGTGGATCATGCTCTGCTTCAGTATGTCACAGTACACGTTGGCATTCATGGTTCCCTCAATGAACTGTAGCTCTCCAGTGCCGGCAGCACTCATGCAGCCCCAGACTATGACACCCCCACTACCATGCTTGACTGTAGACAAGACACACTTGTCTTTGTACTCCTCACCTGGTTGCCACAACACACGCTTGACACCATCTGAACCAAATAAGATTATCTTGGTCTCATCAGACCACAGGACATGGTTCCAGTAATCCATGTTCTTAGTCTGCTTGTCTTCAGCAAACTGTTTGCGTGCTTTCGTGTGCATCATCTTTCGGAGAGGCTTCCTTCTGGGACGACAGCGTATGTGTGCAGCGTATGGTCTGGGCACTGACAGGCTGACCCCCCACCCCTTCAACCTCTGCAGCAATGCTGGCAGCACTCATACGTCTATTTCCCAAAGACAACCTCTGGATATGATGCTGAGCATGCGCACTCAACTTCTTTAGTCGACCAAGGCAAGGCCTGTTCTGAGTGGAACCTGTCCTGTTAAATCGCTGTATGGTCTTGGCCCTGCAGCTCAGTTTCAGGGTCTTGGCAATCTTCTTATAGCCTAGACCATTTTTATGTAGAGCAACAATTCTTTTTTTCAGATCCTCAGAGATTTCTTTGCCATGAGGTGCCATGTTGAACTTCCAGTGATCAGTATGCGAGAGTAAGAGCGATAACACCAAATTTAACACACCTGCTCCCCTTTCACACCTGAGACCTTGTAACACTAACAAGTCACATGACAGTGTATATATATATATATATATATATATATATATACGGGTATATTGTATATATTATATACGGGTATATTGTATAGTGTATGCCCGCCCAAGCGTATGACTTTCTTTACTTGCTACACTGCTATGGGCTCTAGCCCGAGACCTTTTGTAGACTTAGCAATGCCCCTGGGGGGCCCTTCATGGTTTCTTGCACCGGGCCCTGAAGATTCTAGTTACGCCTCTGTGCATGCCAATATTTTATCTAGGATTTTATTGTCTGATTTAGATAGGATAGCATAATTCACAAAATAGGTGACATTTATGTGGTTTGCAGGTAAGAACAATTAATGCCTTGGTGGCATCCTTCTTCAAAAGACAAAATTTGTAGTAGTAGGTGGGGAATTAGGATCTCATTAAAGTGAATATACAATTCTATGAGAAAGCCATCTAACACTGACATTTTATTGCGTGCAAAAGATATACAGACTTCACACATACTGTACAGCAAAACAATACTTGTTTTGCAGAAACTCTGTATGTGTAACTCAAATGTCTGGTCACTGTATATGCTCAATGCATTTCACTATTTGCCTCCTGAGGAGAGCAAATGGCAATCTAGATTGACATCCTTAAGTCAAACATATAATATCTATAAATAATATACTATTTAAAAGTTATATAAACCATTAAAATCAGTGACGTGTAATGATTCAGTAAAGTCTAAACCTGCATGGGGCAGTTAGGACGAAACACGTTGGGTCGTGGCAATCATTTTTTACCTTCCATAGAACAAGCTTGTTTTTATCTGCAACTCTGTAAGTGAGAACCCCTCTTTTTTAAAATAAAAGACAATATGGATCCATTTGTTTTTCATGTTCAATGCAAATGGAATGATTTAACATTTGCTGCACGTTTTTGGAGTTCGTTTGTCTGAAGTACGATCTTCCATCATCCATCCTTGAGGTCTACCTTCCACCTACTGCTGCATTTTACAGATCACTACATTGAGGCCAAGTTCTCACCATGCCTGTTTGACTCATGTGCTGTAAGGTACATGTGTCCACCCCATCTGGTAAGCGTGCCAACCTTATTTTTCTTGACTGCACTTCATGATCAAGCACTTTTTCAAGATTTATTATTTAGACTTTACACTTGTGTTGATGGTTATTCACACCGTCATGGTATATTTAATCAAGATGGACTGATGTGCTATGTCATTTTTTTTCCCCTATATCAACTGTCACAGTGGTTTATTTCATGTTTTCATTGTATTCATTTTATCACTTTTTGAGCGCTACACTATTAATTTGTATATCTGTTGTTGAGTGGGCTGCCGTCACAGCAGAAGTGAGTCCTGTCACAGAACATGGGCCATTTATGAGCCTATGTGTGTATTCTCTTATGTCTTCCGACCGGCCACCTATGTCAGCCTATTAGCAAGACAGGGGGTGGGAGCAGCTGCAGATCGGGACAGAGAGCAGGAAACTTTTCATAATAACAAGCAGGTAATCACCTGCTTGTTAATATAAGTTTGGAAGCTCTCGCTCTCTGTCCCGATCTGCAGCTTCTCCCATGGGGGGCATGACTGCAGGGAGGACTTTGATGGGGAGGGGGCATGACTGAAGTGAAGACTGTGATGGGGGGCATGACTGCAGGGAAGACTGTGATGGGGGGCCTGACTGCAGGGAAGACTGTGATGGAGGGGCATGACTGCAGGGAAGACTGTGATGGGGGGGCATGACTGCAGGGAAGACTGTGATGGGGGGGCATGACTGCAGGGAAGACTGTGATGGGGGGGCATGACTGCAGGGAAGACTGTGATGGGGGGGCATGACTGCAGGGAAGACTGTGATGGAGGGGCATGACTGCAGGGAAGACTGTGATGGGAGGGGCATGACTGCAGGGAAGACTGTGATGGGGGGGCATGACTGCAGGGAAGACTGTGATGGGGGGGGCATGACTGCAGGGAAGACTGTGATGGGGGGGCATGACTGCAGGGAAGACTGTGATGGGGGGGCATGACTGCAGGGAAGACTGTGATGGGGGGGCATGACTGCAGGGAAGACTGTGATGGGGGGGCATGACTGCAGGGAAGACTGTGATGGGGGGGCATGACTGCAGGGAAGACTGTGATGGGGGGGCATGACTGCAGGGAAGACTGTGATGGGGGGGCATGACTGCAGGGAAGACTGTGATGGAGGGGCATGACTGCAGGGAAGACTGTAATGGGGGGCATGACTGCAGGGAGGACTGTGATGGGAGGACTGTGGTGAAGACTAACCTTCTCAGTCTGACCATTCTCCAAGAAATACAGAAGAAGGTGGTGGCAATTCCCTGAAATGCGTTGGCTTCACTTAAATACTTTTATCTTCAATAAACAACTATAAAAATCATTAAGTGAGACATTTTTCTGGACACCGGGCGCTCCTCTCAAATCACCCAAACAGTCAATATAAAGGCAGTGATAGGATAAATGGAATAGCTATTTATTTATCAAACATTTAGTTATGAGTAGCCAAAACATGTATTCTGATTAACCAGATATACTGGATGGACTGGTGTTTTTGTTCAACCTTACTAGCTATGTAACTATGTAACTATGTAATTGACCATCTGTTTAGCAATGTAAATAACCAACGAGTTAATCAAGACTTCAAAGAGACTTACAAGGTAGCCCCCACCTTTGTATAGAGTATAAAATGTACATAGGCCCCCAGCTCCAATCAGAACAATCATATTGAATGTCACCATGTACTTACTGTATTGTTCTCCCTGTCTATGGCTAAAACTATAGGCTTGAATATTAAATACATCTCTTTGAATGTGGTTCAGCAGTAAAAATGTTATTTTGAAACTCCTAAGTTCTGGGATTTCCCTATCAATTGGTCCTTCGCAGCCGGAAATGATAACTCTACAGACATCGCAAAGAAATGGAACACAAGTTGGGAATTCACTTCTGCTGGTGAAGGTAAGCTAACTTTTTGCTTACTGTGACTTCTCCTTGTGCTGTGCCTATTTCTGTAAGTTGGTGTCATGTAGAAGTACTCTTTCCAAGAACCTTGACTGTTGAATTTTTTTTTACGTTTCTTTTTACTTTCCATACTGTCTGTACTAATTACTGTCCTTGCAAGTGTGTGTTCTGTGTGAATGACTTGCCCTATTTCAGGCGCAATGTGTGCGTAGTTAGGATTTCTTAATTTCCTGTGTCGGGGGACCGCGCAGGTCAGGAATCGGGTCTTCAGACTCAAGGGATCATTCATAGGCTGTGGCTGATAAGGTACTATGTGTGGTAAGGCCCTGGTTTATTGCCGAGGGTGATGGCCTGTTTATAAAAAAAAACAAAAAAAAAAAAAAAACAGCGCTGCTTGAAACCTTAGTACCAGTTTTGAAAGAAACTCTGTTTTCATTTTTCTCATTTGCGTAGTTCTCCATGAAACTACACAATAAACAGAAGTACTATCTCTCTTATTCTGCACAGTGCCTATAAACTGATGTGGAAGACTTTAGGGAAGCAGAACTGTCCGATTCTATACTCTAGAATTTTCTCCTATTGAGATTTTTTTGTTACTGTACTGCACAATTTGTTGGAATATGTGATGCTGTGTGTGTCCTGCATGAGTGGCTTGTCTAAGGGAGTGCTTTTTAAATTCGTGAACCGTTTTTATCTGTCTGTGTGACCCCATTCAGTTTGTGTAACTGAACCCCTATTCAGTTGTGTGCCTGTCATATGTGCTGCCATGTATCTTGCATATAAGTGGACTGTTTCTATTTAGAAAGGAGTGTTTTTACATCTTAAATCCAGAGTTTCCTTTTTTTAGTAGCTTCTGTGACTAAGGCATCACTCACCTGTCCAGTGTCTAGCTTCTCATGCTGCCTTTAGAAGGATAGAGGACCGAGGAGCAGGTATAGTGTATTGTACACATGTCACATCTCTACTAAATGCTGTCTGTACATTACCCTGTCTTCTATGGTCTCATGGTCATGGTCTTTACCCTGTCTATCGCCACTCCCCAGTACCCTGTCTGTCCCCAGTACCCTGTCTGTCCCCAGCACCCTGTCTGTCTCATGGTCTGTCCCCAGCACCCTGTCTGTCTCACGGTCTGTCCCCAGCACCCTGTCTGTCCCCAGCACCCGGTCTGTCTCACGGTCTGTCCCCAGCACCCGGTCTGTCTCACGGTCTGTCCCCAGCGCCCCGTCTGTCTCACGGTCTGTCCCCAGCGCCCCGTCTGTCTCACGGTCTGTCCCCAGCGCCCCGTCTGTCTCACGGTCTGTCCCCAGCGCCCCGTCTGTCTCACGGTCTGTCCCCAGCGCCCCGTCTGTCTCACGGTCTGTCCCCAGCGCCCCGTCTGTCTCACGGTCTGTCCCCAGCGCCCCGTCTGTCTCACGGTCTGTCCCCAGCGCCCCGTCTGTCTCACGGTCTGTCCCCAGCGCCCCATCTGTCTCACGGTCTGTCCCCAGCGCCCCGTCTGTCTCACGGTCTGTCCCCAGCGCCCTGTCTGTCTCACGGTCTGTCCCCAGCGCCCTGTCTGTCTCATGGTCTGTACCCTGTCTCAGTGCTGTGTCTTGGCCTAGGCCAACAAGGCCCAGGCCTAGGGTGGCACTTTGCAGGGGTGGCAAAAAAGCCGCCCCGCACAAAAAAAGTCCCCCCCTGACCCATCATCCCGAGTCCCAGCTCCCGCGGCCGCCTCCTGCACAAATACAGCCCAGGCAGGCAGGCGGGCAGCCGGCTTGCTGTATGTAGCGCCGCACTTGTAAATATTATGGGCATGCTTGGCCGGGGGGACTGGTGCCACCATAAGCGGCCGGTGAATCTCCAGACCGGCTGCACGTAATTTGTCCCTTGGCAACATTTGATGGGCACAGTGGTGGCATTTGAGGGGCATAGTGTGGCTGCATTTGATTGGGCACAGTGAGGCTGCATTTGATTGGGCACAGTAAAATCACTTTTTGCATACTTGTTGTTACATTAAACAGGTTATGTGCAAGAATATGTTGTAAAATGATTTTCTTTTTGTTTTATACTTTGTTGAGAAATTTATTTCACATTTAAGAGACATCACCAAGGATAATGAGCAAGTGTGTGCAAGTGTGTGTGTATATGTATTATTTTTCCCATTATGGGAGTTAGTGGGGCCTCATGTCTAAGTTTTGCCTAAGGCCTCACAAAGTCTAGAGCCGCCTCTGCCCAGCCTAAAACCCCCCATTCAGTTGTGTGACTGATTTGTGCATGTGTATAGTCTGGTATAGATCCTTGGCCGAGATTGGGGGCCAGATATACAGTTCCTGTTTTACTTAGGTTCACTGTGTCTGTGTGATGTGGGGACCTAGGAATAGATGAATATTTGAGGAAGTCTCACCACCGTGTGAGATGGGGAATTGTACCACTGAGTACACCCCAGATTGGGATCTGTGTGATCCCACCGAGAGCTCCTTTGGGCTGTCTGTGTGACCCCATTCAGTTTGTGTAACTGAACCCCTATTAAAGTGGAGTTCCAGGCGAAATTATACTTTTTAAATAAAAATACCCCTATAATACACAAGCTTAATGTATTCTAGTAAAGTTAGTCTGTAAACTAAGGTCTGTTTTGTTAGTTTATAGCAGTAGTTTGTTATTTTATAAACTTACAGCAGGCCGTGGCCATCTTAAGTGTGGGCATCTGAAGCCAGACTGTATTTCTTCCTGGATCTCATCCTTGCAGATCTCGCGCATGCTCAGTGCAGCACAAGCAGTGTAATAGTTTTCAGGTCAGGTTTCCATAGCAACGGCAGTGTCAGAGGAAGTTGCCGCCCCTTCCCAGAAGGCATTGCAAACAGGAAATGATGCGATGGGCCACGGCCAAGGGAGGAGGAATTGAAAAATGAATACAGCAGATATACAGTAAGTGCTGAGAAAAAAAATGTATAAATATACAATTAGTTTACAGTGCACAGTTTAGTGAGGGATGCTGAAGAGTTGTAAAAGTGGGTGGAACTCCACTTTAACAGGAGTGGCAGAGTCCCTCAAGGAATGGAACCAAAGCACACAGGGGTTTTGTACCACTAAAAGGCTAAAACATATGACAAAAATGTTGAAAAAAGGAAATGAAAGAAACTTATTGTCCTGTATATGAATTTGAACCTAATAATAAGATTGCTAAAATAACTGCAAGCACATTATACCCTACCGCCCAGTGCACTTATAATGACCTAAGTAGACATATGCATTAGAGCCCATTATAGATGAGTGAACTTATATAAAAAAAAAAAAAAGAGAGAGAGAAGGGAAAGTGCAGTTTTATTAGAGAAATATTTTTGTCTACAGCGTGTAGTTGGCTAAGTGTGAGAGTTATGTTTGTTGTATATATGTGTGTGAGATCCATGGATTGTTATGTTATGTTAGTTGTATTAATATGCCCAAAGTGCTGTATCAGCAAAACAGTTGATCCAAACCACAACTTTACCTACATGAAGTTTGCGTGTTCTCGCTGTGCCTGCATGGGTTTCCTCCGGGTACTCCTACACTCTGGAGAAATGCTGAATTGGATCCTGTCTAAATTGTCCCTAGTGTATGTATGAATGTGAGTTAGGGACCTTAGGATTGTAAGCTCCTTGAGGGTAGGGACTGTCAGCCGAGAATCCCCTGTGCGCATGCGCCGCTGCAGTCAGCGGCTCATTGCGAGGGGAATATCTCCTAAACCGTACATGTTTAGGAGATATTTTTTTTACCTACAGGTAAGGCTTACCTGTAGGTAAAAGTTAACAAAAAAGGTATACAACCGCTTTAATATGAAAAAGAAAACATAAAATATTATATTTGCTTATTCTAAAAGAAAAGTTAACCACTTGACGACCGCCTCACGCCGATGTACGTCGGCAAAGTGGCACGGACAGGCAAAATCACGTACATGTACGTGATTTGCCTTCCGCGGGTGGGGGGTCCGATCGGACCCCCCCCCGGTGCCCGAGGCGGTCGTCGTTTGTCCAGCGGCGATCGGTGATGAGGGGGAGACCATCCGTTCGTGGCCCCCCCCTCGCGATCGCCGCCGGCCAATGAAATCATTCCTTTGCTGCTGTATGCTAAACAGCAGCAAAGGAAGTGATGTCATCTCCCCTCGGGTCGGTATTTTCCGTTCCGGCCCGAGGAGAGACGACAAGTATGTGAGTGCACCAAACACTACACACACAGTAGAACATGCCAGGCACACAAATCACCCCGATCCCCCCCCCGATCGCCCCCCGATCCCCCCCCAATCACCCCCCCCCCCCTGTCACAAACTGACACCAGCAGTTTTTTTTTTTTTTTTTTTTTTTTTTTTTCTGATTACTGCATAGTGTCAGTTTGTGACAGTGACAGTGTTGGGACAGTGTATATTACCCCCCTTTAGGTCTAGGGTACCCCCCTAACCCCCCCTAATAAAGTTTTAACCCCTTGATCACCCCCTGTCACCAGTGTCGCTAAGCGATCATTTTTCTGATCGCTGTATTAGTGTCGCTGGTGACGCTAGTTAGTGAGGTAAATATTTAGGTTCGCCGTCAGCGTTTTATAGCGTCAGGGACCCCCATATACTATCTGATAAATGTTTTAACCCCTTGATTGCCCCCTAGTTAACCCTTTCACCACTGATCACCGTATAACCGATACGGGTGACGCTGGTTAGTTTGTTTATTTTTTATAGTGTCAGGGAACCCGCCGTTTATTACCGAATAAAGGTTTAGCCCCCCGATCGCCCGGCGGCGATATGCGTCGCCCCAGGCAGCGTCAAATTAGCGCCAGTACCGCTAACACCCACACACGCAGCATGCGCCTCCCTTAGTGGTATAGTATCTGAACGGATCAATATCTGATCCGATCAGATCTATACTAGCGTCCCCAGCAGTTTAGGGTTCCCAAAAACGCAGTGTTAGCGGGATCAGCCCAGATACCTGCTAGCACCTGCGTTTTGTGCCTCCGCCCAGCCCACCCAAGTGCAGTATCGATCGATCACTGTCACTTACAAGGCACTAAACGCATAACTGCAGCGTTCGCAGAGTCAGGCCTGATCCCTGCGATCGCTAACAGTTTTTTTGGTAGCATTTTGGTGAACTGGCAAGCACCAGCCCCAGGCAGCGTCAGGTTAGCGCCAGTACCGCTAACACCCACGCACGCACCGTACACCTCCCTTAGTGGTATAGTATCTGATCGCATCAATATCTGATCCGATTAGATCTATACTAGCGTCCCCAGCAGTTTAGGGTTCCCAAAAACGCAGTGTTAGCGGAATCAGCCCAGATACCTGCTAGCACCTGCGTTTTGCCCCTCCGCCCGGCCCAGCCCAGCCCACCCAAGTGCAGTATCGATCGATCACTGTCACTTACAAAACACTAAACGCATAACTGCAGCGTTCGCAGAGTCAGGCCTGATCCCTGCGATCGCTAACAGTTTTTTTTGTAGCGTTTTGGTGAACTGGCAAGCACCAGCCCCAGGCAGCGTCAGATTAGCGCCAGTACCGCTAACACCCACGCACGCACTGTACACCTCCCTTAGTGGTATAGTATCTGATCGCATCAATATCTGATCCGATCAGATCTATACTAGTGTCCCCAGCAGTTTAGGGTTCCCAAAAACGCAGTGTTAGCGGGATCAGCCCAGATACCTGCTAGCACCTGCGTTTTGCCCCTCCGCCCGGCCCAGCCCAGCCCACCCAAGTGCGGTATCGATCGATCACTGTCACTTACAAAACACTAAACGCATAACTGCAGCGTTCGCAGAGTCAGGCCTGATCCCTGCGATCGCTAACAGTTTTTTGGTAGTGTTTTGGTGAACTGGCAAGCGCCAGCGGCCTAGTACACCCCGGTCGTAGTCAAACCAGCACTACAGTAACACGTGGTGACGTGGCGAGTCCCATAAGTGCAGTTCAAGCTGGTGAGGTGGCAAGCACAAGTAGTGTCCCGCTGCCACCAAAAAGACAAACACAGGCCCGTCGTGCCCATAGTGCCCTTCCTGCTGCATTCGCCAATCCTAATTGGGAACCCACCGCTTCTGCAGCGCCCGTACTTCC
Organism: Lithobates clamitans; assembly: GCA_037952925.1. Taxonomy (NCBI): domain Eukaryota; kingdom Metazoa; phylum Chordata; class Amphibia; order Anura; family Ranidae; genus Lithobates; species Lithobates clamitans. The sequence goes on from JBBGZY010000808.1 coordinate 1,919,108, forward strand.
CCCATTCACATCCCCAACCAAATGCAGTCGGCTGCATGAGAGGCATTTTTATGTCCTCCCGAGTACCCCTACCCAGCGAACCCCCCAAAAAAGATGTCGTGTCTGCAGCAAGCGCGGATATAGGCGTGACACCCGCTATTATTGTCCCTCCTGTCCTGACAATCCTGGTCTTTGCATTGGTGAATGTTTTGAACGCTACCATTCACTAGTTGAGTATTAGCGTAGGGTACAGCATTGCACAGACTAGGCACACTTTCACAGGGTCTCCCAAGATGCCATCGCATTTTGAGAGACCCGAACCTGGAACCGGTTACCGTTATAAAAGTTAGTTACAAAAAAAAGTGTAAAAAAAAAAAAAAAATATGAAATAAAAAAAAATAGTTGTTGTTTTATTGTTCTCTCTCTCTCTATTCTCTCTCTCTATTGTTCTGCTCTTTTTTACTGTATTCTATTCTGCAATGTTTTATTGTTATTGTTATTGTTATTGATTGTTATTGTTATTGTTATTGATTGTTATTGTTATTGTTATTGTTATTGTTATTGATTGTTATTGTTATTGTTATTATGTTTTATCATGTTTGTTTTTCAGGTGTGTAATTATTTACACTTTACTGTGCTTTATTGTTAACCATTGTTAACCATTTTTTTGTCTTCAGGTACGCCATTCACGACTTTGAGTGGTTATACCAGAATGATGCCTGCAGGTTTAGGTATCATCTTGGTATCATTCTTTTCAGCCAGCGGTCGGCTTTCATGTAAAAGCAATCCTAGCGGCTAATTAGCCTCTAGACTGCTTTTACAAGCCGTGGGAGGGAATGCCCCCCCCCCCCCCACCGTCTTCCGTGTTTTTCTCTGGCTCTCCTGTCTCAACAGGGAACCTGAGAATGCAGCCGGTGATTCAGCCAGCTGACCATAGAGCTGATCAGAGACCAGAGTGGCTCCAAACATCTCTATGGCCTAAGAAACCGGAAGCTACGAGTATTTCATGACTTAGATTTCGCCGGATGTAAATAGCGCCATTGGGAAATTGGGGAAGCATTTTATCACACCGATCTTGGTGTGGTCATTTGCTTTGAGGGCAGAGGAGAGATCTAGGGTCTAATAGACCACAATTTTTTCAAAAAAGAGTACCTGTCACTACCTATTGCTATCATAGGGGATATTTACATTCCCCGAGATAACAATAAAAATGATTAAAAAAAAAAATATGAAAGGAACAGTTTAAAAGTAAGATTAAAAAAGCAAAAAAATAATAAAGAAAAAAAAAAAAAAAAAAAAAAACACCCCTGTCGCCCCCTGCTCTCGCGCTAAGGCGAACGCAAGCGGTGGTCTGTCGTCAAACGTAAACAGCAATTGCACCATGCATGTGAGGTATCACCGCGAAGGCCAGATCGAGTGCAGTAATTTTTCCAGTAGACCTCCTCTGTAAATCTAAAGTGGTAACCTGTAAAGGCTTTTGAAGGCTTTTAAACATGTATTTATTTTGTTGCCACTGCACGTTTGTGCGCAATTTTAAAGCATGTCATGTTTGGTATCCATGTACTCGGCCTGAGATCATCTTTTTTATTTCATCAAACATTTGGGCAATATAGCGTGTTTTAGTGCATTAAAATTAAAAAAAGTGTGTTTTTTCCCCAAAAAATGCGTTTGAAAAATCGCTGCGCAATTACTGTGTGAAAAAAAAAAATGAAACACCCACCATTTTAATCTGTAGGGCATTTGCTTTAAAAAAATATATAATGTTTGGGGGTTCAAAGTAATTTTTTTGCAAAAAAAAAAAACTTTTTCATGTAAACAATAAGTGTCAGAAAGGGCTTTGTCTTCAAGTGGTTAGAAGAGTGGGTGATGTGTGACATAAGCTTCTAAATGTTGTGCATAAAATGCCAGGACAGTTCAAAACCCCCCCAAATGACCCCATTTTGGAAAGTAGACACCCCAAGCTATTTGCTGAGAGGCATGTCGAGTCCATGGAATATTTTATATTGCGACACAAGTTGCGGGAAAGAGACAAATTTTTTTTTTTTTTTTTTTTTTTGCACAAAGTTGTCACTAAATGATATATTGCTCAAACATGCCATGGAAATATATGAAATTACACCCCAAAATACATTCTGCTGCTTCTCCTGAGTACGGGGATACCACATGTGTGAGACTTTTTGGGAGCCTAGCCGCGTACGGGACCCCGAAAACCAAGCACCGCCTTCAGGCTTTCTAAGGGCGTGAATTTTTGATTTCACTCTTCACTGCCTATCACAGTTTCGGAGGCCATGGAATGCCCAGGTGGCACAAAACCCCCCCAAATGACCCCATTTTGGAAAGTAGACACCCCAAGCTATTTGCTGAGAGGTATAGTGAGTATTTTGCAGACCTCACTTTTTGTCACAAAGTTTTGAAAATTGAAAAAAGAAAAAAAAAAATGTTTTTTCTTGTCTTTCTTCATTTTCAAAAACAAATGAGAGCTGCAAAATACTCACCATGCCTCTCAGCAAATAGCTTGGGGTGTCTACTTTCCAAAATGGGGTCATTTGGGGGGGTTTTGTGCCACCTGGGCATTCCATGGCCTCCGAAACTGTGATAGGCAGTAAAGAGTGAAATCAAAAATTTTCACCCTTAGAAATCCTGAAGGCAGTGATTGGTTTTTGGGGTCCAGTACGCGGCTAGGCTCCCAAAAAGTCCCACACATGTGGTATCCCCATACTCAGGAGAAGCAGCTAAATGTATTTTGGGGTGCAATTCCACATATGCCCATGGCCTGTGTGAGCAATATATCATTTAGTGACAACTTTATGAAAAAAAAAAAAAAAAAAAAAAAAAAGTGTCACTTTCCCGCAACTTGTGTCAAAATATAAAATATTCCATGGACTCAATATGCCTCTCAGCAAATAGCTTGGGGTGTCTACTTTCCAAAATGGGGTCATTTTGGGGGGTTTTGTGCCACCTGGGCATTCCATGGCCTCCGAAACTGTGATAGGCAGTGAAGAGTGAAAGCAAAAATTTACACCCTTAGAAATCCTGAAGGCGGTGATTGGTTTTCGGGGCCCCGTACGCGGCTAGGCTCCCAAAAAGTCCCACACATGTGGTATCCCCATACTCAGGAGAAGCAGCTAAATGTATTTTGGGGTGCAATTCCACATAGGCCCATGGCCTGTGTGAGCAATATATCATTTAGTGACGACTTTTTGTAAATATTTTTTTTTTTTTTTTTTTTTGTCATTTTTCAATCACTTGGGACAAAAAAAATAAATATTCAATGGGTTCAACATGCCTCCCAGCAATTTCCTTGGGGTGTCTACTTTCCAAAATGGGGTCATTTGGGGGGGTTTTGTACTGCCCTGCCATTTTAGCACCTCAAGAAATGACATAGGCAGTCATAAACTAAAAGCTGTGTAAATTCCAGAAAATGTACCCTAGTTTGTAGACGCTATAACTTTTGCGCAAACCAATAAATATACGCTTATTGACATTTTTTTTACCAAAGACATGTGGCCGAATACATTTTGGCCTAAATGTATGACTAAAATTTAGTTTATTGGATTTTTTTTATAACAAAAAGTAGAAAATATCTTTTTTTTTCAAAATTTTCGGTCTTTTTCCGTTTATAGCGCAAAAAATAAAAACCGCAGAGGTGATCAAATACCATCAAAAGAAAGCTCTATTTGTGGGAAGAAAAGGACGCAAATTTCGTTTGGGTACAGCATTGCATGACCGCGCAATTAGCAGTTAAAGCGACGCAGTGCCAAATTGGAAAAAGACCTCTGGTCCTTAGGCAGCATAATGGTCCGGGGCTCAAGTGGTTAATCTAAAAACTGTGAGCTGAAAATCTTTAATCTAAATACTTGCTGGGGTGGCTAATCATGTGGTCATTGGAGCCACACCCAATACACTTAATAAAATTGATAAAAATAATTAAAGTGAAATGTTAAAAGATTAGTGACAAAAAAAACCTTTCTCACTAATGATTAAAGTTTAACAATAAGGAATGGGGGGGGGGGAGATGGGCGGAGCCTAGCAGAGCAGACATGCATTGTTAGAGCTCCACACCGCTGAGGAAAGAAGAGAAGGACAAAGCAGAGCCTGCAGGCTCAAAAGGTATCCATTTGAACCTTTTTGCCCCAGGGAACAAACTGTGAAAGTTTGGGCAGGAAATATGGTACTGGGAGGAAACCGTGGCAGAAATAAAAATCACCTCACAAAGAGCTCACAGGCACTCACTGCAACTAAAGCAGCTCCAGTCACCTCACAAGATACAGCATCAGGGCGCTCTCACAGACAGAAAATGTCACAGCAAGACTATCTTCATCAATACCAAAGTTATTAACAGTACCTTTCTAACTGAATTATTTAGCCTAGGGCAAGACTAACCATATACAACCACCCTGGAATAAATAATTTCAACAAAAACTATATTCTGCACTCCAATTAATGAAACATCATTTTGATGTCTTTTGACATAGCACTTCTCTCCTGTAAGCGGAAGATCCGTGTACCCCCATTAGCCCTCCTCATTCTCCCAACCATATTATGTGGGAGTGTGACGAAGGCACTTATTCCCCTGAGAGAGATATTTATTCTCTTTCACGGGTAAATTGTGATTACTTGCAAAAAATAATTTATACAATGTATCATCTAATCTCATATGTTTTTTGTTTACTCTCTACTCCAGAATTCACTGGTTTCTTTTCTATCTTTTCATCTCTTCAGTCCACACAGGTTGATCTGCGCAGTCAGCTCTGCATAACAAAAAGTAAGTCAAAACTATTTGATCTGTTGCCATGGCACCACTGAATATACTTTCCCTGAATGTTCAGGGAATAAATGTCCCTCAAAAAAGGACCAAAGCCTTCCGTACTTTCCATAACAAGAAGGCTCACATAGTATGCCTCCAAGAAACACACTTCACCAAAGATTCTACTCCAAAATATATTTCTCCTTTTTTATCAACAAATTTACACGGCTTCTGCCTGTACCAAGCAAAGGGGAACTCTAATTGCATTTCACTGATCCACACTATTCACCTTATCAGAAATTAAAGACCCAGAAGGTAGATACCTGATACTCATGGGTTATATAATGGATACAGCAATCACGGTGATTTCTTACTACGCTCCTAACAAACAACCTACACCATTCCTCTCACATATATTACAAGTGATTAATACACACAAAATAGGAACAGTGATAATGTGTGGGGATTCGAACCAGGTCCTCCTCCCATTTCTAGATAAATCACCTTTTACACCATCCAAAATAACCTCTACATTACCTTTTTCTCAACTTCTTTCCAAATACAATCTGGTAGATTCGTGGAGAGAAAGTAACCCAATGAAAAAGAAATTCACTTATTTCTCGCACCCTCATCAAACCTTCACCAGAATAGATCATATTTTTCTAACAGGAATGATACCAGAAATTATTGCATCAGATATAATTCCGATTCCGTGGTCTGACCATAATGCAGTATACACTACTATAGCCTCAGCCATACCAAAAGCGCATGACCCAACGTGGTACTTACCGGACATAATGCTCAAACACCCACTACATCAGAAGGCCATTGAACAAGCTTTAAAGGAATACATATCAATTAATAATACAACAGACATTTCCCCAATAACACTGTGGGAAGCTCATAAGCCTGTCTTGCGTGGTACAATACAAAGACAAATGGCACTATTTAAACGGGAACGCAAAAATCTAGCAAAAAAACTAGAACTCAATTTTATTGCAGCCTACATATCATTCCAAGATAATCCATCTCAGAGCACAAAATCTCATCTGGAAAAATCTAGATTGGAATACGATCTATTTCTCACTGAGTCAGTTGATAAATCCCTCAAACGCTCCAAACACAATTTCTACATGAATACAAACAAACCAGGTACATATTTGGCTCGGGCATTAAATTCAACTAACAAATCTTTCAAACCAATACGTTTGAAATTATCAAAAAATGTTTATACTTGTAATCCAGTTAAAATAGTCCATAAATTTCACTCACATCTCGCAACTTTATACAAGACAAACAATGAATTTAATCCTACAGAGGCTGAATCCTTCTCAAAAATAACCTTACCTGAGTTATCTCAGAATCAAAAAAGCAGTTTGGATGAGCCTATAACTATAGATGAAGTTGCTAACGCCATAAAAGACCTAAAACTTAACAAAAGACCAGGCCCAGATGGCTACTCGGCTTTATACTATAAAATATTCTCAGAAATACTCTCTCCCATTCTCACTAAAACTTTTAACAAACTTCTAGTTGGACATTCTTTTCGGCAAGAAACACTAATGGCAATTGTTTGTATGATCCCAAAACCCCTTTCTGATGATACTTCCTGTGTGAATTATCGGCCTATCTCTCTGTTAAACCTTGATATTAAATTATTAGCAAAAATAATAGCAAAACGCCTCAATAGCATTATAGGAAAATTAATACATAGAGATCAAGTAGGCTTCATGCCAAATAGACAGGCAGGCGATAATATACGCAGGGCAGTGTTATTGGCACATATTGCTAAAAAACGGAAAATCCCTTTATGTTTTCTATCTCTCGATATTAAGAGGGCATTTGACACAGTATCCTGCCAATATATGCAATATTCATTACAAAAATGGGGTTTTGGACCCCACTTTTTAACATGGATCAAAGCATTATATAATAAACCCAAAGCCTATATAAAATATGCTGGATACAAATCTGATGCCTTTAATATCGAAAGAGGTACCCGACAGGGTTGCCCATGATCTCCCTTATTATTTGCCCTTATACTCGAACCCATGGCCCAATACATCAGAACAAACCAAACTATAACTGGCATTGAAGTAGGACGTATTACACACAAATTATGTATATTTGCAGACAATATATTACTTTTTCTATCATCACCACAGGTCTCTGGTCCTAACTTAATACCAGCTCTTGATGGATTTGCAGCCCTATCCGGCCTTATGATTAATCCTAAGAAATGCCTAGTGCTTAATATTTCACTCACAAACATGGAATTGATCCCGGCTAGGGCTGCACTCCCATTCACATGGGCAGAAAAATCAATCCCATATCTTGGAATTCATTTAACAGCATCTTATTCTGACTTATTCTCAACCAATTATCCTCCTGTATTAAGACAGATCACAAATCTAATAAAACAATGGTCACAACTTTCTTTATCCTGGATAGGGAAGATTAATGCAATCAAAATGACTATTCTACCCAAATTGCTTTATCTATTCAGAGTCCTCCCTATTCCAATTCCTTCCTATTTTTTGAGAATAGTACAAAAAAAAGCAACTTCGTTTATATGGGGCTCTTCTAAACCACGTATACCTATACACACACTACATCTTACCAAAAATAAAGGAGGCCAGGGATACCCTAATTTTACTAACTACTACAGAGCAGCACATTTGGCCAGTCTGCCTAAATACCATGCAAAACAGGAAATCCCATTATGGGTATTTATAGAGGCTTCAGAAAATGACCCTCTATTAATATCAAACTTATTATGGCTTGATCCTAAAGACCGCTTTAAAATTCATAATCCCATAACTAAACACTTCTTATCTCTCTGGGACAAACTAAAAACCAAATATCAGTTACAATCTCCACACAATTCTCTCCTTTCTTTTATCAGAAATCCGGCCTTTTATTCGGCATGGATCTACCCAAATTCTTTTAAAGCTTGGACAACATCAGGCATTCAGACACTAAATGACTTCATAGCATCTAAATCATTCCTTTCATTCCCATCGCTTAGAGAAAAATATGATCTACCAAACTCTGAGATATTTAGATATCTCCAAATCAAAAATTTCTATACACCATTCCTAAAGGGGGATACACCATTATCCCAATTATCCATTTTTGAATCAATCTGTACAAAAGATCCATTTGCTAAAGGTACAATTTCATCACTTTATAATCAATTATATGGAGTAGCAAATCTTAATAGACCCTCTTACGTTCAGAGGTGGGAGGAGGACCTGGGACGAACTTTAGAAGACACGGACTGGTCTAACATATGGCTCGCATCTAAGTCATCTTCACCCAACATCTTAGCACTGGAGACAAATTATAAAGTCCTAACTCGCTGGTACCTTGTACCCGCTAGAGTGGCAAAATATTCACCTAATACCTCAGCTCTTTGTTTTCGAGGATGCCCAGAAATAGGCACACATTTACACATATGGTGGACGTGCCCAGTAATCCAAACCTTCTGGAAGGAAGTCTTCGTGATTGCATCTAAAATATTTAAAAAAATAATACAACCAGATCCATATATAACTTTACTTAATCTAAAACCGGAATGTTTAACACTCTCTCAATTCAAACTTATGATCCAACTAATAACGGCTGCAAAACAAAAAGTGGCCAAGGCATGGAAATCTCCTACATTGGTACTAGCAGAAACAATTCACAGAATGAATAATACAATGTCCCATGCTAAGATGGTAGCCATCGATCAAAATCAAATTCCAAAATTTGAAAAACTTTGGCATCCTTGGATAAAACAACAGTTCCTGTCAGACTTCAATGACTCTGTCCTGTTGCCATGGTAACAGATTAAATGACTTACAGAGACACCCATTCTAAGGTTTCAAAGAGAACTAAAAAGAATAATAAACTGACGAGCGGGACAACCTTGTGGACCATACCTCTACCTTTCTACCCTTTTTCTTCTTTTGCTTTCCTTTTCTACACCTTACGTTTAAAGCTCATTATCACAATTTTTTTGACCTATATACACTCTACTTGTAAACAATATGTATAGTAGGTATAAATCATTTAAATACCTACAAAAGTGACTAAGGAAATGATATATATCTTTAATTTAGGTTTACGTGAACCCAATGTTTAATATTTGAAATTTCATGATATTTACCTATATAAACCCTACTGTAAAACAATGAGCTTACTTTATAGATCCTTGTAAACTTACCTTATGTATCTTTATAATATTGTATACTCAATAAACTTCTTTTGACAAGGAAAAATAAGGAATGGTGTTTTATAGTTTAAAGGAGCAACGAGCCCCCCCCCCTTTTCTTTGACACGGGCTAAATTGCATGGCTTGTGTGTGAACAGCTGTATTGTCATGCAAATTGAGTGAGCTGAGTGAACTGTAAACGAAAAAAAAAAAAGAAAGTAATACCACCTAATAATGTATATTTATGTGTGTGTATATTAACGGTAATCTTTGCTTCCATAGAAGAAACAGTTTTTGAAGAAGTTTTCCAATGTGCTCAGTATGGTGAATTATAACTGTCTTGCAAGACAAAGGGGAACTTATAAAAAAATTAGTTTTTTTGAGCTGCTCATTTTTAACCATTGTAAGTAATAGTTTTTTTTATAGTAAGGGTATACCATAAATAAAATCCACGTGGTAACATTTAGTTTGACGTCAAACTATTTTTTGGTATTAGAAAAAGTGCACGGGTAAAACATCTAAGAAAGAAAATTTTCAAAATGCTTACTGTATGCTAAATATCTCTAACCTTTGGTTTATTTTTAGGAGGAAAATATAATGTGTTACTAAAATTTTGATGCTTATTCCTCAGATTAGTTCTATGCCCTGAGTCGATTGATTTAAGGTTTTCCAAACAGAAGGAGACCACAGCCTACAAAGACAATTCACCAATGGAAGTATTGTTCTAAAGTGTTTCTATTTTCATATGTGAACATTTATGGGTTTCACTCCCCCCACTAGCTAAATATTGATGCAGTCATCTGAGTCTGTACTGCCCAGTTTCTTGTTCCTATTTGCAATAAAAGGTGCTAGATTGTATGTGGTGTTATGATCTGACATGTATGAGCTTTGAAATTTCAATGCCCTAGATCACAGGTGTCAAACACAAGGCCCGTTGCCGAATCCAGCCCTCCAGGCCATTTCTTGTGGCCCTCGCACCTCTCCTACAGCTGCAGGAAAGCTTCAGCCCTCCTCTGGTCCTCCTCCAAACCCCTACTTTTTGCTTTCAAGAAATGCATCCAGCTTCTTCCCAGCAGCAGCATAAGGAAAGGAAAGGGGGTGCACTGTGATGTAAGGGAGAGTAGGGGACTCAACTTCTGATGGTGGGGTGGCTCTTGACATCTAATGTAAGGGGAGGGGATGCGCTGGACATCTAATCTTACAGACACAACCAGCCCTTTTTGAGGACAATCATAATGCTGATGCGGCCCACGTTGAAGTTTGAGTTTGACACCCCTGCCCTAGATAATTAAGTGTCTCCTGTCTTAGACTACGTTTCCACTATAATGTCATGTGATTCAGAGACTCTGGAGTGTGACTTTGGTCCAACGGTACAGTCTCTAGATCAGGGTTGCATTGAATGTTGCATCAAGGTAGTGCAAGAACCTTTTCAAAGTCGCTGCAACTTTAAGTCGCAATAGTGGAAACTGAGCCTTATATAGTTTTTGCATATTATTTTAAGATAAAAAAGTTATTAAGATTGAATTGAATAATTGTTGCTCTAGTTTAAACACCTATGATGATAAAAAAAAAAAAAGTAATGAATGTATTACTACATGTATGTCAGAGTTACTACATTGAGTGTTAAGAAGTACTTGGGTATTATTAAGATTTTAAATTAGACCTGTCACAGATTATCAGCTTTTTCACAGATCTGTCTCCTCTATTCCCAAAGATCAGCAGGTATGCTGGTATTATTATTGTATTGGTATTGGCATTTAGTTCCAATGCTTTAACTTATAAGGTCTGCAGTTGTATCTTGTCCCACAAAACTTGTTTTTAAGACTAGATTAAACCTCCTGTTGTTAATTTATTTAGCTACATGCCCAGCCAGTACTGTCTTTTCAAGCTGAAGCAGATTGCCATAGGCTTTGAATAATAATGTCCCAAGCAAGTCTGCCTTTGTGTCTCCAAGTGTATTTGTAAGCTAGGTTCCTGTTCGATGACAACATTGTTGCATGTGCGGACATGCTGTGTTCTCCCCAGATAGCACCATTAGGTATCCTAACTGGCTTAGAATCCTTGTACACGTCAACTGTATCTCCTGTGAACCCTGAACCCCAGTACTGCACTATACTCCTGTCATTCTTGTAAATCCTGTATTCTGTGCTCTCTTGTCTATGTTCCTGTAGGATCAATGATCCAAGCCATACGTGATAGCCCCCCCTCTGAGAAGCCTATTGTTCATGATAAATGTTTATGGTCTAGACAGTTTAGTTTAAATGACAGTTGAATAACATTTTATACTAAATGAGAATGGTTTCTCCTTGTATTAAGACATTTTTTCTTTTCTTCTAGGTCTTTATACCTCTAGAACATAGATTTACTTCAGCAGTAAAAAACTCAAGGGCTTTATGGGCATTTTTGTTAATGATCAAATGTTGGACTAACAATCTGAGTGACCCCATCCTCAAAAATATCCTCCCTCATTCCTTGGCTTTATGACATCAGCCACAAACAGCATTGATGGAAAAGCGTGCTTTCAGAAGATTTTTAGATGTCTGAAGAACTTTGATACTTATCATGTCAGCTGTCTAAAAAATCACAGCTCACTTTGATATAATTGCAAAAAGATCTGCACACCTACTGGAAGTTTCTTGTCATGTGGACTGCGATTGTCCTGAAGAAAAGAAGATTATGTATGAAAATTGTATGCCTTCTTAAGGTGTTGCAATGGAGTCTTATGGAGGACGAGCTGTCAAAGTTACAGCGGAGGAATCAACGAAAGACTTGGTGTTCATACATTGTTAGACCAACGTGTAATTTTTATTTTTAGACATTTTGTATTTTTGTTTAGCCTTGACAAAGCAAAATGAGATTTTTCTGCAGAAGTAAATTGGGTACATAAATTAGGAGGAATATGAACTAGAAAAATAAATATTTAAACTAAGATTAAGCAGTTGGAGGGAGATGTTGAAATTTAAAAGCGATTTATAGGAATTGTAATTTTATCTGCCTTTCCTTTGCAGTTTAGGTTGTGCATGTGTTATGAGACATAGTTTGTTCCATTTTCCCAATATCATTGCCTGTAATATTCACATCTAGTTAGGCCCCACGCAGCTTTAACTGTCACCAAAAGAATCTCTACACTGAATAGTCAAGAACCCAACTGTCCACAACCAGTGTATGAATTGTTTGTTATAGTGCTGTTATGTTATGTTTTGTTAGTTATGTGGTCAATTTTTAATTTGACCAAGAGATGGGATTGATAGGGTAAATGGAATAGCTATTTATTTATCAAACATTTAGTTATGAGTAGCCAAAACATGTATTCTGATTAACCAAATATACTGGATGAACTGGTGTTTTTGTTCAACCTTACTACCTATGTAGCTATGTAACTATGTAACTATGTAATTGACCATCTGTTTAGCAATGTAAATAACCAACAAGTTAATCAAGACTTCAAAGAGACTTACACGGTAGCCCCCACCTTTGTATAGAGTATAAAATGCCCCCAGCTCCAGTCAGAACAATCATATTGACAGTCACCATGTACTTACTGTATTGTTCTCCCTGTCTATGGCTAAAACTATAGGCTTGAATATTAAATACATCTTTTTTGAATGTGGTTCAGTAGTCAAAATGTTATTGGAAACCCCTAAGTTCTGGGATTTCCCTATCAGCAGATTGGTCCACACTCTTGAGCTTAGCAATAAGGGGGGTCTTAATTATTCACTATATAACGCCAAATAGGCAGTTTCACAATAATGTCTAAATATCTAAAAGTATTAACTACCACATGGGACTTCAATAGTAAACTATGAATAACTATGATTTTTTTACTGATTCTAGTTTAACAAATTCTTTGGATGCCCCACATCGTTTCCTTTTTGGTAACTTCTTCCGCCATGGGCCGCCTAGGGCTTGATCTGGAACTCAGCACCACCTTGTTTTGATGTGGATGATATTGATGATGAATCTTTGAGGTGATACAAACTTCTAAATAATCAAAACATATTTTATTATCATTATGTGTATAATTGGTTCCTTTTTTTTTCTTAGGTAGATATTGTTTTGCCTTGTTTTCTTGCAGGGTAGATACTTTTTGTGATATATTTATATATTCAGTATATACTGTACATTGTGTAAAGTTTGGGGTTGTATAGCTCAAGTGTAGCATCCCTTAGAGTACAGTCCATACCAATTATTTCCATTTCAGGGCTTGTTGGCCCACTTTTATTTAAGAAAGTTCAGAAAAACAATACAACACAGTTTGCCTTGCAGGGGGTTTCACCATCAACACCAAACAATGGCAGACAGCCCGTCTCTTGGCTCTTATTAGCAAAGAAATAGACAATCACTCTCCTGGCTTATAGATACAGCCATGCCACTCAGGCCTTACACTTCAGGCATTTGTCTGTTTCTCATAGACAGTCATTATATGTCCCCTATGCACATAATACAGTATTCAGCCCTTACTGCTTTGGCTCCCACATGGAGCCTTCCTGACTCCTAGCAGCAACCCCAGGCTTGGGTCTCTGGCTTTCACAGTACACCCGTGCACTCTCTGGCTTCTCCTTTCAGTTTAAAACATTGTATTGTTATAACATACAGGGCCGGATTTCCCACAAGGCCACCGAGGCCAGGCCTCGGGGCGGCAGTGGTACAGGGGCGGCGCCGCTCCTGCAACGAATTCTCGGCCGCCCCCCCACACTAACAAAGTAGCATGTGATGCAGCGCACCCGGGCGCCAGAGAGGTGGGGGCGCTGAAGCACTAGAGTGCTCCTCTCCCTCCTCCTCCTCCTCCTCTCTGTGTCCAGACTGAGGCGGCGTCCTCCGCAGGTCACCGCCGCTGCTGGTTTTCCAATGCTCAAGCCTGTCCCCCCTCCCTTCTCCTGTCAGAGAAGGAGAGCAGCCGTAGGAGATCGGAGCGGCTGGACTCTGTGCGGGGGGGAGGAGGGGGGCGGCGCGTGTTCTCCTGTGTTCTCCTGTGTTCTCCTGTGTCCTCCTGTGTCTCTCACTCCCGCCCAAGCCTGTCTCCATCTGTACACTAATGGAGGGGGGGTTGTCCTGGGGGTCTGTACTAGTGAAGGGGGGGTTGTCCTGGGATGTCCGCACTAATGGAGGGGGGGTTGTCCTGGGGGTCTGTACTAGTGAAGGGGGGGTTGTCCTGGGATGTCCGCACTAATGGAGGGGGGGGTTGTCCTGGGGGTCTGTACTAGTGAAGGGGGGTGTTTGTCCTGGGATGTCTACGCTAATGGAGGGGGGGTTGTCCTGGGGGTCTGTACTAGTGAAGGGGGGGTTGTCCTGGGATGTCTGCGCTAATGGAGGGGGGGTTGTCCTGGGGGTCTGTACTAGTGAAGGGGGGGTTTGTCCTGGGATGCCTGCGCTAATGGAGGGGGGTTGTCCTGGGGGTCTGTACTAGTGAAGGGGGGGTTGTCCTGGGGGTCTGTACTAGTGAAGGGGGGGTTTGTCCTGGGATGTCTGCACTAATGGAGGGGGGGTTGTCCTGGGGGTCTGTACTAGTGAAGGGGGGGGTTGTCCTGGGATGTCTGCACTAATGGAGGGGGGGTTGTCCTGGGGGTCTGTACTAGTGAAGGGGGGGGTTGTCCTGGGATGTCCGCACTAATGGAGGGGGGGGGTTGTCCTGGGGGTCTGTACTAGTGAAGGGGGGTGTTTGTCCTGGGATGTCTGCGCTAATGGAGGGGGGGTTGTCCTGGGGGTCTGTACTAGTGAAGGGGGGGTTTGTCCTGGGATGTCTGCGCTAATGGAGGGGGGTTGTCCTGGGGGTCTGTACTAGTGAAGGGGGGGTTGTCCTGGGGGTCTGTACTAGTGAAGGGGGGGGTTTGTCCTCGGATGTCTGCACTAATGGAGGGGGGGTTGTTCTGGGGGTCTGTACTAGTGAAGTGGGGGTTTGTCCTGGGATGTCTGTACTAATGAAGGGGGGGGGGTTGTACTAATGAAGGGGGGGGGTTGTCCTGAGGGTCTGTACTAATGGAGGGGGGTTTGTCCTGGGGGGGGTCTGTACTAATAAAGGGAGGGGTGGTTTGTCCTGGGGGGGTCTGTGCTAATGGAGGGGGTTGACCTGGGGGGGGTTTGTACTAATGGAGAGGGGGTTGTCCTGGGGGGAGGTTGTACTAATGGAGGGGGAGTTGTCCGGGGGGGTTTGTACTAATAGAGGGGCGTTTGTCCTGGGGGGTCCGTACTAATGGGGGGGGGGGTTTGTTCTGGGGGGGTCTGTACTAATGAAGGGAGGGGGGTTTGTCCTGGGGGGATCTGTACTAATGAAGGGAGGGGGGTTTGTCCTGGGGGGATCTGTACTAATGAAGGGAGGGGGGTTTGTCCTGGTGGGGGTCTGTACTAATGGTGGGGGGTTTGTCCTGGGGGGGGGTCTGTACTAATGGAGGGGGGTGGTTTGTCCTGGGGGGGTCTACACCCAGGAAAGTACACCCAGGACTCCAGAGGGAGAGGGCAGTGCTGAGGGAAAACCATTAGAGAGAGAACCCCGGTGCCCTGTGCCACCAGAGGTAAAGCCGCACAGCCTGGTGCCATCCCTGGCAGGGAAAGGAATGGAGTCATTGCAGGAATACAGATCTGGGTGCTACCCAGCGGAATCGCCACGGGCAATTCAGAGTGAGCTGACTCCTGATCAGAGGAACCATTGCTGTATCGCTGGGTCAGGTGAGAGGGCCGATCGGCCATTTTCTACTAATGTCCATAGGAACTGCAGTCTCTGACCGTCTCCTGTATCATGTCTGCCGTCTCTGACCATCTCCTGTACTATGTCTGCAGTCTCTGACCGTCTCCTGTATCATGTCTGCAGCCTTTGACCGTATTATGTCTGGGGGCACTTTCTGGTGGTGTGTGTGTGGGTGGGGGGGGGGTGGGGGGCGGCATTGAAGGGCCTGGCCTTGGGGCGGCAAAGGGAGTAAATCCGGGCCTGATAACATATGGACATGAGTGAGGTCTGTGTGGTCCCGAAGAGAAGCAGGGGTTCTGAAATGCATTAACCCTACAACGCCAACCATATCGACATTCTAAGTAGGATGTATTGAAGATAGGTTTTTGCTGTAATTTTGTCCTCATGAGTAAGGGCTTGTTCACACTTGATTAAATGTCTAAAGCTCATTAAACGCTCCCATAGCATCTGTATGGCATTAGTATGGGCGCCAGACAGGCGTCAATGAGCTTTAGTATGGGGCATTTAAAAAAATTTTTAAAACGCTCTCTAAACACCCTATGCGTGGTTTTGAAGCACTTGATGCATGTCAAAAACGCTCCTCAAACGCCTATTTTTTTTTATTTTAAAAGGGAAGTGACATTACAGGGAATTAAAACTTTGAGGTGTGGCTTGTCATGGTGAATGTTTCCTGTGTATCCTCCATATCAGGAAAGGCAGCAGGAAGGATTCCTTTACCAGGCTTTATCTCATGTTTGGCCTCCTGCAGATGATGCTGATGTATGAGCAATTGGCTGAGCAGAGGAAAAGGAGAAGGGCATCCAAGCGCTACTGGGTACATCCAATTGTCTCTCACAGATATTCTAAAGGGCACTTTCATGCCCTGTATCATGATTTACGCACCTACCCTCAGAAGCTTTATGACTATGCCCGCATGGATGTCACATCCTTTGATGCACTGCTGGAGATTCTTAGACCCTGGTTGGTACGCATGAGAACCAGATTGAGGCTTTCACTGTCTCCAGAAGAGCATCTATTAGTCACACTGCGGTAAGTAATCCAAGGTGACACATGCCCCAGTTCTGTACACGTTGCTGTATTTTCTGTCATGTACATTTGAACTGGTGAATCCTTCCCTTCCCTCCACTTCTATTACCTTCTGGGCAAAGCCACAATCCACAACATAGTCCATGAGACATGTAAAGCAACATGGAAGGTACTAAAGGGAATCGTAATCCCGGAGCCAACAGAGGAACGGTGGTTGGAAATCAGCAATGAATTTAAAAATAACAGCAACTTTCCTCACTGCATTGGCGCATTGGATTGCAAACACATATGCATACAAATGCCCCCAAACAGTGGCTCCAAGTATTTCAACTGATGGCCATTGCTGATAGCAACTAAAATTTTGTTGCAATTGACGTTGGTGCTTACGGAAGCTCTGCGGACTGTCAAGTGTTTCGCAGTTCACCAAAAGGAAAAAGGATACTGTAAAGAAGTTTTACCTTACCATGTCCTCAGCCTATAACAGAGAATAGACAGCACCTACCCTATGTGCTTGTGGCCAATGAGGCATTTTCACTGTCGACTTCAGTAATGAAACCATATCCCAAAAGAGGTCTGGATTTGAAGAGGAAAGTCTTTAATTATCGGCTAACAAGACCTAGGCGATTTGTCGAGTGCACCTTCGGCATTCTAGCGAATAAATGGAGAATCTTTAGAGGTGCAATGCAATTAGATCCCGCTAATGTTGACACTATTGTTACAAGTGCCTGTGCTCTCCACAATTTTGTATGTCAAAGAGAGGGGATTAATTTTGAGGATTCACCTGTGCATCATCTTGAAGGTGTTGATTGACATAGTGCACGAGGTACCCAACAGGAGTCCACTTAAAGGGAGCAGTTTGCTGATTATTTAATGTCAGCAGAGGGAGAACTTCCTTGGCAATATTCAAAAGTGTAAGAAAGTACTCGTGTCTACACATATCCATCGAAATATGTGGTCTCCACATTACTGATCAGGACGCCGGATGCGACCCTTTGTGTCCTTCCACTGACATCAACAATCTGACCTCATTTCTTCCCATTGATACTAACGATGAGGCACTATTCCTCCCAGTGACACCAATAATGGGTCACTATTCTTCCCACTGATACCAATGATGAGGCACTATTCCTCCCAGTGACACCAATAATGGGTCACTATTCTTCCCACTGATACCAATTATGAGGCACTATTCCTCCCAGTGACACCAATAATGGGTCACTATTCTTCCCACTGATACCAATGATGAGGCACTATTCCTTTCAGTGACACCAGTGATGGGGCACCATTCCTCCCAGTGACACCAATGGTGGGGCACAATTCCTCCCAGTTACACTATTGATGGGGCACTATTCCTCCCTGGGACACCAATGATGGGGCACTATTCCTCCCAGTGACAACAATAATGGGGCACTATTGCTCTCAGTGACACCAATGATGGGGCACTATTCCTCCCAGTGATACCAATGATGGGGCACCTTTCTTGCTAGTGACACCAATGATGAGGCACTATTCCTCCCAGTGACACCAATGATGGGGCACCATTCCTCCCAGTGATACCAATGATGGGGCACCATTCTTCCTAGTGACACCAATGATGGGGCACCATTTCTTTCATGCACCAGTGCACCAGGTGCTAAGTTCATGTGATGATGAAATGGAGGCACGTTTGCTATGCAATAAAATTCAGTTTTGAACTATTTTTCCTTGTTGAAGCGTTTTGTTGTTCGAAGTTTTGAACCCTATACTTCATATAATTGTGGACAAAATTGTATAAAAGTGTATAGTTATTATCAGTGGAAAGTAGGTATTAAAACAGAAAAACAAATAAAAACATGGCTACTGAAATTTTGCATGAACAATTTTCACATAGTAACATATATCCAAAACTGACAAATGTTATTGCAAATATAATAAAGGATCTCGGACAGGACTCAGTTGTTTGTCAAATCGTTTTAGACATCTGTGTCCCGTTGGGAAGATATACCATCTCTATTTGTCCCATTACCACAACAGAAGGTGAGAGTAATTAATCCCTATGAAGTCAGGCAATCCCTAGTTGTCACCAGAGCAAGTGTCTCCATTGTAAGATATCTATACTTTTCTGGGACAACCCAAAGTTTAGATTGGGTGTTTCGCCCAAAAAAAAAAAAAAGTTAATAGCCAGCAGCTACACATACTGCAGCTGCTGGCTTTTAACAATAGGAGACGATGGCACAGTGGTGTAGTGGGTAGCACTATCGCCTAGCAGAAAGGGTCGTTGGTTAGAATCCCAGCCGCGACACTACCTGCCTGGAGTTTGCATGTTCTCCCTGGGCCTGCGCGGGTTTCCTCCGGGTACTCCGGTTTCCTCCCACACTCCAAAGACATGCTGGTAGGTTAATTGGCTTATGCCCAAAATAAATTGAGTGCCCAGTGGGTAACAGAAGTAGGCAACTGATGATCCTGTAGCATTGTGAGTACTGACCTAAACTCGGAGGCCCTAGTGACTGAGCAGTTTTCGGTTCTTCAAAAAGGTACTAGTCATTACCCAGCCCTTGTTGATTATCTCGGGAACTTTATCTCATGTACTTGTGGCTCAGTGATAGATCAGTGGGGAGAGATGTGTCCTCCACTAGTTCAGTCTTTTGTTTTGTTTGGGGCCCATCCCATGCTCCCTTTACCCCACTGCAATAAAGCATAAAAAAGACACTCCTAGACTGTTATTCTTTTTAATAAGTCCACTTTTTTTTTTTTTTTTTTTTTTTTTTTTACAAAGCAGGGTCACCCACAGACTGAGTGTAGGCCATCTGCTCCATACATCGTACAGGAAGAGTCAATGAACTACCACAGAGCTCAACAGCGCCATGGTAGTTCAAAGGCTGTCAGTACTTGTAGTTCATTGATTCATGTGGACATGTGAATCAACGACCCAGCCATGTAAGAGGAGCCATGCACAACCATGCTCACTTTGGAATTGAGGTAGAAAATGCAGAGAGGATCCCCAGCTCGCTGCCACAAGGAAAGGGGGAGGGGGTGGATCTGATACTGAAACTGTTATACTCTAAATATTGGTGTAACATGTTCAGAAAGGTGAACTTAGCCTTTAACCACCTGACGTCCGCGCTATGGCCGAATGACGGCCACAGCGCGGACCTGAATTCCCGGGAGGCCGTCATATGACGGCCTCCCCTGTGCGCGCGCCGGGCGTGCTGTGATCACCGAGTCACTGAGACTCGGCTGATCACTGATCCGAGTAAGGGGCCTATCTCAGCCCCTTACCGTGTGATCAGCTGTCAGCCAATGACAGCTGATCACATGATGTAAACAAAAGATCGGTAATCGTTTTTGTTTTTTTTTAGAAAAAAAAGCCGATCACCGGCTGGGATGGAAGAGGCACATCTGCCTCATCAGTGCCACCTACTAGTGCCAATTAAAAGAGCCCACAGTGCCACCTATCAATGCCCACCTGTAATGCCAATCAGTGCCACCTGGCAGTGCTGCCCATCACTGCCGCCTCATCAGCGTACATCAATGAAGGAGAAAAATGACCCGTTATAAAAAATTTAAAACAAAATCTAAAAAAAAATAAAATTTTTAAAATTTTTTAAAAATTCAGTTTTTTACGTTTTTTTTAACAAAAAGTAAAAACTGCAGAGGTGATCAAATACCACCAAAAGAAAGCTCTATTTGTGGTGAAAAAAATGATAAAAATTTCATTTGGGTACAGTGTTGTATGACCACGCAATTGTCATTCAAAGTGCATCAGCGCTGAAAGCTGAAAATTGGTCTGGATAGGAGGGGGGTTTAAGTGCCCAGTAAGCAAGTGGTTAAGCCAGAGAAAAAGAAAATACTGTATAGGGGAAAGATTTAGCTTATCACCAGCAATTCCTTCTTTGGGGTGCACTACACCCTGATAGTACATATCCATCCATTCAGAGGGAAGCCAATAGGAGACAGAAGCTTGTATTAGAGTACATATAAACTCAAACACACATTTTTACCAATTTTTCATCCATTGGCGATCCCCTGCAGCCTGAACAAGATCCTTTTTTTTTTTTTTTAACAAGAAAAATGAACAAGATCCTTCATGGCGGAATCGCTAAGTATTTTAATGAAAGCTGCCGTTTTAAAAATACTGAAAATAATTTTTGAATTCCTTGTGAACCTCACTCAATTTTGGACTTGTGTCTTTTTTCAACCTCACCTATTATGTAACTATCTAATAGGTGTGATGTGGTAAAGTGCAACGTGCTCCTAAAATATATGCAAATATGCCATTATACCAAATAATTATACGTGTATAGAGGAATATACCCACAGGTTGAAAAATGGCAGAAAAACACAGAATCCGATATATATAAACAATTGTGGCAATCAAACCAGTATTTGGCAATACAAGCAAACAATTTTTTCAAATAGAAAATAAAAGTAAAAATAGAAATCCCCTGCATATGTGCGTAAAAAGTCCAAAATTGGAAAGAAATTTTTGTAAAAAGAAAACAAGGATTATGAAAAGTGAGTGTCCAAAATAAAAGTCCTAAAAGTGTGTCCTTCTGGTGAAGAAAACGTGGTCTCAGCATTAACTGATAGTGTCCCATCCTTCACTGCACCCCCACTCGTGCTTGCACTCACCGGACTGCCTAACCCCTGCAGGGGTAAAAGGCATATGTAGACAATCCTGCCATGGCAAAACCGGGAAGTGATCCTCCGTCCGGGGGTATTTTATTCTTTTAAAAACAGGTTTCAATTTACTTCCATGGACCGGTGTTCTGCAATCGCACACTGCAGGCTCTTTTAATTCCCTGTGATAACACTGTCCAAGTTTTTTTTTTTTTTTTACCATAGATAGTGATGATGCTCAGCTCTCAGGAAGGGCACAACTTCCAGAAGTCAGTCTTGGTGAATTAATAGGAAGATGGGGCCATCTTTATTGTCCTCATCAATAATTATTCTTTCGCCTGTTTAATTGTGCAGAGTATTGCAATTAAGTGCTAGAAGTTTCTTGAATGCAGAGAATACTTTACTTTCATGGAGGATTAGCAATGCATCTCATTGACATCGGATAACCCAGGGACAATGGATGCTGCAATGGCTTGCAAAGCAACCAAAGGAACAATACTCATTAGAGCCTGCAATTTCATTTGTATTGCCTCAGAGGAAATGTTAGGCAAGGCTCGTAAATAAACATAACGCTTGTGGCTCGGAAGCTCTTCCTCAAACGTTTTCATCAAACGAGAGAAATCAAATAGCGCAGGCTTGAAAGAGGATACTAGGAAGACAGAATCATCTGTAATATCCTTTATATCCTTTTTTGAGAGAATTAACACAATCCTGCCTGATCTTCTCTAATAACTCTTTTTCACTGAAAGTTTTAGCTCTACGTTCTTGGCTTTCACGCAAGTTCCGGTCAATTTTTGATCTCATAAAGTAGAACTTCTTGTTTTTTTTGGATCTCCTCAGCCAGCATACTGTGATTCTCCTTGAATCTTTCAGATGCAATTATAATAAAAAAAGTCATACCGCTGAAACTGAACTTTATCCAGATATTCACTGGCTTTAAAATTAGGAGTTCCAATTCCAGGAAGATCCCAATAAGTTACGCTCTTATTCTTAGGATGAGGGTAAGGAGTTGGCTCCATAGTGGTCTCTACCACATCGGTCTGAGCAGATTCCGGTTCTTCATCACCAAGACCATGGATGGCGTTGATAAATGTGGACTTTCCTGACCCCGATTCTCCAGTAATTGCGACATTCAAAGGGGTATATTCCACATCACTTTCTTGACTTTTTCGAAGGCTTCAGCTGGATTTCCTTTTCTTAAGGCTTCTAATACTTCATTTCCAAGTTGTTTAGTGGCAGAAGAATCCATATTTTTCACTTACTCAATATAATCTAATAAAACAAAAAGGAGAAGAGAGGTAAAAAAAAAAAAAAAAAGCCATTAGGGGTGTGTGTGTGGAGCGCCCCTATAAAATGTAGGTCTCCCTCCCAAAGCACCCATACACAATGTAGATAGGCACCAGGCTCTTTGGCACCCCCTTGCCTAGGAGGCAGTGTCAGCAAGTCTAAAAATGGGCAATGATGTCATAGGAAACTCCATCCCTTGAGTTCCATGGGTATATGAAACCATGCCAAGCATGGCAAAATTTTACCCTTGAGTTTCAGCAAAAAAAGAAGAGGTAGTTTGCACTCTCTGCTACCAACAATGCTTGATTAGATACAGCCAAAGGGAAGGGCAGCAAAAATGTCCACCTTGAGATGCATCAGCCCCTAGCACAGCCCTGTGCATGATGGTTCCCACCCCTATATACATTTCTTACCAGCACACCCTTATGAACTGGTTAGATGTCTGAGGGACCCCCCAAAACATGTCCACTAGGGAGGAGGGCAACTACCAACCTGCCCTCATGGAGTTGGGAGGGAGTTGGCCAGTACATAAACCCCTCCTTCCCAACACCCCATCCTACAGCGGCAAGCATTGGTGCATAAGGGCCCGCCCCCCCATTTTTTGGAACCCCTCTCAAAGCTCCCACCCTGGGCTGAAGTGCATCCTAGCTGGTAAGCAGATAGGTGTGAGCTGGGCACTTGTAACTCCATTGCTATGGGGAGCCTGTATGCCTGGTACATGGTGTGCCAGGCTGGTTAACTCTGGGAGGGGGAGGGGGGGGGCACGGGTGTGAACTTTTGTTTTTATTTGAAAAATACAAGAAAAAAAAAATTACAAGAACACACCACACACAAATAATTACACATTCTGTCAGGAATTTCTATCCATGGTGCTGAAATTGTGTTTATATATGGTTTCAGCAACAAGGACTGCAGATGAATGAAATGACTCCCAGTAAGGGCTGGTTCACACTATTACAGGTGGTTGTGGGTGTTGGAATCCCGCGATTCCCGCAGCTGCAACCACCCACAGTCAAAACACACTGCTGTTTAAAAGCAAGCGGGGCTGCCTGATTTTGAGCTGTGGGTTGCACAAGGGGTCATATTCCCCTCCCAATTAAACACTAGCCATGGTATAGAGTCATTTCAAGATCTTAAATTCACATTTGAACTACCCAATTCTATGTTCTTCTGTTACCTCCAGCTCCGCCACGCTCTATGCACTCAATTTGGAGGCTTTGTCCCAAACCTAGCCTCCCTCTACCCATTAGATGCATTTTTGGGAACGGACCCTAAAAAGTGGAAGTCTACCTTTTATAATTGCCTTCTCCAACCAGTGGCAGCTGACTTAGCCTTCCAGTTGGGGTAAAAAAGGGGGGGGGATGGGTAGCGGACATGGGGGAGCTGGACGAAGATTCGGAGAATGTCCTGTAAGTAAGGTAGGCGATAGTGTGAATTTCTTTCCTGCAAAAACATGTTGCTGGAAAGAAATTAGCATGTTTCCCCAATCAGTACAGAAAAAAAAAAGCCTTTTTTTTAAAGAAAAAGAATTGCCCCTTTAAGGCCGTTGGGCAGAAGTGACGTTTGACGTCGCTCCGGTCCTCCAAGGGCATGGAGTCGAGTGGTGACCATCATGCCCTCACTGGACTTCCTGCCCATCAGACCACAGGACCGGATTGTCTCCACCGCTTCCAACGGCTCCGGTAAGCAGCGGAGATGCCCGGGATGCGACGGGAGCGCCTTGCCTGCTGCCCATAAAAGTGATCTTGTGGCAAATCCACCACGGAGGCAACTTTTATCGTAAAGTGGACCGCCCACTGTGGAGAAAAATACCGGGGTTATGGCAGCTATCTGCTGCCATAATGGTATTAAATGTCAAAGTATCGACAAATATCTACAGTGGGCGGTTCACTTTGTTCAATGTAGGTTCACTTTGTTCAATTTATCCCAACACAACACATTTTATTCTTCTTTCATAAAATGTTCTTATTATTGTGAAGCCATGTTTAACTCCATAACGACAAAGTAACACATACAGTATATGCAGCGTCCAGGAAGTGGGGTTTATTTAAAACTGTGTGCCGCTTATAAGTGTTCCTGTGTTTGTGCTGGGGTTCTCACGGAGAGGTCTGGGTGAGACTCATACTAACAATCGGGACCCCTGGTTTCCAATCAAATGATTCCTGCGATAGCCTCTTATTGGCCATCATAGTGATCAGTCACTGTGCAGCCCACCCATGTGTTTACTTTCTCCTCTGAATGGAAACATACATTGTATCTTTCTCTCCTTACAAGAAGGAAAGACGAGGAAAATAAATAAATAAATATAAGGCAATAAAAACCATAAACAACAATGCAAAGTCCTTAAATGAATGGTATCTTATTGCAGCAGCGCTGCGTGCCAAAAACTCCTGGACACGTTCTTTATATGGAGATCTATAATAGCTTCAGCAGCTGTGTTCTGTAAGAGAGGGGAGCTTCTTCCACCCAAAACTTCACCACGTGAGGGGGAGTAAACCCCAATGGGAATGCACTCACCAGAAATTCAGCATACAAGAGCCTTTGATATCACTAGTAGTTCTCCATCTCTTCTAAACAACCACCAGATGTCAGTATTACTCTGGGTTATTGCAGCATAACATATTTTACATTTACATTTAACATAGTTTTTCGGGAGCAGTGATTTCAATAATGCTTGACGTCAAACAATAAAAGTGTAATATTCCTTTCAATTTCATACCTGGGGGGTGTCTATAGTATGCCTGTAAAGGGACGCATGTTTCCCGTGTTTAGAACAGTCTGACAGCAAAATGACATTTCAAAGGAAAAAAAGTCATTTAAAACTACTCGCGGCTATTAATGAATTGCCGGTCCGACAATACACATAAAAGTTCATTGATAAAAACTGCATGGGATTTCCCCACAGGGGAACCCCGAACCAAAATTTAAAAAAAAACTGGCGTGGGGGTCCCCCTAAATTCCATACCAGGCCCTTCAGGTCTGGTATGGATATTAAGGGGAACCCCGTGCTAAATTTTTTTTTAAAAATGACGTAGGGGTCCCCCTCAAAATCCATACCAGACCCTTATCTGAGCACGCATCCTGGCAGGCCGCAGGAAAAGAGGGGGGACAAGAGAGCACCCCCCCCTCCTGAACCGTACCAGGGCACATGCCCTCAACATTGGGAGGGTGCTTTGGGGTAGCCCACCAAAGCACCTTGTCCCCATGTTGATGAGGACAAGGGCCTCATCCGCACAACCCTTGGCCGGTGGTTGTGGGGGTCTGTGGGCGGGGGGCTTATCAGAATCTGGAAACCCACCTTTAACAAGGGGACCCCTAGATCCTGCCCCCCCGTGTGAAATGATAAGGGGGTACAAAAGTGTCCCTACCATTTCACAAAAAACTGTCAAAAATGTTCAAAATGACAAGAGACAGTTTTTGACAATTCCTTTATTTAAAGTCTTCTTTTTTCCATCTTCTATCTTCTTTCTTCTTTCTTCTATCTTCCTTCGGTTTCTTCCTCCATCTTCTTCTTCCTCCGATCCTCTGCTTCTTTCTCCGGTGTTCTTGTCTGGCATCTCCCTCCGCGGCATCTTCTTCTCTTCATCTTCTTCTCTTCATCTTCTTCTCTTCATCTTCTTCTCTTCATCTTCTTTTCGGGCCGCTCCACATCCATGATTGGATGGAAGGCTCCCGCTGTGTGACACTTCTCTTTTCATCTTTTTCTCTTTATCTTCTTGTCTTCATCTTCTTTTCGGGCCGATCCGCATCCATGATTGGATGGGTGGCTCCCGCTGTGTGACGCTTCTCGTCTTCTGATGGTTCTGATATAACGGAGGGCGGGGCCACCCGGTGACCCCACCCCCCTCTGACGCACGGGGACTTGACGGGGACTTCCCCTGTAGCATTCCCCATGACGTCAGAGGGGTGGGTGGGTGGGTGACCCGGCCCCCCTCTGACATCACGGGGAATGCCACAGGGAAGTCCCAGTCAAGTCCCCATGCATCAGAGCGGGCGGGGTCACCGGGTGGCCCCGCCCTCCATTATATAAGAACAGTCAGAAGACGAGAAGCGTCACACAGCGGGAGCCTCCCATCCAATCATGGATGCGAAGCGGCCCAAAAAGAAGATGAAAACAAGAAGATGAAGACAAGAAGATGAAGAGAAAAAGATGAAGAGAGAAGCATCACACAGCGGGAGCCTTCCATCCAATCATGTATGTGGAGCGGCCTGAAAAGAAGATGAAGAGAAGAAGATGAAGATAAGAAGATGAAGAGAAGAAGATGCCGCGGAGGGAGATGCCGGACAAGAACACCGGAGAAAGAAGCAGAGGATCGGAGGAAGAAGAAGATGGAGGAAGAAACCGAAGGAAGATAGAAGAAAGAGGATAGAAGATGGAAAAAAGAAGACTTTAAATAAAGGAATTGTCAAAAACTGTCTCTTGTCATTTTTAACATTCTTGACAGTTTTTTTGTGAAATGGTGGGGGTACTTTTGTACCCCCTTACCATTTCACACGGGGGGGCGGGATCTGGGGGTCCCCTTGTTAAAGGGGGCTTCCAGATTCCGATAAGCCCCCCGCCCGCAGACCCCCACAACCACCGGCCAAGGGTTTGTGGGGATGAGGCCCTTGTTACCCCAAAGCACCCTCACAATGTTGAGGGCATGTGGCCTGGTATGGTTCAGGAGGGGGGGCGCTCTCTCGCCCCCCCCCTCTTTCCTGCGGCCTGCTAGGTTGCGTGCTCAGATAAGGGTCTGGTATGGATTTTTGGGGGGACCCCACGCCAACTTTTTTTTTAATTTTGGCACGGGGTTCCCCTTAAAATCCATACTAGATCTGAAGGGTCTGGTATGAATTTTGAGGGGGAGTCCTACGTCATTTTTTTTTTAATTTTGGCACGGGGTTCCCCTTAATATCCATACCAGACCTGAAGGGAGCGATCCCCGCTGAGCAAGCGGATGTTCACGGGGCGGATCATCACTGATCTGCCCCGTGTGAAAGAGCCCTAAGACTTTGTTTCATGATGCACCCAGAATGTATTTAGGTGATTTAAAGCAGCTGTAAAGGTTTTTTTTTTTCTTACAGTGTAAATTCACCTTTACAGAAAAATCTGTAAGGTGAACTTACACAGGATGCCCTCCTCACCCCCCCCCCCCACCCCAGTCCCCCTGACCTGTTGCGTGGTGATCACCTGCTCTGAGCCCCAGTATAGCCACGTCAGGGGTCCGGGGCTTAGAAATCCCCTAAGCATTCACGCGTCTTCTTCCCTGCTGACAGGACAGGCTACGCGAGTTCTGATTGGTCATGCCGCCCATGTGACGGCGCGGACCAATTAGAATGCTCGGAAACATCCCTCCTGATGGGGTACATTTTGGAGATTCAGCTGCGGGGAATTCCTAAGCCCCGGGCCCCTGGGCTCAGAATGGGAGATCACCATGCTCTAGGTCAGCGGGACTGGGGTGGGGGGCTTCCTGTGTAAGTTCACCTTATGGATTTTTCTGTAAAGGGGAACTTACCCTTTAACCACTTGACCTCCGGAAGGATTTACCCCCTCCATGACCAGGCCATTTTTTACTATTCAGCACCACGCTACTTTAACTGGTAATTGCTCAGTCATGCAACACTGTACACAAATGAAACATATAATTTATTTTAATATATAGAATATAATAATATATAAATACAATTTAATATATTTATAATATATAAATTTTTTCACACAAATAGAGCATTCTTTTGATCTGGGTTTTTTATTCTATAAGAGAAAAAAAGAGACTGAAAATTTTGGCAAAAACAATATTTTCGACTTTCTGTGTATACCCTGTTTCCCCGAAAATAAGACCTAGCGTGATTGTCGGTGATGGCTGCAATATAAGCCCTACCTCCCAAATAAGCCCTACCCTGTTTCCCCAAAAAATAAGCCCCACCCTGAAAACAAGACCTACAAGGACTTTAACTAGGGCTTAGTTGGGGGGTAGGGCTTATATTGCAGCCACCACCGACAGTCACGCTAGGTCTTATTTTCGGGGAAACAGGGTATGTATGTATGTGATTTAGGGACCTTCGATTGTAAGCTTCTGAAAGAGCAGGGACGCATGTAAATGTACAATATATATATATATCTATATAGTGCTGTGTAAATAAACAGTCCTCTATAAGTACATGTAATAATAATAATATGCAATGTGTCTCTTGGATTCATTTTTTGAACACTATAAACATGTTTTCTTACATTTTTATTAATAATCATAGTATTGTGGAAAAGATAAAGTTCATTAATTAATGATCTACATATTGTGGTTGGTGCAGCTGTTTCTTTTGATTTCTTTCTTGGTGTCTTTGATACATTTAAACTCCCATAAGAACCGCAGGGTGTGCATACTCAAAGAAACACTGGTAATTCTGTATTTTGGCCACAAGATGTCAGCATTGGTAACATTGTATTTCTTGCGGAACACATCTAGGAACTTTTGTCATATGTAATACATTGTATGCAATTTGTATCTTTGCTCTGTCTTTTTTAATGTTACAGAAAACCTGTAACACAAAGCACTACATAGAAGGATGCACTAAAGTACAGCGGCTAATCAGATTTCAGTCTAGAGAGGCCATGCTTTAGATTAATACAGTCAATTCTAAAGTTTTTAGTCTTACAGTAGTACTAAAGCCTCGTACACACGATCGAATTGTTCGCCAACAAATCCGTGGAATTTTTTGTCCGAAGGGCGTTGGCCCAAATTTGTCTTGCGTACACACGGCCACACAATTTTTGGCCAACAATTACGAACGTAGTAACGTACTAGACGTACTACGTTGTTTTTCAGCTCTTTAGCGCCACCCTTTGGGCTCCTTCTGCTAATTTCATGTTAGTAGAAGTTTGGTGAGTGTTGATTCTCGTTTTTCATTTTGCACTTTTCATTTCGCACTTTTCAGTTCATTTCTGAACGGCCGTTCGTCAACCAGCCATGTTGCGGAATCGGAGATAACGTGTTATTTATTATTGGCCTTGGAGTTATTGCTTTGACATTATTTTTTTGGCTGAAAAATGATTTGATTTGGTATATTTTCTATATTTTTGGATGCATAGAATGCACTTTTTGGTTAAGTTCTATTAGCAGATAGCATGTCAAATTTTATTTGTTTTCTTTTTTTAATGCACAATAAAAAAAATGTGGAGAATAATACTTGGCTATATGTTTTTACTTTAAATGACAGTTTGGGAGTAGGCAGTTACATTTTAAAAAATACAATGTAAAATTAACAAGGGACACCAACATAATTGTATCTTTAATCTTATAAACTTTGGGATAATGGTGTTGTGGTAACTTGCCCAAATAAAAAAAAAGCATAATAATATTATTCTTGATATTACTAGAAAAAAAAAGCCTTTGAAAATTTGTTTGCAATAACTCCATCGGTATCACCAGCAAAGCAGCTTCATTATTATCCCATTAAAGAAGAAGAGAATTGTGCGCTGCATTTGGAGATTTCATAATTTGCCACGTCACGAATGTTAATTCTCCAATACAAACGCTAGTTTACAAGATCGATCGCTTCTGCTTCCGAGCATGCGTGTTTGTACTTGTTTGTCACCGGCACAAAATAACTATTAATTGTGTCGAAAAACCTAAAAACCTAAAAAACTGGTTGCTGCAGTCAAAAAATGAATTCCTGCAGTGGGTGAAGGAAAAAATAAAAAGTGAAAGTAATGTTGACTGCGCTACCCCAATACCATAACATTAAATACACCACTTTTAAATCATATAAATGACAAAAATATTTGCAAAGAAGAAAATAAAAAATTGTGCAATGGTATATAATCGTTGTCACATACTATCAGTCTTTTTCATGACCGTAAAAAAACAACAAACAAACTCTAAATATATTTCAACATAACACCAATATAAACATCTAAATTATTGAAATTATAGTGTCCAATTATTATTGATATTGTGCAATGCGCCAATTTACACAGAGGGTCCCCGTGTGGACTGTCCTCTGTGAATATATTATTCCTGTGTTCTTAAATTATTCATCCATGATTGCTTGTGACAATTTCACCACTTTAGTGACAATACCACCACATGGATTGGCCACTCACCGGATGTTGGTATAAAGCCTTTGGTTCATTAAGAAGGGGTAACCACTCCACTTGCAAGGTTTGTCCTTGCTGACCCCAATAAACTATGGGCATATAGTATTCATCCTCATAAAAAACAGACAGCGATCATTGCGCAGTATGCTTACACTGTTTATTTATAAAATGGTTAAAAAGACTATTAACTCACATTTTATGGTGCCCGTGAGCCGGCACCAAGCTGTTCCAGCAGTTTGAATGGGTGTAAAAATGTCGCTGTATGCTTCCTATGCCGGCGTGCGGTGCAAGCCTCATTTTCACCGATCTTGTAGTTCAAACCTCGCCAGAAGTGAGTAGTGATGTTGTGTGTTTTCCCAGCAGCCTCTACGCGTTTCGCAATAATGATTGCGTCATCAACCAAAAAGAAGCAGGTTACTTAATTCTACATGCTCCTAAAGTCCCAGTACTGTATATAATGCCAAAAATCCATAAACACAAAACATGCCTACCTGGCCGGCCCATAATCAGTGGGATTGATTCCCTTTTCTTCAGATTAGGCGAGTATCTGCATGGGTTTTTCAAACCATTAGTTGCTCACAGCCCGTCCTATCTCAAAGATAGTAAGGATCTTATTGTACTGCTCCAGGGGATGGTTGCGACCAAGGATCTCCTTATGGTAACGGTGGACATCGAGTCTCTGAATACCAATATCTAATACAAAGATGCCTTGGTAGCATCGGATTGGGCTCTAGGAAGAGAATCCACTATAAAAAAGCCCCAGATTAGGTATCTTATCCAGGGTTTGAAACTTGCCATGGGTAATAACTATTTTTGGGCCAAAGGTGAATACTACAACCAGACTGGAGGTGTAGCTATGAGGGCACGCTATGCACCTAGTGTGGCTAATATAGTGTTGAATAAGTGGGAGCATGAAACTATCTTCAACAACAGAAACCAATCGCTCTATTTTTATAAAAAGTATATTGATGATATTATTTTGTTTTGGAGAGGGTCACAGGCCAGTTTTGAGTGGGAGCACAAAACTATCTTCAACAACAAAACCAATCACTCTATTTTTATAAAAAGTATATTGATGATATTATTTTGTTTTGGAGAGGGTCACAGGCCAGTTTTGATTTATATTTGATAGAAATGAATCTCATTCGGTATGGTTTAAAGTTCACGGCTGAAATAAGTGAGAACTACTTGGACCATACCATAACCATAAACAACAGCAATTTTGAGACGAAAACATTTTTCAAGGCCACTGATAAAAATGGCTTTGTGCCCACACACAGTTGCCACCATCCACAGTGGATAGGGGCCGTCCCCAAGGGACAGTACATGAGACTCAGGCGCAACTGCAATAATTATGAAGAGTTTTTTCTACAAGCAGGAATTTTGACAGAAAGATTCCTAGAGAAAGGCTATAAATTGGAGACACTGAATCAAGTGCTACGGCAGGTGTCCTCAATTGATAGGCAATCTCTCCTGACAACAAGGCCCAAAAAGAATACCAAGACCAGGTGGCTTTTGTGTTAGGTTTCCATAGGCAATACAAACAGGTCGAGTCTATCTTTAAGAAATTCTGGCCAATACTTTTAAAAGATAAAGATCTATGGTTATCTATTCCTTCCAAACCGAAATTCATTTATAGGAGGGCTCCAGGTCTAAGAAACAAAATAGCTAGAAATGTACCAGATTCTCCTAAGAAACCATCCACATTTTTGGATGGTTCCGGATTCTATTTTTGCACTAGGTGTAAGGCCTGTAGAACCACGAGAAAATCTGGGGCCCCCCAAAAAATCTCACACTTTCAATCTATGGTCACCAAAGATAGTTTCAAAATTAAACCCCTGATCACATGCAATTCAGACCATGTCACCTACGTCTTGGAGTGCCCTTGCTCACTCCAATACGCCGAACAACACGACAACTTAGAGTCTGAATTAATGAGCATCTGACAAGTATTAAAAAGGGTTCCCAAACCATAGTGTGTCTAGACACTTCAAAGAATTTCACAACAGCGACCCCACACTCTGTACTTTTTATGGAACTGACAAGATCTCTAAACATTGGAGGGGAACACATATGAAGAGAGCAGTCTCACAAAACGAGACCAAATGGTTGTATAAACTACGCACTATCCAGCCATATGGCATGAACATTGAGCTGGATTTGAATTGATTTTTACCCAATGATTAGATTGCTTTTCAGCCAATGATCAAATTAGCACTGCTGCCCTCTAGGGGTTTTTTTGAGTCAATTATTTTTCCTTGTCAAAAGAAGTTTATTGAGTATACAATATTATAAAGATACATAAAGTAAGTTTACAAGGATCTATAAAGTAAGCTCATTGTTTTACAGTAGGGTTTATATAGGTAAATATCATGAAATTTCAAATATTAAACCTTGGGTTCACGTAAACCTAAATTAAAGATATATATCATTTCCTTAGTTACTTTTGTAGGTATTTAAATGATTTATACCTACTATACATATTGTTTACAGGTAGAGTGTATATAGGTCAAATAAATTCTGATGAGTCAATTATTTTTCAATAGGTTATATTTTTTAATTCCATTTGAATGTATATCTATTAATTAAATATTCAACTACACTCTCATTGTTCCATCATAAACGGTTATCTTACTGTATGGGGAATATTTGAAGCTTTTATCATGCTAAGGCTCATTTTTTTTCCAAACTAGGTCTCTTTTGGTCCTACACTAAGATTGGACACCTATTGATTCACAAAGGGGGTTTTTGTCTTTTTTTGTATATTTATATATTTTTATTTCTATTTATTCCATTTGCAATCTTATTTTTATTTTTGAGTCCATTACTGTACTATGTCATGTATTTCAATATTATCTATAATCGTTATGTGTCTCACTAAGTATGCCGTATTTATCCATTCGTATGATGTTCAGATGGGTGCACATGTAAACCGGCACTGCTGCTGCGCACGCATCCGTATTTTTTTAACAATCAGGATGAATACTATAAATAACGTGACTTCCAGTGACCAGGTACGCCTCCTGAAGACGTAATCACGAAACGTACATCGAGGTGATACCTGGTCACGTTCCCCCTACGCCATATCCGGGTCTCTGATCAAACTAGCACTGCTGCCCTCTAGGGTTTTTTTTGAGTCAATTATCTTTCAATAGGTTATATTTTTTAATTCCATTTTAATGTATATCTATTAATTAAATATTCAACTACACTCTCATTGTTCCATCATAAACATTTATCTTATGGGGAATATTTGAAGCTTCACGAAACGTACATCGAGGCGGTACCTGGTCACGTTCGTCCTACACCACATCCGAGTCTCTGGTTGTCTACTGTGGTCGGTGGAACGCACGCACTCCACGGAGGTGGACGCGGTACAGATCCAACTTCTCTATGTGTGACAAGCCAGCAGCCCCAGTGCCGGGTTAGGCACTTTTTAATGTAAGGAGCCACTTGGCTTTTATTTTCTTCTCCATGTTTTTTTTTCCATAAACATTTTATTGAGAGAATACAAACTTAGCTTGTACACTTATGGCTCAGTGAGCCTGTATCAGTAATACACACAAATGAATAAAGATAATCCAAAAGAGACAGGCTGGAACAAGACTAAACATCTCTAGGTTGTAAGTAGATAGTCAGATATGGCTACAATGTTTAGGAGTGTGTATCTTCAAAAACCAATATAAAGAAGGGAGAGTGAAAACAAGTAGGAGAAGGAGAGAGAAAGGAAGAGAGAGAGAGAGAAAGAGAGAGAGAGAGAAGGAGAGAGAGAAAGAGTAAAAAAGAGGAGGGGAGGAGGGGGGGAGGAGAAGAAGGAGGAGAGGGGAAGAGAGAGGAGGGGTTGGGGAATGTGGGTAAGGGGGTGAGAGGGGGAGAGGGGGAGATATTGGGGAAAGAAAAAAAAAAGGGGGGGAGCGCGGAAGAGGAGAGGGGGTGGGATCTCCACCAGCTACCCCCTCCAGCTTGTAGTGTTCATTACCCTTGATTATGTTACAACTTGATTAGAATTTAAACTTGGCTTCAGTAGCAAGGGTGAGATCACTCCTGCTAGGAGTTAATTTGGAGCTGTCTTAACCACTTCAGCCCCGGAAGGATTTACCCCCTTCCTGACCAGAGCACTTTTTACAATTTGGCACTGCGTTGCTTTAACTGCTAATTGCACGGTCATGCAATGCTGTACCCAAACTAAATTTGCATCCTTTTCTTCCCACAAATAGAGCTTTCTTTTGATGGTATTTGATCACCTCTGCGTTTTTTTTTTTTTTGCACTATAAACGGAAAAAGACCGAAAATTTTGAAAAAAAATGATATTTTCTACTTTTTGTTATAAAGAAAATCCAATAAACTAAATTTTAGTCATACATTTAGGCCAAAATGTATTCGGCCAAATGTCTTTGGTAAAAAAAATGTCAATAAGCATATATTTATTGGTTTGCGCAAAAGTTATAGCGTCTACAAGCTAGGGTACATTTTCTGGAATTTACACAGCTTTTAGTTTATGACTGCCTATGACATTTCTTGAGGT
Source organism: Lithobates clamitans (assembly GCA_037952925.1). Taxonomy (NCBI): domain Eukaryota; kingdom Metazoa; phylum Chordata; class Amphibia; order Anura; family Ranidae; genus Lithobates; species Lithobates clamitans. The sequence continues at coordinate 1,954,225 of JBBGZY010000808.1, forward strand.
GCTAAAATGGCAGGGCAGTACAACCCCCCCCCCCCCAAATGACCCAATTTTGGAATGTAGACACCCCAAGGAAATTGCTAAGAGGCATGTTGAGCCCATTGAATATTATTTTTTTTGTCCCAAGTGATTGAATAAAGACAAAAAAAAAATTACAAAAAGTTGTCACTAAATGATATATTGCTCACACAGGCCATGGGCATATGTGGAATTGCACCCCAAAATACATTCAGCTGCTTCTCCTGAGTATGGGGATACCACATGTGTGGGACTTTTTGGGAGCCTAGCCGCGTACGGGGCCCCGAAAACCAATCACCGCCTTCAGGATTTCTAAGGGCGTAAATTTTTGATTTTACTCCTCACTACCTGTCACAGTTTTGAAGGCCATAAAATGCCCAGATGGCACAATGCTCCCCCCCAAATGACCCCATTTTGGAAAGTAGACACCCCAAGCTATTTGCTGAGAGGCATGTTGAGTCCATGGAATATTTTATATTTTGACACAAGTTGCGGGAAAGTGACAAATTTTTTTTTTTTTGCACAAAATTGTCACTAAATGATATATTGCTCACATAGGCCATATGTGGAATTTCACCCCAAAATACATTTAGCTGCTTCTCCTGAGTATGGGGATACCACATGTGTGGGACTTTTTGGGAGCCTAGCCGCGGCCCCGAAAACCAATCACCGCCTTCAGGATTTCTAAGGGTGTAAATTTTTGATTTCACTCTTCACTGCCTATCACAGTTTTGGATGCCATGGTATGCCCAGGTGGCACAAAACCCCCCCAATGACCCCATTTTGGAAAGTAGACACCCCAAGCTATTTTCTGAGAGGCATGGTGAGTATTTTGCAGCTCTCATTTGTTTTTGAAAATGAAGAAAGACAAGAAAAAACTTTTTTTTTTCTTTTTTCCATTTTTTTAAAACTTTGTGACAAAAAGTGAGGTCTGCAAAATACTCACTATACCTCTCAGCAAATGGCTTGGGGTGTCTATTTTGCAAAATGGGGTCATTTGGGGGGGGGGGGGGTTGTGCCACCTGGGCATTCCATGGCCTCCGAAACTGTGATAGGCAGTGAAGAATGAAATCAAAAATTTACGCCCTTAGAAAGCCTGAAGGCAGTGCTTGGATTTCGGGGTCCCGTACGCGGCTAGGCTATCAAAAAGTCTCACATGTGGTATCCCCATACTCAGGAGAAGCAACAGAATGTATTTTGGGGTGTAATTTCACATATTCCCACGGCATGTTTGAGCAATATATCATTTAGTGACAACTTTGTGCAAAAAAAAAAAAAAAAATTTGTCTCTTTCCCGCAACTTGTGTCACAATATAAAATATTCCATGGACTCCACATGCCTCTCAGCAAATAGCTTGGGGTGTCTACTTTCCAAAATGGGGTCATTTGGGGGGGTTGAACTGTCCTGGCATTTTATGCACAACATTTAGAAGCTTATGTCACACATCACCCATTCTTCTAACCACTTGAAGACAAAGCCCTTTCTGACACTTTTTGTTTACATGAAAAAATTATTTTTTCTCCAAGAAAACTACTTTGAACCCCCAAACATTATATATTTTTTAAAGCAAATGCCCTAAAGATTAAAATGGTGCGTGTTTCATTTTTTTTTTCACACAGTATTTGCGCAGAGATTTTTCAAACACATTTTTTGGGGAAACAACACACTTTTTTAAAATTTTAATGCACTAAAATACACTATATTGCCCAAATGTTTGATGAAATAAAAAAGATGATCTTAGGCCGAGTACATGGATACCAAACATGATATGCTTTACAATTGTGCACAAACATGCAGTGGCAACAAAATAAAAACATTTTTAAAAGCTTTTAAAAGCCTTTACAGGTTACCACTTTAGATTTACAGAGGAGGTCTACTGCTAAAATGACTGCCCTCGATCTGACCTTCGCGGTGATACCTCACATGCATGGTGCAATTGCTGTTTACATTTGACGACAGACCAATGCTTGTGTTCGCCTTAGCGCGAGAGCAGGGGGCGACAGGGGTGCTTTTTTTTTTTTATTTATTTTTTCTTTATTATTTTTTTGCTTTTTTATCTCATTTTTAAACTGTTCCTTTCATTTTTTTTTTTTTATCATTTTTATTGTTATCTCAGGGAATGTAAATATCCCCTATGATAGCAATAGGTAGTGACAGGTGCTCTTTTTTGAAAAAATTGGGGTCTATTAGACCCTAGATCTCTCCTCTGCCCTCAAAGCATCTGACCACACCAAGATCGGTGTGATAAAATGCTTTCCAAATTTCCCAATGGCGCTGTTTACATCCGGCGAAATCTAAGTCATGAAATGCTCGTAGCTTCCGGTTTCTTAGGCCATAGAGATGTTTGGAGCCACTCTGGTCTCTGATCAGCTCTATGGTCAGCTTGCTGAATCAACGGCTGCATTCTCAGATTCCTTGTTAAGACAGGAGAGCCAGAGAAAAACACGGAAGACGGTGGGGGGGCATTCCCTCCCACTGCTTGTAAAAGCAGTCTAGAGGCTAATTAGCCGCTAGGATTGCTTTTACATGAAAGCCGACCGCTGGCTGAAAAGAATGATACCAAGATGATACCTAAACCTGCAGGCATCATTCTGGTATAACCACTCAAAGTCGTGAATGGCGTACCTGAAGACAAAAACAATTAACAATTAACAATGGTTAACAATAAAACACAGAAAACAGTAAAGTATAAAAAATTGCATACCTGAAAAGCAAACATGATAAAACATAATAACAAAAAAAAATATCAGAATAGAAGACAGTAAAAAAGAGCAGAACAATAGAGAGAGAATAGAGAGAGAGAGAACAATAAAACGACAACTATTTTTTTTTATTTTATATATATATATATATTTTTTACACTTTTTTTTGTAACTGTAACTTTTATAACTGTAACCGGTTCCAAGTTCGGGTCTCTCAAAATGCGATGGCATCTTGGGAGACCCTGTGAAAGTGTGTCCTAGTCTATGCAATGCTGTACCCTACGCTAATACTCAACTAGTGCATGGTAATGTTCAAAACATTCACCAATGCAAAGACCAGGATTGTCAGGACAGAAGGGACAATAATAGCGGGTGTCACGCCTATATCCACGCTTGCTGCAGACACAACATCTTTTTTTGGGGGGTTCGTTGGGTAGGGGTACGCGGGAGGACATAAAGAAAATGCCTCTCATGCAGCTGACTGCATTTGGTTGGGGATGTGAATGGGGGAAGTACGGGCGCTGCAGAAGTGGTGGGTTCCCAATTAGGATTGGCGAATGCAGCAGGAAGGGCACTATGGGCACGACGGGCCTGTTTGTCTTCTTCTTGGTGGCAGCGGGACACTACTTGTGCTTGCCACCTCACCAGCTTGAACTGCACTTATGGGACTCGCCACGTCACAAAGTGTTACTGCAGTGCTGGTTTGACTACGACCGGGGTGTACTAGGCCGCTGGTGCTTGCCAGTTCGCCAAAACGCTACCAAAAAAACTGTTACCGATCGTAGGGATCAGGCCTGACTCTGCGAACGCTGCAGTTATGCGTTTAGTGTTTTGTAAGTGACAGTGATCGATTGATACTGCACTTGGGTGGGCTGGGCTGGGCTGGGCTGGGCCGGGCGGAGGGGCAAAACGCAGGTGCTAGCAAGAATCTGGGCTGATCCCGCTAACACTGCGTTTTTGGGAACCCTAAACTGCTGGGGATACTAGTATTAATCTGATCGGATCAGATATTGATCCGTTCAGATACTATACCACTAAGGGAGGCGTATGCTGCATGCGTGGGTGTTAGCAGTACTGGCGCTAACCTGACGCTGCCTGGGGCGACGCATATCACCGCCAGGCGATCAGGGGGCTAAACCTTTATTAGGTAATAAACGGCGGGTGCCCTGACACTATAAAAAATAAATGAACTAACCAGCGTCACCCGTAGCGGTTATACGGTGATCACTGGTGAAAGGGATAACTAGGGGGCATTCAAGGGGTTAAAACATTTATCAGATAGTATATGGGGGTCCCTGACGCTATAAAATGCTGACGGCGAACCTAAATATTTACCTCCCTAACTAGCGTCACCAGTGACACTAATACAGCGATCGGAAAAATGATCGCTTAGTGACACTGGCGACAGGGGGTGATCAAGGGGTTTAACTTTATTAGGGGGGGTTAGGAGGGTATCCTAGACCTAAAGGGGGCTAATACTAACTGCCCTACCACACTAACTGTCACAAACTGACACCATGCAGTAAGAAAAAAAAAACTGCTTGGTGTCAGTGTGACGGGGGGGGAGGCGTGATTGGGGGGTGATCGGGGGGGGATAGGGGGGTAAAGGGGGGTGTTTTGTGTCCCTGACATGTTCTACTGTGTGTGTGTTTTACACTCACATTGCAGTCTTCTCTCCTCGGTGCCGGAACGGAAAATACAGAGCCGAGGAGAGATCTTTAGCATACAGCAGCAGAGAAATGATTCTATTGGCCGGCAGCGATCGCGAGTGGGGGGCCACGAATGGATGGCCTCCCCCTCACCTCCGATCGCCGCTGGACAAAAGCGACCGCCTCGGGCACCGGGGGGGGGCGTCCGATCGGACCCCCCACCCACGGGAGGCAGATCACATACAGGTACGTGATTCTGCCTGCCCGTGCCATTCTGCCAAGATCTTGATATGATTGGAAATTTTTGAAGAATATCCAGGTTTCCCAAGTGGCTGTGAATTTGGAAATGTTATCCAAGGCAGTGTATATCAGCTCCTCCATCTCGGCGATTCGATTTATTCAGTTAAGCAATGCAGGGATGGAAGGCGGAGCTGCAGACCGCCAGTGAGTTTGTACACACATCCTTGCAGCGTTGATCATGTGCATGGCAACCGACTTATAGTAACGCTTTTTAGAAAGTTTAGTTAGATGTAAGAGATATTGCACAGGACTGAAGTCCAGTGGAAGTAGTGACACTTGTTTTGTCAGGTCGTGTACTCTACGCCAAAATGGTTGGAGCGGCGGGCAGTCCCACCAAATATGGAAGAATGTGCCCGTCTCTGTACCACACCGCCAGCAGAGGTCAGAAACAGAGGGGGAGAATTTATGTATCAGCTCCGGTGTTCTATACCATCGGGTTTTCAGTTTATATCCATTCTCCTGAACAGACACATTCAGGGACCCTTTGTGAATGTACAGGTGAATGCGGTCCCAGCTCTCTTCGTCTATCTCAGAGCCCAGAGTAGATTCCCTGTAGGAACGTTCTGAGCGCAGGAGTGTGGAGGGTTCTTCGAACAACGACGGATAGAGCGTGGAGATGACATGGCCGTGGATAGGGATATATTTAACGCAAAGGATTTAGAATAGTTAGTTTTAAGGTTAGGTGGAAGTTTGAAGTGTTCCAACGTGTGGAGGAGATTGGGCAGGGATGTCAGCGGTAAGGAAAGAAAAAGCAAGACAACGCCCGCAAAAGCTGCAATCTTAAATTCCCGTTCCCGTAGCTGGACACCCTTGATGTCTGGATTGCTCGTATGCAACGTAATAGGGGTTCTAGGGTTAGTATATAAAGCAAGGGGGAAAGGGGGCACCCCTTCTGGTTCCATTATGGATGGAGAAGGCATCCAACAGATGGCCATTAACTTTGACCCGAGTTCTGGGATTAACATATAAAGAAACGATCAACGCCCGTCCAAGCCCCAGCGAGGTCAGGACAGCATCCATGTAGTCCCATGCCACTCTGTCGAACGCCTTCTCCGCGTCCATTGCCAGAAAGAAGCCCTCCTGTTGAGAGGAGGTAAACCAGGCATGCAGGTTCATGGCCTTAATGGTGTTGTCCCTGGCTTCTCTTCCAGGGACAAAGCCCACCTGATCCAAACCCATCCAAGCCGTGATATGGTGAGACAAGCGGTTTTCCAGAATTTTTGCAAAGAGCTTAATGTCCACGTTAGGGAGGGAGATCGGGTGATAGCTAGCAACATTGGCAGGGTCTTTCCCTTCCTTGGGAATGACAGCAATATAAGCTTCTAGGAGTCTGTCCCAGTCACGGGGGGTGGTGGGGAGTGAATTGAATGCTTTGAGAAAATGTGACGCCAAAATGTCCGAGAAGGTCTTATAATATAGGGCTGTAAAGCCATCCGGGCCTGGGCTTTTGCCTGGTTTTGTGGATTTAAGTGCCTCTAGTAATTCCTCTAGGGTCAGAGGAGCCTCTAGGGCCTGTGAGTCATCCGGCGATAAGGTAGAGGGGCTGTATTTACTCAGGAAGTCTTTAATCAATGCCTGGAGGTTTAACCGCGAGGCTTGGTCTGTGTCGCCCGAACGTAGGTTGTATAGCTTGCTGTAGAAGGAATGGAATTGGCGAGCAATGTCTTCGTTTTTAGTATGCTTCCTGCCTGAGGAGTCTACAATGTGGTGGATCGTGGAGGCTAGTTTGGGTTGTTGAGTGGCTCTCGCTAATAACCTCCCTGGCTTGTTACTTTGTTCATAGACCAGTTTTTGGGTCAAGATATTACATCGATGTGCCCTTTTAAAGAGTTCTTCTAGTAAAAGGGAACGTGTTTCTATCAGTTCCTGCGATGTTGCAAGTGCTAGTGTGCATTTGTGCTGGGCCTCCAGAGTACGTATTTTGTCAGAAAGTGCTTTAACCCAAGCTTGTCGTTCCTTCTTTCTCCACACTGAGGCCGAAAGAAAATGGCCTCTAATGACGCACTTATGAGCCTCCCATTGTATCATGGGGGAAGTATCTGGTGTGTCATTGAGAAGAAAGAAGGTCCCCAGCTCCTGTTTGCTAAGTCTCCAGGGTCCGCAAGAAGAGACGCATCTAGTTTCCAGGTTTTGGTGGAGGTGACTACTTCAGGGAATCATAGGGTGGCAGTGATAGGGTGATGGTCTGATAATGTCATGCTCTCAATAGCGGCGCTGTGAAGGTGTGGAAGGTCCACCTGTGTCACAAACAGGTAGTGAAGTCGTGAGTATCTATTGTGAGGAGGGGAAAAGAAGGTCCAGTCCTTATCTCGGGGATATAGAGTTCTCCAGGTATCATGCAATGTCAAGGATGCAAGTTGGAGCTTAATTTGGCATAGGGCAGAGAATGGGAGAGAGGAGGTACCAGTCGAGGTATCTATTAAGGGGACTAAGGGTATGTTGAAATCGCCCCCTACAATTAGCAGGCCGGTGTTGAAAAGTTTGAGTTTCGTAATGACCTCCCGCATAAATTTGACTTGTCCGATGTTGGGGGAGTAGATGTTGGCTAACGTCACTGGTCTGTTTCTCCATAGGCCCTTCAGGAAAATGAATCTGCCCCCCTGGTCTAGTATCTGGTCTGTGACGTCAAACGGTAATGTTTTAGAGAGCAATATGGAGACTCCCTTAGTCTTAGAGTCCGGGCAGGTGGCGTGATATGCCGTGGGATATCGGTCGTTATGGAAGCATGGTGTTGCAGTAGCTTTAAAGTGTGTTTCTTGGAAAAAAAGGATTTGAGCTCTAAGTCGGTGTGCTTCTGCAAGGACACTGCTGCATTTTTCCGGAAGAGAATACATTTTAAAAGAGAGGGGAGCTGTGCATGTTGGATTGATCGTCATGTTCTACTTTGTAAAGTGGCTAAATAGAGAGATAGTCTTATCCGTGAATGTCCAGGGATACGTGGAGCTGGAGAGGGTAGTGGAGGAGGTAAAGGAGGGAAGGGAAAAAGGGAGGGCAAGAAAAAAAAAAGAAAAAGAAAAAGGGGAGGGGGAAGGCAAGAAAGAAGTGAAGAGAGTGAGGTGAGAGGATCACCTTCTTCTCCATATTTTATTAAACAATATTACGCCATGGATGTTTTTGATTGTTTTTGCATATCCTGCCTTGCACTCTGAGGAAGAGGTTTCCCTGCACATCTCCGAGCTTCATTTATATGCGAGCAGGCATTATTCTGCCTAAGCGATATTTGACTCTCTTTTTAGTTAAAGAAGTCAAATATATCTGGTAAGCAGTTCTTCCATCTGCTCACGTTGGGTGCTTGCTATTGCTGTGGTGAAGGATGGTTCACTATCAAGCTTAGATAATTAGATCACCTGCATTTATTCTCTGGAATTGGAAAATCACATTTTTCTTTGGGACTGTTTTTTTCAGCACTTGTTTATTTTTATATTTTTATTTTTGTCCACTTCAAGATTCTCATCATAAGGATTTTGCACTGAATGTTTTCATATGGTTTTATAATATGTTTTTTTATGGTGCAGTTATGCTATATCCATTCACATTTGTTGTGTGGTATGCAGATGTGGATGATCTAACTAGCGCCCCCTTTCTCACGTTTTTTGAATGCCATTATATTGTCCAATATGTAGTTATATCCAGGTGGCCTGCGATATATTCTAGCATTACTCGACAGATAATATTTTTCTATATACCTGTCTGTTTACTTGTATGTTTATTTCTGTTACAAATGGAAAATATCAATAAAAAACTATTAAACGAAAAAAAAAAAAACACTGTTGTATTTTTATAATTTTTACAGTTTATTAAATGTAATCTTCAAACACATTAATTTTGTGCATACACCCAATACAATGTATTTCATTGATATAAAGCGAGCAGATATAGTAGACATATATATAGTACATGGCAAGCAGGGTATTATCACCTTCCTTTCCCATAATATCATGGAGAATTGTCTCTAAGTGTAGACATTTGTGTCATTTTTTTTTAAACAGACAAATGGCAACTCACATTGGGCCGGTAGATAAGGCACATCAACAGTATATGTTGGATAAGCCGTCATCAGATGTAATCATCCAGGACGCCGTATGGTAGAAGGGATCTGGGAGCGAGGACTGAAGCGCTCGTGGAGCACAGCGTGAGGCGTGATGACGTCACTGGAAGTGAGGCGATGCTTTTCAGAGCATGCGCACTTTGAATATAAAAAGGGAAGCTTGACAAGAAATGCGACTGTTGTTACATCCACAGCCGGCCTTATTTGAGTTGCCATTTGTCTGTTTTACATAAATCTACACTTAGAGGCACCTATCTCCTTCTTTCTTCTCAGCTTATGTTGGAATCTGCTTCAGGTCCCATCTAAAGGCTGCCATTTGTGAAAGGACATTGTTCCCCCTACTACCTTGGATGGAGTATACCCCTGTTTGTTCCTTAGTGATAACTTTGATACTCCTATTGCGGACTTTGTTATTATACTCATGAGCATTTGTTTTATCAGCCTTGCTTTATTCATGCATCTAGGGCTAGAATAGGTGTTGTTTCATGAGACAACTAGCTTGTGCCTTCCTGTCCTATTGTTTCTTTCCCTTAATATTACTGATGGAGTCTGACAACTCCGACCACATAGTACACTTCCATCCTGAGGGAGAAGGAAGGAGAAAGAAGCTTGTTTTAAAGTACATGTAAAGCCAGAATTAATGGCTTTACATGTACTGGATTAGTTGTATATATATATTTTAATAAAGGTAATTTTTCACCAATTTTTATACTCCTGCAGCCTTTTTACAGGCACTTTTTGTTCCAAGTATAGGTATAAACAGAAAAGATATTTCCAAGGCAGGAGCACAGCTAGGTGACTGTTGTTGCCCTATGATAGGAAGTGCCTGAACAAGGACCTTCATGGCAGGATCAGGTTTTTCAACCCCTTTCAGACCAGTTATACTGCGGCAGGTTGGCTCCCCAGGGCGAACCGGCGTAATTGTACGTTGGCTCCTTAAGATGCCTCGACCGCATCGTGTCCCCGGAGCCGATGCTCGTGCCCGGTGGGTGCGATGACCTGCTGAGCCCCCGCGATCCCTCGTGACAGAGTGGGAAGCTGCATCTGTGTGTGTAAACACACAAATCCCGGTTCTGTCTGGGGAGAGGAGACAGATCCTTGTTCATACTAAGTAGGAACAAGGATCTGTCTCCTCCTCTAGTCAGCCACATTCCCCCCCACAGTTAGAACACATCTAGGGAACACATTTAACCCCTTGATCGCCCCCTAGTGTTATCCCCTTCCCTGACAGTGACATTTATACAGTAATCAGTGGCTATTTTTAGCTCTGATCACTGTATAAATGTCAATGGTCCCAAAAAAGTTTCAAAAGTGTCCGATCTGTCTGCCACAATGTAGCAGTCCTGATAAAAATTGCAGATTACCGCCATTACTAGTAAAAATAAAAAAATAATAAAAATGCCATTAATCTATCCCCCAATTTCTATTTCTTTAACATTTGCGAAAAACAATCAATATACGCTTATTGCGATTTTTTTTAACCAAAAATATGTAGAAGAATACATATCAGCCTAAACTGAGGAAGAAATTTGTTTTTGTTTTTTTTTAAATTGGGGGATATTTATTAGAGCAAAAAGTAAAAAATATATATTTTTTTTCAAAATTGGCGCCCTTTTTTTGTTTATAGCGCGAAAAATAAAAATCGCAGAGGTGATCAAATACCACCAAAAGAAAGCTCTATTTGTGGGAAAAAAAAAGAACCTCAATTTTGTTTTCGTACAACGTCACACGACCACGCAATTGTCAGTTAAAATGACGCAGTGCCGTATCGCAAAAAATGGCCCGGTCAATAAGGGGCCAAATCTTCCGGGACTGAAGTGGTTAATGAAAGCTGCAGTTTTAAAAATTTTGAAAATAGAATTTTCAAATTACATTAACATCAAAAACTGATATGAGATTGTAGTGATGGGGTTTATATTTCCCATCATAAGCTTGAATATAATTCTAGAATAAAATGTAGATTAGGAAGAAAAAAGAATACACACTGCCAAATAAGCAAATACAGGTTTTCTTGTTCTCACTATATTCACAATCAAATTATTTAAATATCCACGACTGACAACCCTGATTGAATCTTTTATAATGAACGTACACATTCATTACATTATTCTGAACAGCCAAAAGCAGTTTCAAGAGCAACTTTTGCATCTTCTGCAATCTCATTCAGGGCAGAGGATAGAAGGTTACTACAAGCGGTTGCAGACATGGGACCAGACACAGCAGCACTTAGTAATGGAATCCAGCTGAAAACAGATTTAGCGATCATATAAGCAGCACCATTCCTTTTCTCTAGCTCTCTACTCACAAGATCAGAAGTGATCTCATAAATCACAAATGGGGATTTCATTAAATGTTTCAGATCACTTCTACCAGACCTTTCCGCCAAGTTGCTCAAAGATTTCTCATCAAGACCAAAACATTCTACATATCCCTGAATACGGGAAGATAAGGATGCAATCTCATTGGCATCTGATAACCCAGGGACAATTGACGCTGCAGCGGCTTGCACAGCGACCAAAGGAATTGCACTTTCTAGAGCTTGCTTTTTCATTTGTATTGCCTGAGAGGAAATGTTAGGCAGGGCTAGTAAATAAACATAACGCTTGTGACTTGGAAGCTGGTCCTCAAACGTTTTCAGCAAACGAGAGAAATCAAATTTCTCAGGCTGGAAAGAAGATACAAGAAAGACAGAATCACCTTTAATATCGTTTAAATTAACTTTGAGATAATTAAAACAATCCTGCCTGATCTTCTCTAATAACTCTTTTTCATTGAAAGTTTTAGGTCTACGTTCTTTGCTTTCACGCAAGTCTCGGTCAATTTTTGATCTCACAAAGTAAAACTTCTTCTTCATTTTTTGGATCTTCTCAGCCAGCATACTGTGATTCTCTTTGAATCTTTCAGATGCAATTATAATAAAAAAGTCATACCGCTGAAACTGAACTTTATCCAGATATTCACTGGCTTTAAAATTAGGAGTTCCTATTCCAGGAAGATCCCAATAAGTTACACTCTTATTCTTTGGATGGAGATAAGGAGTTGGCTCCATAGTGGTCTCCACCACATCGGTCTGAGCAGATCCTTCATCTTCATCACCAAGACCACGGAGGGCGTTGATAAAAGTGGACTTTCCTGACCCCGATTCTCCAGTAATTGCGACATCCAGGGGGGTATTTTCCACATCACTCAAATATTTCTTGACTTTTTCATAGGCTCCAGCTGTATCTCCCCTTTCTAGGGCTTCTGTTACCTCTTTTCCAAGTTGTTCTGTGGTAGAGGAATCCATATTTTTACTTAGACAGAAGAATCTAATAAAAGAAAGGAGAAGACAGAGGTCAAACACTTAGGGATATGTGGAGCACCCCTAAAAATGTGGGTCCTCCTCCCAAAGCACCCATACACAATGCAGTTGGGCACAGGTTCTGTGGGACCCTGTTGGCCAGAAGGCAGTGTCAGCAAGGGGCAGGTGGCTTATGTATCACCTAGTTCAAGTATGGGCAATGATGACATAGTAGACTCCATCCGCCGAGTTCCCTGGGTTACTGGGTACATAAAACTATGCCGATCAAGGCCAAATTCACTGTCAGAAGTTTTTTCACCTTAATGCATAGTATGCATTAAGGTGAAAAATCACGAGGGTTTACAACCCCTTTAACATTTTACTCATCAACTGCCTGCATAATAAATAGAATGAATGTTGGAAGAAACAGATGAATCCCTTCCAATGTTTGGGGGAATCTTTTAGAAGAATATGTGCCCAGTAATTCTTTGATAAACAGACCCCTTATGCCCTGTACACACGGTTGGACATTCCGACAACAAAATCCTAGGATTTTTTCCGACGGATGTTGGCTCAAACTTGTTTTGCATACACACGGTCGCACAAAGTTGTGGGAATTTCCAAACGCCAAGAACGCGGTGACGTAAAACAAGTACGTCGGGACTATAAACTGGGCAGTAGCCAATAGCTTTCCTCTCTTAATTCATTCAGAGCATGCGTGGCACTTTGTCCGTCGGATTTGTCTACACACGATCGGAATTTAAAGGATCGCATTTTGTTGTCGGAAAATTTTATAGCATGCTCTCAAACTTTGTGTGTCGGAAAGTCCGATGGAAAAAGTCCGATGGAGCCTACACACAGTCGGAATTTCCGACAACAAGCTCCGATCGCACATATTCCATCGGAAAGTCCGACCGTGTGTACAGGGCATTCGAGTTTTAATATATGCCAGTGATGGAGATAATTCAGGAAGGAAAAAAGGAAGGTGGAAAACAGGGAAGGAAGACGGGAAAAAACAGAAGGAAGGCAGGGTGAAGGGAGGAAGGAAGAGGAAAGAAGGAAGGAATAAATGATGAATGGATGGATTGATGGATCATTTTAATGTTCGATCCTGCAAGTAAAAAAGCACAAGTAGGAAGGAAGGTGGGAAGCACCTATTTCTACACTGAAATTGACTGCAAAGAATTCAGGAAGGAAATATGTTAGGAAGATGGGAGGGAAGGAAGGAAGAAGAGGGGTGGAGGAAGAATGGAAGTATCATTTTAAGGTTTGATCCTGCAAATAAAGAAGAAAAAAAAATTAAGTAGCGAGGTGGTAGAGAAAAACGTGGAAAAGGAAAGAAAAAAAAAAAAAAAGGAAGGAAAGAAAAGGGGGAAGAAAAGGAAAGAAAAGGAAGAAGGAAAGAAAGGGGGAATATTTTAATGTTTGATTCTACAAGTAAAGAAACATAAAAAAAAAAAATGAAGAATTAAGGTGGTTAGAGTGACAAAAGGAAAGGAAAGGAAAAAAGGATCTTTTTTGATCATAAAAGTAAAGAATCAAAAATGAAGTCAGTGAAGACATCGATAGAGTCCCACAAAGTAATAAACCCACATCCTCGGCTAATCCATACATCTACAATATATACTTCACATAGTGGCAGAGGAAAATTTTACCGTGTAGAAGCTCTTCTGACAGACGTGTATTTCCTATGTGTATCCAATTGTAAATGTGTACATTTCTGACTTTCTTCTTCACTGTTAAGAAAACAAAAAAAAATTTTTTAAAAATTAAAAAAAAAAAAAAAAAGGAAAAAAGAAAGCAAAGTTCAATGGCATAAATAAAAAAAAAGTAAAAAAAGAAAGCAAAGTTCAATGGCATAAATAAAAAAAAAGTAAAAAAAGAAAGCAAAGTTCAATGGCATAAATAAAAAAAAAGTAAAAAAAGAAAGCAAAGTTCAATAGCATAAATAAAAAAAAAGGAACAAAGAAAGCAAAGTTCAATGGCATAAATAAAAAAAAGGAACAAAGAAAGCAAAGTTCAATGGCATAAATAAAAAAAAAGGAAAAAAGAAAGCAAAGTTCAATGGCATAAATAAAAAAAAGGAACAAAGAAAGCAAAGTTCAATGGCATAAATAAAAAAAGGGAAAAAGAAAGCAAAGTTCAATGGCATAAATAAAAAAAAAAAAGAAAAGTCAGAATTCCATCAATAGTTTTGATATTGGCTGTTTTGGCTGTTTTGCTGAAATTTAAAATGTAAATCATTCCACTTTAGCAAGATAAAGCAGTCTTACCGATTCAGAGTTCCTCGGTCAGATATGTCCTGTATGGAGGATCTTGTAAATGTGTGTTCTTCAATGTTTCCTCCCTTTATATTGCCATGCAGTGAAAGTGAAAGGACCAGATCTGTACAGAGGAAATTTTGGATTTCTAAAAACTCAATTTCATAATCCTACTGTGACCTTCTGTGAAAGACTCCCTGACTTTAAAGTAGGGTTGCCACCTTTTCTTCAAGTCAAACCCGAACACTTTAGCGGTGCATAGAATTTTTTTTTTTTTATAGTATAAACTATACATATATTTTGCAATTAAATAACATTTCTAATTATATGAAATTAATCACAAGAATCCCCCTTTACATCAGAGTGCACAGAGTTCCCCTTTTACATCTGAATCCACTTGCAAAGTTATTTTACATTGTAAGGGGGCACTCTGAAGACTCTGATGTAAGGGAGGACTTTGGGGACTCTGACATAAGAGATGCTCTAAGAAACCCCCCGATCTAAAGGGGAACACTGGGAACTCTGATGCATGGAAAGGACTCAGATGTAAGGGGAAACACTGTGGCCTCTGGTATAAAGGGGAACTCTGATATAAGGGGTGCTCTGAGAACCCTGATTTACCTTAGTGTACTCATTCAGAGGCAGGAGAGAGAAGGGGGGAGACTTCAGTCACAGGCAGGGATGGATGGTGAGCTCACTCACCCCCTGGCAGTCAGCACCTCTCATCCAGATTCATCTGCGGCTGCTGAACTTCAATTTTCCGGCCCCCACTTTCCTTTTCTAAAGGCACGGTGTCAGGGATTGGAATGTGGGCAGACACAGAGGGGTAGGGGCGGAAGGAAGAGGAGCAGATTGAGCCCTCTCTCCTCTCCCATCTGTGTGTGTGTTTGGGGGGGGGGCGTTAGTGTTGGCTTTGTGCAGTGTGAAAGAGAGTGTAACAGACACTCTCGGCTTCGACAACTGCAGCCAGCAACCCTACTGTGAAGTCATAGCCCAGTCTGAATAATGTGACCGGGTTTCAGGCAGTTTGAAACCCAGACACATGATTCCAAACCCGAACTGTCCGGGTGAATCCTGGACATGTGGCAACCCTACTTTAAAGCCATACATGGGGCTTCTGAAATATTTTAAAGAGGATCTTACAGAGAAATGTAAGAGGAATTTCCATATGCAAAGTGTGCTTTCAAAAATTCCTTCACCAAGACAACCAATTAAGGTGTCTAAAATGTCCCACAATCAGGTTATATTTGGTGAGGATCCTTTGTTTAAACTTTTATATCACACTTTTATTGACATAATGTAAGAGAACAGCAGTAAAATAGCTCAGCATTTTTTTTAACATTTTTATGCAACTCACTAAAAAACTCTACTAAAATACTGCATGCTCTATTTCTTGAAGTGATGCAGTATTTTAGTAGTGAAAATGTGCAGTATTTTAACGCTGGCGCCCACCAGCCTCCTTAACAACCAGGAAATAGCTGGTTAAGCTGACACCCGTCACGTCCCTTATAACCATGACTCTTGACCGCTGTAATCACATTGCAAGCTCCACAGACAGTCCTGCCTTACAATAAGAGCAAAGTTTATTTATAGAACCTTGAACAGGGATAAGAATAGAGGATTGGTGGCTTTACAATTAGCAAATCAAGCCCAGGCATTCCTTTAACCGGTTCCGGACCAGCCACCGCAATTATACAAACTGATCAGTCCCCAGGCCAATGGTATCTAGCCTGGACCTGGTGATCGGTCCTGGCGAATGAGATCCTTCCCCTGCATGTGTAAGTGTAAACACTGCAGGGGAAGTGATGTCATCTCTCCTCGTGGAACTCTTTTCCGTTCCAGAGAGAGGAGAGAAGACATCTCAGAGTAAGTGCACCAACACTACACTGACATCAGTTCACGTAGGTACATTTGCCAACCCCCGATCACCCCCCCCCCCCAGTTAACTCCCTCACCCCCTGTCACTGTGTCACCCAGTGCAGTGTTCATATTTTTTTTTTATCACTGTACTGGTGTCATTAGTGACAAAAATCTGTGTTAGGGTACTTAGTGGTAGGCCCAGATAGGTCTAGGGACCCCCCCTAACCCCCCTAATAAAGGTTTAACCCCTTGATCACCCCCTGTCACCAGTGATCACCGTATTAGTGTCACGGGTGACGCTGGTTAGCTATTTTTATTTTTATAGCGTCAGGGCACCTGCCGCATATTACCTAAATAAAGGCTTAACCCCCTTTGATCACCCGGCGGGTGACATCAGTTAGGTTTTAGTGTCAGATAGGGTCTGCGTCGCCCCAGGCAGCATCAGATTAGTGCCAGTAGTGCTAACACCCACGCACGCACCATACGCATCGCCTAGTAGTATAGTGTCTGAATGGATCAATATCTGATCTGATCAGAACTATATTAGCGTCCCCAGCAGTTTAGGGTTCCCAGATACCTGCTAGCACCTATGTTTAGCCCCTCTGCCCAGCCCACCCATGTGTAGTATCGATCGATCACTGTCACTTACAAAAACACAAAACACATAACTGCAGCGTTCGCAGAGTCCGGCCTGATCCCTGAAAACGCTAACAGTTTTTTTTGCAGCGTTTGAAGCAGTCGCTGACAGTTCAGAGCTCTTTTTCCTGTGAGTCTTACTAGTGTACCAGTACATTTAGAGACCAAAATGTCAAATCGAAGGTACACTAGTGAAGAGGCCTACACGTTTCTGAGCATGACAGATAGTGAAGAGGAAGTCACTCATCTGTCAGATTCAGGCTCAGAATATGAACATGTAGACAGCAGCAGCACCCTGACAGATAGCTCTGATGACGGAGTTGTGGTCCCTGCCAAGGTCTTCTGCTGTCGTTGAGGTGCAAGAACTGCAGGGCTCTCATCAGAGGTATTGCTAGGTGTGAAAAAGACCAGGGGCTTCAGCCTGAGGGTAAATTTGATAACCCCTCCTATATTTTAAAGTAAGTTCAGCCTGTGCCCGACTGGCCTACCGGGATACCAGGAAAATTCCCGGTAGGCTGTCTGCACTTAGTGGTGCCGCTTCTGGCTCAGAGATTGGCTGGCTGTGTCAGCGAAATAAAGAGCAGCGGCGGCCACTGCACTATGCAATGTGTGTATGCCTCCTCCTCCGATCCGGCGCTGCCCACTGAACTGCAGAGTGATATGCCTCTGTGTGCCTGAGGGGAGGAGCAGGAGAACGCTGTGCTGCTTGATTTTCCCTTCCATTCGTGACTCGTCCCGTGCGGCGCCAGCACCGCCCACTAATCTGCACGGAGAATAGGAGAAGTTAACGGCCGCCCAGGCAGCAGAAGAATTAAGGTACTTAAAATCTCTCTCTCTCTCTCTCTCTCTTTCAAGTGCAAAAGCTGTATACAGCCACTGTACCATCAAACGCAGCCACTGTACCCATCAATTGCCACCTCTGTGCCAATTAAACGCAGCCACTGTACTATCAAATGCAGCCACTCTACCCAAAAATTGCCACCACTGTGCCCACTAAACGCAGCCACTGTGCCATTAAGCGCAGCCAATGTGCCACTACCATCAAACGCAGCCACTGTAACCATCAATTTTTGTGGCAGTCACATTTGTCTGCAGTTTATACCCATAAATTGCCACCACTGTGCCCATTAAACGCTGCCACTGTGCCCATCAAACGCAGCCACTATGCCATCAAACGCAGCCACTGTACCCATAAATTGCCACCACTGTGCCATCAAATGCTGCCACTGTACCCATGAATTGCCACCACTGTGACCATCAAACGCAGCCACTGTGCCATCAAACGCAGCCACTGTACCATCAAACGCAGCCACTGTACCCATCAATTGCCACCTCTGTGCCAATTAAATGCAGCCACTGTACTATCAAATGCAGCCACTGTACCCAAAACTTGCCACCACTGTGCCCACTAAACGCAGCCACTGTGCCATTAAGCGCAGCCAATGTGCCACTACCATCAAACGCAGCCACTGTAACCATCAATTTTTGTGGCAGTCACATTTGTCTGCAGTTTGTACCCATAAATTGCCACCACTGTGCCCATTAAACGCTGTCACTGTGCCCATCAAACGCAGCCACTATGCCATCAAACACAGCCACTGTACCCATAAATTGCTGCCACTGTGCCATCAAACGCAGCCACTATACCCATAAATTGCCACCACTGTGCCCATCAAATGCAGCCACTGTGCCATCAAATGCAGCCGCTGCCATCAAATGTAGCCACTGTACCCATAAATTGCCACCACTGTGCCCATTAAACGCTGCCACTGTGCCCATCAAACGCAGCCACTATGCCATCAAACGCAGCCACCGTACCATCAAACGCAGCCACTGTACCCATCAATTGCCACCTCTGTGCCCATTAAACGCAGCCACTGTACTATCAAACGCAGCCACTGTACCCAAAAATTGCCACCACTGTGCCCACTAAACGCAGCCACTGTGCCATTAAGCACAGCCAATGTGCCACTACCTTCAAACGCAGCCACTGTAACCATCAATTGCCTATAATAAGGCTTACCTGTAGGTAAAAAAAATATCTCCTAAACCTGTATGGTTTAGGAGATATTCCCCTTGCTATGAGCTGCTGACTGTAGCGGCGCATGCGCACAGGGGATTCTCGGCTGAAAGCCCGGCAAACTCCGGACCTTGCCGGAAAGAAGTCTCCCGCGCGCATGTGCGGGGGTGACAATATCGCGGCTCCGGCCACTCACAGCGCCGGAGCCGCGATACCAGGAAGACACGCCAAGGGGAAATGTCAGCTCCCTCGAGGTGGCCTGGGTGAGATGCCGGCGCCTCGTTCTAAGGTAAGTATCTCATAATGAGCTAGTATGCAGTGCATACTAGCTCATTATGCGTTTTCCCTTACAGGTGTAGGGGGAAAAAAAAAGTCAGCGGGTTTACTACCGCTTTAAAAGTGCAAGGTACTCACTGATGTAAAATACACATCAGTTTAAAATAAATTCCAAAACAACACATAAAATGCAGCTTACACACATCAAACACTACTAAAAGGGATACTGCAGGTAACAGGCAACAAAACAAATAGCTTAATCAGTTTGTGTATAGACCATACACCTTTAGTTTCTCTGCCATTTAGGAGATGAATCACTTGTTTGACCATGCAGCCCTAATTACACTTCCCCTTTGATGTGACTGACACAGCCATCATGAAAAAAAGGGTTTCATTTTCCATCAGATTTTGATCACTGTCGAGGTTTTTTATCTTCTTGTAAATTGAACCTGGGGTATGACTAGGCTGAAAAAAAAAATAAACAAAGTAATTTAACTGCTAAATGGCAGAGAATTGAGCAGTGACACTGCAGGGGCATGATTAATACACCAAAACTGCTTCATTAAGCTACTGTTATTTCGGTACCTCTAATGTTTAGACTTCCTTTATTGCACACTGGGGTTGATTTACTACAACTGGAGAGTGCAAAATCTAGTGCAGCTGTGCACAAAAACCAATCAGCTTCCAGGCTGAAGGCCCCTTTCACACGATCGGACCGTTCAGGTCCGCCTGTCAGTTTTGACGGCGGACCTGAACGGGCGATCCATGTTAGCCTATGGAGCGAGGGATGTCAGCGGAGACATGTCCGCTGACATCCGACCCGGTCCTATCCCCTTAAAGCAGACGGATGGCCCTACGTCCAGGTCCGTCGCTGGCGGATCGGATCGGGTGAGATCTGATGAAAACGGACATGCTGTCCGTTTTCATCCGATCCCTCCATAGGCGGCAGCGGCGCCTGACAAGCCCCTCCCCGCTCAGTGAGTAGAGAGGGACCTGTCGTCCACCGGCTCAGTGGAGATCAACGGACAGATCTCCCGCTGAGCTGGCGGACCGAGGCAGACTACGTGGAAGCGGAGTCCACCTCGTGTGAAAGGGACCTTATTGTCAATGCTTAATTGAACAAGCTGAAGTTAGAAACTGACTGGCTACCATGCTTAGCTGCACCAGATTTTGCACTCTACCATTTTAGTAAATCACTTCCATTCCGTTTAAAATTTCTCATCTCCTGCACTGTAATTCACCTGCAGGAGCCTCCTGTATGTGATTAAGGTTCAATTTACGGAGAAGGAGATAAAAAAAGATTAAAGATTGTATAACAACTATCCCACTTTTAGGGTCATAGAGGTAAACTGGAAGGAGAGAATACCTTAAACATGGGTTTCTCTCATATGACGGCCTCCCCTTTGCACGCTCCCTGCGCGCCCCCTGCAGGGCGTGCGCTGTGATCACCGAGTCACTGAGACTTGGGTGATCACAGATCCGAGTAAGGGGCTGATCCCAGCCCCTTACCATGTGATCAGCTGTCAGCCAATGACAGCTGATCACATGATGTAAACAAAAGCTTGGTAATCGTATTTTTTTCTCCTCACGCAGAAAAAAAAGCCGGTCACCAGCTTATGTGCAATGGACATTGTTAGAAAAGTTTTAAATGTTTATTGTGTGACTATTAGAAAAACTATTAGAAAAACAATAGCCCTGAGACTTTTCTTAAGATGACTTCTGAGCACATTGTTGTATTAACTTGCTATATCATTTGCTTTAACTAACTCCATAGTAAGTTGTGGGATGATTAGGCTTATCCATATATGGTAGAACAAGAATGTACAGGAAACACTAATTAGCAAAATAAAGTACCATTTTGTACCAGGCACGCTATCTGTGTTTCCTCAGCCAATAGAAGCGTTATCCCTATATTATTGTAGGTATTAGGAGGGGGGATGTACATCTCTTTGTATGATTCTTACTGCATCTTTTGGCTTGTAAGCATCATCCATTTGTGTGACACATCTGAAATAAATTGTCTGCTTTTCAATACATCTGGAGTTCGACTGATCACAAGAGGAGAGTAATCCTAACATTTTTGGTCCTCCGAGCCGGAACCAACAAGTGCATTTTGGGTCAGATTGTCCCAACAAAAACTTTGGTGAGTATTGGACCTCAAAGCTCACTGAGAATTAAAAGTCCCCCCACTCAACGTTAGTGGTGAAATAGGGGCGGGGGCCTGAGACCCAGATCCACTGTCTGGTTTCGAACTTCGTGATCCAGTCCTCCTGGTGTTTGAGAGGTAAGATAATTTAACTTATTCTTAATTCCCTTTAAGAGTCTTTTCTTCTCTTTCTGTTTGATTCTGGTTTAATGTGTTGTAATTGCCGACACTGGTATTGATTGTATAATATCTTAATAATCCAGTGTGCGAAGACAGAGACACTTGGGGGCGTTGTCTAAGGTAAAAAATAGCGTTACCCGCTGTCCAGGACAGATAAAAAAAAGATTTGAGGTATACCGAACATCAGAGGGTGAACGCCTGACGTCATCGTCAGAGGTGGATTGCCCGACGATATAAGCGCTTAAGTGATCTAGAAAGTTCGCAAGACTAACTTTCTTCTGTGTGTTTAATTTCTCCTTTCTCATGTTTAACCTTTCTGTTCATGCTGTAACCTTATTGAAAAGAAAAAAAAAAAACAACAACAACAGTACTGCAGAGACAAGTGAATTATTTTTTGATTCTCTCTATAGTGTGGGGAGTGATGATATTCTTACTCTTCTTTTATTCCTATTGTTACCATGGGCCGAGGGTCACTATCCCAGTGTTTTATAGGTAAATGAGAGACCCGACTGGCGCTGACAATGGGGAATAGTCTCTGTAAAAGAATGTTTTGTGCCTGCTTATGAGGCTGCTGTGTTCCTAATGTGCCAAGTGGGAGACTGGAACTCCTCTTTAAGGACACAGGGCTTTATAGGGAAGTTTGGATTCAATAGTAAACTAACTGTAAAAGTGTCAGGATTTGGTGGATAAACTTAAATTGTTAGGACCCAAAGAAAAAAAGGTATGGGTTGATAATAGTAATTTAAATAACCAGAAAAAATCATTCTTCACATCTTATGTTCTGTGTGCCTGTAAAACTCGTGTTGTAGCCTGCTTGCCTATCAGTGACAGGACAACCCCCACACTCTCAGTTTTCACACTCCTATATCTCCATTATTCCTAAACCCGGTAAAGACCCCTCCATTCCAGATAACTATAGGCCCATAGCTCTATTAAATTCGGACTATAAAATATTAACCAAAATTCTTGCGTCTAGACTTTCCCAATTCATCCCTAAATTGATTAATAAAGATCAAGTGGGTTTTGTCCCGACTAGGCACGTGGGGGATAACACACGCCGCACCATAGACTTGATAGACCTCCTGAACAGGTCCTCCCGCCCAGCCATTGTCTTAAACATTCGACAGGTTAAGTTGGCCATACATGTTCTCCACTTTGTCGATGTTTGGCTTTCGAGGCCATTTCTTTAAAGCATTAGAAGCTTTATATTCACACGTTACAGCCCAAGTCCAGATGTCCTCCTTCCTGTCGCCTCGCTTCCCCATGACTAATGGCACCCGACAAGGATGTCCTCTTTCCCCATTGCTTTTTATTTTATGCCTAGAACCCCTCGCCGAGGTCTTCCGTTTACACCAGGACATTCCTGGGGTGGTGATGCAACAGAGGGAGTACAAGTTGTCACTGTTTGCAGATGACATATTGCTAACCTTCACTAACCCACTAATATCCCTCCAATCTTTACATAACCTGCTTTCCTCCTTCGATGCCATATCAGGGAATAAGGTAAACACCTTTGCATATTCCACCAGCTCTTCTGACCCAACTTACACAATCGTACCCTTTATAGATGGTGCTCTACTTCCCTCAAATATCTGGGAATACATCTGAGCCCCACTTATCCCCCCCCCCCTTGATCCTAGACATCACTAGATCCCTTCAACAATGGGCTAAATATCCCCTTTCTCTTTTAGGTAGAATTAATGTTCTTAAAATGTCCATTTTACCTAGGCTACTCTACTTTTTCAAAACCTTACCAGTCGCCATACCTCTACCCAAACTCAATGCCATTCAAGGAGGTTTTCTTAAATTCATCTGGAACGGAAAAGCACATCGTATAGCGAGCTTGGTGGTCTTCTCCCTGAGATCGAGGGGAGGTTTGGGAGCACCGGATATTATTAAATATTATTACGCTTCATATTTATGGACAGTTATTTCTTGGTCCAGCATGCAGGACCCTAACCACTGGTCGGACATTGAGAAGGGGGCTCTATATCCAGTCCACCCAAACTCCCTACTATGGTCTCACCCCCCACACATTGGATCCTGTTCTTAGGTGTAAGTGTACTGCCCCAATGAACTTCACCCTAATTGTTTGGCGCAACTGTCACCGGAAATTCTCCCTCTCCTCATCTTGCCTCCCCCTTATGAACGTAGTATTCAACCCGTATATACAAGATAGCTTATCCTTAGGCCATATACTGCCATGAGTGCAGTCCTCCCTGTTCCAACTCCTTAACCTAGTACACCCAGTTACACGCAGGGTACATACTTACAATATTCTCTGGGAAAAGTTTAATATTCCTACACATATGTTCTATTTTTATTTGCAAATCAGGCATTACTTCCAATCTCTGTCCCCGCCCCTGACCCTGGATAAACTTACCCCCTTTGAATACCTTTGCACTCAAGGCCCACACCAACTACATCTGGTGTCCTCTACATACCGCATCCTCCATGAGTCTACCCCCCTCTCTGAAGTCACCCACCTATACATGCGTAGATGGACACAACTGCTATGTAGACCTATAAACTCCCAGATGTGGGATAGGATCTGGTCCTCCACTTTTAAGTCCTCCAAATGTGTAGTGCAGAGGGAGACTTCCATTAAAATTCTCATGCTCTGTTACAAGACCCCTGAGGTCATTCATAAATACGATCCCTCAAGCTCAGCGATGTGCTGGCACTGTGGGCTCGATATAGGCTCATTGTTCCATATCTTTTGGCAATGCTCTCTGATAAAACCCTTTTGGCATGAGGTGCTGCTATTAATTCAAAAATTGGTGGATATGTCCCTTCCGCTTGACCTAATACAGTACTTATTAGGCCTCCCTTTTACTGGTATTGCTAAACATGTTAAACGGTTGATTTCCTACATTCTCTTAGCTGCTAAGAGAATTATCCCACTGTGTTAGTTATCCAATATACCTCCTCCATGGTCCAGATTCCTACAACTCATAGCTGATATTCGAAGAATGGAATACTGTACCTCACGGCTATTGTACATGATAATATCCCACAATTCAATAAAATATAGGAACCATGGGATCAATCGGAAATTTGGGACACCTCTTCCAGACTCTTTGTCTTAAGGTATGCAATTAACTATCCCCAAGCCTTTCTATAGGTTCCCCCCTTTATGGCCCATGCTATATGGTGTCTCTTAAGAGCTCCCTCATTTTATACGTTTAATACACAGGCAATTTGTATGTATGACCTTTGTATTGTGTCTCGATTTGTTTATATGTCGACTACACTTCTGTATAACCTGCAGTTAACTTCAGGTTGTTGTTCATTTGGACATCTCATTTGTACATTATAACTTTTGTTATATATGTCATTCATGGGTATTGTGTAAACTTTCCTTTTTACAAAAACTAATAAAAATACAATTATTTAAAAAAAAACACTACCCAAAAATCAGCTGTGCGTGGACAGGCCAAAGTAATGACAACTAGCAACAAGCTCTTAATTTAAGACTTCTATATATGTATATGAAATTTCTCCTATTTCTCTCACTTTCACCCCTGAATTTACTGAATGATGTAAGATAAAAAGAAGAATACAAGCTTTTGTCATGGTCTTCTCAAGTACCCCTAAAAGGTATGTTAAATGCTTTTCAAGTGATAACCATGCTTAGTATCTGACTAGATTCCATTAGCACAATTATTCAAGCATGTAACCCTTTACAATCATTATTTCCACACTTTCACATACTACCAAGCATCATTCTGAATATTGGTGATTGCAGTGCCTATTAATCTCCTTTACCTGTCACTCTTAATAGCCTATTGTCCATATCAGACATTTAAAGTGTCCATTTCCAGATGATGTCCTTACACACTTAAACAAGGATCTTGTAATTTCTTTCCATCATTTCTGCCAGAGGCTGAGGAAAATCCAAGTCTCTTTTCTTTGGGCTAGGCCATTTAAAAGCTCTGTATTAACCTAGGTGTCTTGGATGGTGGGATTCCAATTATACCATCCATATAACACTCTGCATATATTCCAATTGCCACCACGAATATGGCTTGCTGTTCCTCCTCCAGGTTCCCAAAATTTAGATATTTAGTCACCTCATTATGGAACCTGATCAGCATCAGATTCTTAGCAGTTACTATCTCTATATACTCTCATGGAATTCCCTGTTATCCCAGTGCTCAGACCAGGCTATGGTCTCAATTTTCAATAGCTGGGGGTATTCTTCCCCACAAAAGCAAATTCTTGTGACGCCAAAACAAAAAGTATGATAAAAATAAAAAAAACAAAAAAAATATCTTCCTAAAAACTTTCTCCACCCTCCCCACCTCTTGGTACCATATTATATTGTTACCATGCCATAGACTATAGAGTATACCTGGCCAGTGGCCACTAAAAGATTTGCTTACACAAACAGTGGGTTTTAAAGTAGAACACCAATACCTCTCCCGGGGGGTTACCTTGTGGGTGCGCTCCCGAGTCCAGCATTCGGCATCAACAGACAGGAATGATGGACTTGGGCCAGCCCGCCGTGTCATTGGATTTGATTGACAGCAGCTGGAGCCAATGGCTGCGCTGCTATCAATCTATCCAATCAAGAGGCGGGACCCTGTGCAGAGAGGGACAGCGAGTCCCTGCCAAGAGAAATACGAGATTTAGGTGAGTAAAACCGGGGGCTGGGGGGCGGTCACTACCAGAAGTTTTTTCACCTTAATGCTTAGGATGCATTAAGGTGAAAAAAACACGAGGGTTTACAACCCCTTTGAGTATATGAAACTTGCATCATCCTCCAATATGTCAGGACAGTTGAACACTTTCGTATACAATGCAAGATACTGCAGAACGATATTGGGTCATCTCCTTTCCTAAATTTCATTCATTGTAAATCGCTCATACTGCTATCACCAATGGTGTCCCTAGGGGGGCCAGAGGAGGCCATGACCCCCCCAACATTATGCTGTGCCCCACCATGTGCCACCCCCCCCCCCCCCCCACTAAAAAAAAATAAAAAATTTTTTTTTTACAAAAAGGCAATGTCTTTTTGTTTGCATTCATAGCATCTTACTCGGGCCGCAGCTGGAGTAACACAGTCTCTGTTGAGAGGGAGAACATCCCCAGTCAGCCCCTGTGGGTGATTCCTCCCCCCTCACTCTGCTCGCTGACACTGCATAATGCGAGCGCTCACACAACCACGGCCGCCTGATCTGCTCCTTCCCCTGCATCCTCAATGGCAGGGAGAAGAGCGAGTTGCAGGAAGGACTCCACCAGGACTCTCAATTACTGAAAAAACAGACTGATTTCTCCCGTCCTTAGGACAGGAGAACCAGCCTGTAAATTCCAAGAGATGCCAGACCAGCGCTGTCAATAGCAGGGGCAGGACAGCAAGAGGAGGCTGGGGAACCCTACAGTGGCAGAACACCAGGGCAAGACAAACTTTGCAACCCTCATAGTTCTCCCACTGCTTTGGACCCTTATATTTTCTTGGTATGCTGGTGACATATATCTCTTGTTTTCTGCCACCCTGGGAGGCCCCAATACAGTAGGAAGGAAGCTCACTGCAGAACATGTGAAAGGGCCCATTGTCGGATTGTAGTAAAGGGCCCCAGGATAGAGATAGATTATATATATATATATATATATATATATATATATATATATATATATATATATATATATATATATGCATTTTATAGTTGCCCCCCTACTTCTGTCCCTGTCCCCCCATGTGCCCCCCCTAAATATGAAAGCTGGAGATGCCACTGGCTATCCCAGCTGTCCACAATACACTGAAACTCTTTCCTCCGCACCTTTGCATCTGCCAAGTTATCATTAACCTGTGCAAATAACTGGCCTGCCAAAGGTCTTGGTAGCCATGCTTTTAGAAGAGAGCATGCATCCTCATTACTCAAATGGAATTTAAGCACTAGACTACATTATTGGACAGACTCACTGGTGATTCCAGGGTATTAAATTCACCCATAATCTGGCACAAAGTAAGTCTCTCTTGGATTGTAATTAAACTGTTATTCTGATTCGAAACTATAGGTGCAATAGCTGACTGTCTTTCATCACGGCGCTTCCCCTCATTGACTGTGCAGATATTGGCCAATTGAAATGTTCCTTTGTGCTCATTGAGCAATAATATACATTGCTCTTTAGTAATAAGCTGGAAGTCTGCATTTGCTAATTTTCTTTCTAAAGACATAACCAACTCTTCCATCTCTGCCAACTTTATTCGCAATGACTAAAAGTTTGCTCTTCAAATCACTGTCCATGCTGCACCTCTGAAGCTGTTCTTGTAGCTGATTGTTTCTTTCTGACAAATTGCCTGCTGTAGTCCGCAATTCATCCATCTCACTACTGGAGGCTGTTGCAACCTTTAGAGGGTTTTCACTAATTTTCTCTATGTCCTCCCCGAGACGTCTCCTCTCTGCTTCCCACTTCCCCCCCACCCCCATTTGCTCAGATATAAATTTAATTCTGAGCAACACTGAAATTTAATTTGCCAACCTCTCTTTCTTCACTTTCTTTGTTAGCTGTTTACCCAATAATCTGCAATTATGTTGCGGACACTGAGACAATAGTACATTACACTGGCTTTTAAGAGGTTCATCTGCACATGAATGATAACTGGCAGAGGCATATTTTTTAACATATGTATACACAAGTTGCATTTCCCAACTATACAATCCACACAATACACAAATCTATTAGTACTAACGTTCCAACACTGCAGTGAGCAACAAACCAAACTCCGTTCGTCAACCAGACATGTTGCGGAATCAGAGGAGATAACGTGTTATTTATTATTGGCCTTGGAGTTATTGCTTTGACATTATTTTTTTGGTTGAATAATGATTTGATTTGTTATATTTTCTATATTGTTGGATGCCTAGAATGCACTTTTTGGTTAAGTTCTATTGGCAGATAGCATGTCTAATTTTATTTGATTTCTTTTTTTAATGCAAAATAAAAAAATTGTGTAGTATAATACTTGGCTATGTGTTTTGCTTCAAATGACAGTTTGGGAGTAGGCAGTTACATTTAAAAAAATACAATGTAAAATTGACAAGGGACACCAACATAGTTGTATCTTTGATCTTATAAACTACGGGATAATGGTGTTGTGGTAACTTGGCCAAAAAAAAGCATAATAATATTCTTAATGTCATTAGAAAAAAAAGCCTTTGAAAATTTGTTTGCAATAACTCCATCAGTATCACCAGCAAAGCAGCTTCATTATTATCCCATTAAACAAGAAGAGAATTGTGCGCTGTATTTCGAGATTTCATAATTTACCTCATCACATATGTATATTCTCCATTATGAACGCTAGTTTACAAAACCGACCGCTTCTGGCTTGTCCTTGCTTCCGAGCATGCGTGTTTGTACTTTGGACTTTTGTTCGAGGGACTTGTGCACACACGATCGGAAAATCCGACAACAGACATTTGTCTGTAGAAAATGTTAAAACCTGCTATCCAACATTTGTCTGCGGAAATATCGACAACAATTGTCCGATGGAGCATACTCACGGTTGGATTTTCCGCCAACAGCCTGTCATCACACAATTCCCGTCGAAAAATCCAATTGTGTGTACGAGGCTTTAGTCTGCTTGTCTTCAGCAAACTGTTTGCGGGCTTTCTTGTGCATCATCTTTAGAAGAGGCTTCCTTCTGGGATGACAGCCATGCAGACCAATTTGATGCAGTGTGTGGCGTATGGTCTGAGCACTGACAGGCTGACCCCCCACCCCTTCAACCTCTGCAGCAATGCTGGCAGCACTCAAACATCTATTTCCCAAAGACAACCTCTGGATATGACGCTGAGCATGTCCACTCAACTTCTTTGGTCGACCATGGTGAGGCCTGTTCTGATTCGAACCTGACCTGTTAAACCGCTGTATGGTCTTGGCCACTGTGCTGCAGCTCAGTTTCAGGGTCTTGGCAATCTATTCTTATAGCCTAGGCCATCTTTATGGAGAGCAACAATTCTTTTTTTCAGATCCTCAGAGAGTTCTTTGCCTTGAGGTGCCATGTTGAACTTCCAGTGACCAGTAGGAGAGAGTGAGAGCGATAACACCAAATTTAACACACCTGCTTCCCATTCACACATGAGACTTTGTAACAGTAACAAGTCACATTACATGGGGGGGGGAAATGGCTAATTGGGTCCAATTTGTACATTTTTACTTAGGGGTGTACTCACTTTTGTTGTCAGTGGTTTAGACATTAATGGCTGTGTCAAAATAACTCATTATACAAGCTGTACACTCACTACTTTACATTACACTTTTACATTACACTTTACCGTATGTAGCACGGCCCCCTAGAGGGCTGCTTGGATTTACCTACTCATCTGCACTGCCATGACCTGATGAACATTCCAACCCACCTGACACTCTGGGTTCAGACATCTTTGCACCACCTTAAAAAATAAGTCAGACAACTCTGTGCATTTATGGTCTGATAATGTTTACTAGAACAGTTCAAACAATATATTGTCACAAAAAGGAGGTAATAGATCTGCTGAGTTTTGGGCAGCAGCGCCAAATCAACAAAGGAATTTCTCTGAAAAACACAAGCTAAATATTTGCAGGTAAAACAGTCTATTATATACACATATACAGTGAAGTTCTGCTTGCACCTGAAAGGATAAACAAAGTTAGATGGGTATACTGACAAACTTATAAAGGGGGAAACCCAGTGGCATAGCGTGGGGGGTGCGGGGGGTGCCGTGGCCCCAGGCGCGACATTTAGGGGGGTGCAATTTCGTGCCAGTAGTGTCACTACTGGCTGCCTCCTCCTAATTTAATTTCCTGTGTGCCCCGTGCTCCGCCGCCATGTCCAGTGTTTGGCGCCCTGTGATTGGGCGTATAGGGGTCATGTGCGGCGTGGGGCTGGCCTATCCGTGATCACGGTTGCTCCTGAAGTCCCGCCTCCGCACATGACCCCCATATGCCCAATCACAGTGCGCCGAGAAACACTGAATATGGCGGCCGGAGCGCAGGGGAGACAAGCACTGGAGAGTGTGAGCCGCGGGGGCCGCTGTCTTCTCCTCCTCCTCCTCCTATCCTCCAGACCGATGCAAGACAAGAAGGTGAGGAGGGGGGGCGGGGGGGGGAGAGAAGAGACAGGCGCCGTATATGTAGTGTCAGTATAGAAAGATTAGGCAGGACAGTATAGTGTGTAGTTTAGTGGTCAGTGTAGTGTAGTGGTCAGTGTAGTGTAGTGGACAGTGTAGTATAGTGGACAGTGTAGTGTAGTGGTCAGTGTAGTGGACAGTGTAGTGTAGTGGTCAGTGTAGTGTAGTGGACAGTGTAGTATAGTGGACAGTGTAGTATAGTGGTCAGTGTAGTGTAGTGGACAGTGTAGTGTAGTGGACAGTATAGTGTAGTAGTCAGTGTAGTGGACAGTGTAGTGTAGTGGTCAGTGTAGTGTAGTGGACAGTGTAGTATAGTGGTCAGTGTAGTGTAGTGTAGTGGTCAGTGTAGTGGACAGTGTAGTGTAGTGGTCAGTGTAGTGTAGTGGACAGTGTAGTATAGTGGACAGTGTAGTATAGTGGTCAGTGTAGTGTAGTGTTAAGTGTAGTGTAGTGGTAAGTGTAGTGTAGTGGTCAGTGTAGTGTAGTGGTCAGTGTAGTGTAGTGGACAGTGTAGTGTAGTGGACAGTGTAGTGGTCAGTATAGTGTAGTGGTCAGTGTAGTGGGCAGTGTAGTGTAGTGGACAGTGTAGTGGACAGTGTAGTATAGTGGACAGTGTAGTGTAGTGGTCAGTGTAGTGTAGTGGTCAGTGTAGTGGACAGTGTAGTGTAGTGGTCAGTGTAGTATAGTGGTCAGTGTAGTGTAGTGGACAGTGTAGTATAGTGGACAGTGTAGTATAGTGGTCAGTGTAGTGTAGTGTAGTGGACAGTGTAGTGTAGTGGACAGTGTAGTGTAGTGGTAAGTGTAGTGTAGTGGACAGTGTAGTGTAATGGACAGTGAAGTGTAGTGGTCAGTGTAGTGGTCAGTGTAGTGTAGTGGACAGTGTAGTGTAGTGTAGTGGACAGTGTAGTATAGTGGTCAGTGTAGTGGACAGTGTAGTATAGTGGACAGTGTAGTGTAGTGGTTAGTGTAGTGGACAGTGTAGTGTAGTGGACAGTGTAGTGTAGTGTAGTGGACAGTGTAGTGTAGTGGTCAGTGTAGTGGTCAGTGTAGTGTAGTGGTCAGTGTAGTGTAGTGGACAGTGTAGTGTAGTATAGTGGACAGTGTAGTATTGTAGTCTGTATAGTGTAATGGTCAGTGTAGTATTGTGGTCTGTATAGTGTAGTGGTCAGTGTAGTATAGTGGACAGTGTAGTGGTCAGTATAGTGTAATGGACAGTGTAGTATTGTAGTCAGTATAGTGTAGTGGACAGTGTAGTATTGTGGTCAGTATAGTGTAGTGGTCAGTATAATGTAGTGGACAGTGTAGTGTAGTGGTCAGTGTAGTATTGTGGTCTGTATAGTGGTCAGTGTAGTGTAGTGGACAGTGTAGTGGTCAGTGTAGTGTAGTGGACAGTATAGTGGTCAGTGTAGTTTAGTTCTCAGTGTAGTGGTCAGTATAGTGGACAGTATAGTGTAGTGGTCAGTATAGTGGACAGTATAGTGGTTAGTGTAGTGGTCAGTGTAGTGTAGTGGACAGTGTAATGGTCACTGTAGTGTAGTTCTCAGTGTAGTATAGTGGTCAGTATAGTGTAGTGGACAGTGTAGTTCTCAGTGTAGTGGTCAGTATAGTGGTCAGTGTAGTGTAGTGGACACTATAGTGGTCAGTGTAGTATAGTGGTCAGTGTAGTGGACAGTATAGTGGTCAGTGTAGTTCTTAGTGTAGTGGACAGTATAGTATAGTGGTCAGTGTAGTGTGTAATGGTCAGTATAGGAATCAGGTAGGTCAGTACTATTGTATTTGAAGGGACTCGGGGAGTGATAAAAGTCTGCAGGTTAGGGGGGGGGCGCAAATTACTTGCCTTGCCACGGGTGCTGACAACCCACGCTACGCCACTGGGGAAACCTCAGCCAGCCTATGAACCTTTAACCCTAATGAGAGGTCAGACTTAATGGCAATGGTATAAGGACCCTTAAAGCAATAATGACAGAAATGTCCTTGTTGCAGATCTGATGGTCTTCACCGGCATGTAGAAGCTCATTAAATGTATCCAGTAAGGTGTAATAGCAAGCAATAAGATTTCTTGAAATGGAAGTAACTAAAGGTGTCTATGCACAGTGTTCAAGATAGGTTCAGTAAAGTATTCCCAAGGTAAAGATGTCTGTGCAAAGTGTCCCAGTGAAACCGTGAGAAGATGATCTGTAAAGGTGGGCAATTGCCCACTCACCAATGACCAGGCCGATCTGATGCCCCACGGACAGCATCCCCTGTAGCGACACAAGTGCAGCGAATCCCCCGGTTTAATCTCCCGATGCAGAGCTTATAACCCAGGTAGGAAGGCTACCAAAGTGGTGCTGGATGAATGTCCGACGAACAGCAAGCAGTGCTAGGCTCCTCTCATCCGGGTGGAATGTTATACACCGTGTGGTAGGCCGCGACCTCTCGCTTTACATGCACGGAGAGGTCCATCTCGCATCAGGCCCAGGAGGAAGAGAGCACAGGGCAGGGCTTTGGCTTCTTATATAGTTTCTCCCAGCAATTTCTCAGATGGTAGCAAAGATCCCTGGGATATGTAGTCCAAGTACAGGGTCATGCGAAGCGATTATCAATCTGTGGAACTACTCATCCCACAATCCCTTTAGCTTGGCTCACTAACATGATGTCAGTCGATAACACTGGGCTCTAGAGGGACATACGATGCACAGAAATTCCGGAGAGATACTGTACTTTATAATTGTAGTCCACATTAATACATCCTCCCCCCACTTGAAAGTCTTTGGTCCCTAAAGACAGATCACAACCTGTGGGATCACTTTACCGTATTATAAAACTGAATACTCAATGTGATAAACTAGAAGTTGTAACAGCTAACAACTGACCCAATAAAGGATCTTCTAACGGCAAATTATATACATCCTCAGGCGAAGTCATGTTAATTTTGTGATAACCCAGTAACAAGTTAATGGTCCAGAGTCAGGAGGTGGATCAAGGTCATCCTTTACCAAAGGTTCGATAAAGGAGGCAAGTGCTTGATTGGAACGTTGAGCAGTAGGTATAAGATCGTCAGAATTTTCTCCAAGTGCATCATATGTTAGTCTTTTTGGAGGGCATATCCTCTGTCTCAACCTGGAGTAGATGTTTTCCAGTGGCTCTGATCCCTGTTCTGTTCCCCAGAAACTGCATCCAGATACAGGTTCGAGTTCTACTTCAGGCTCTGGTTCTGGTTCAGGGACTGTCTCTCTCTCCATGAGGTTAGTAGGAGGAATGGGAGCATCCATTACACTTGGCACTTCACTGAGTTCCATCTTTGCCACAGTATTAG
This sequence comes from Lithobates clamitans, assembly GCA_037952925.1. NCBI lineage: Eukaryota > Metazoa > Chordata > Amphibia > Anura > Ranidae > Lithobates > Lithobates clamitans. The sequence continues at coordinate 1,988,016 of JBBGZY010000808.1, forward strand.
CTTGTTGATCCCTAGTGGGAAAAGCTTGAGATTGAAATGGTCTGTCACAACCAGGACATTACTTCGTCCACTCAGGTCAGGTTCCAGACACAAGAAATCAATGCACACCAACTCCATGGGTCCCTGACTTTGAAGATGGCCCATTGGGGCTGCCCTGCCTGGTAAGGCATTTCTCTGAATGCATCTGATGCAAGAGCGACAGTAGCTTTCCACCTCCGTTCTCATGGACGGCCAGTAAAACCAATCCCTGACCAGCTTGAAGGTTCTATTTGGGCCTAAGTGACCATGATCATCATCTAACTTTTTTTGGGTAGAAGATACCCGTCATATCCCCCCTCCAAGTTTCCAGGGATTTGGTGTTATTTATCATAGCTTTACTTACTTTTTTTTTTTTACTTTTTTTTTTCTCTTTTGGCAATGGCATCATATCAAGGAGACCAATGGGTCACATTTATATCACAGTTACATCAGGATTTTGAAAAGAAGGAATCAGTTGATTGTGAAATTTCCTTTGTTTTCTCCAATTTAAGTCAAATCTTGGAGAAAAAAAATCTCTTCTTCACTGGCACATTAAGTCATCTGAGGACTACCTCAAAGAGGATATTAATCCTTTTGGACTTCGGGTCCAAATTTTTCCTTCCTTTGAAAATATGGACCCCACTTTCAAAACTGCATTGGAAGATAATCTTAAAAATTGTTCCAAAACCATGATGTCATTGTTAATTCAAGAATACCACAAATGCATTTCTGTTTTAGATGTCAAAATTGAACAAATACATAACCAGATGTATAAGATGAAGGCAAATTAAACATGTGCAACACCTGCCAACATGAAAAAGTGCAGCGTGTATTCACTCCTTAGTGAACCAAAAATAAATCAAGATCTGGGTGAATCAAAAAAATAAAAAAATTATTATTGTGAATGGAAAAGGATTCCCAAGCAAACTATCAGAAAATCCTTAAATCAAAGGTTCATCGTAATAAACATCAATGTGCATTTAGAAATGTAATGTATAATCACAAATGTAGATGAGAAAATTAAATTAAATTAAAAATGAAAATAAATAATAGCGTCCACAAAAAAAGTGTCCCACAAACTATAAGTAAATTGTAAAATAAAAAGGGGCCTTTGGTGCAAAATTCTTCATACGGTGCAAATCGTGAATCTTTTAAATCCTAGCAATGATCTTAATGCCGTGAAGTCCTCCTGTCATCCAAAACGCCCCCCAATGTGCCCTCACTCACCGAAGGAGGACACCCCTGCAGGGGTATCAGGCCTGTCAGCTGTATCTCGCAGCTATGGTCCTTAGTAGGGGCTCCTATTCGGATCTTATTGCTTTTGCTTCCGGGAGTGGAACGAGCGGTGGAACGCACGCCACACCGCACTGTCTTCTCCCATTTAGTCTGACTGTGTACCAGACAGCGGGACATTGTTAATCCGATTTTAGATATTCAATAAAGCCTTAATAATTTTACGGAATTACGCGATGGGATTCATTTTCATTTCATATGGATGTGCTTGTGGAGATTGATTGGAGCCAGCCCGGACACCGAGAGTGGAGATCCGAATAGGAGCCCCTACTAAGGACCATAGCTGCGAGATACAGCTGACAGGCCTGATACCCCTGCAGGGGTGTCCTCCTTCGGTGAGTGAGGGCACATTGGGGGGCGTTTTGGATGACAGGAGGACTTCACGGCATTAAGATCATTGCTAGGATTTAAAAGATTCACGATTTGCACCGTATGAAGAATTTTGCACCAAAGGCCCCTTTTTATTTTACAATTTACTTATAGTTTGTGGGACACTTTTTTTGTGGACGCTATTATTTATTTTCATTTTTAATTTAATTTAATTTTCTCATCTACATTTGTGATTATACATTACATTTCTAAATGCACATTGATGTTTATTACGATGAACCTTTGATTTAAGGATTTTCTGATAGTTTGCTTGGGAATCCTTTTCCATTCACAATAATAATTTTTTTATTTTTTTGATTCACCCAGATCTTGATTTATTTTTGGTTCACTAAGGAGTGAATACACGCTGCACTTTTTCATGTTGGCAGGTGTTGCACATGTTTAATTTGCCTTCATCTTACACACTGTTATTTATGCGTGGTTTGTGTCACAGTTCACTTGATATACCACAGTAGTCTGTTTGATTTTAGTGGAACAGCGCCAATCACCCTTGTTTTCTGACTCTAATCTTTTTGGAATTGCACATTGGTGCGATTCTGCGCTGGGGGGCTGCAGTTCCTTTTTTTACCTAAGCGCGGAACTATTGGTTTTACATAACCAGATGACTTCTTTGCAAACCCATGAATCTTTTGCAGACTTTGAGTCTAGGTTAAAGGAGCATCTGAAGAAATTAAATAAAGATATCCTTATCAAAAAGGATAAAAAATTTCAACGTTATCAAAGCGCCTTCAATGAAGGTTAAGGCCTATAAATGGCAACATGATTTGGGTAACAAACACAATTTCCTTAATGCATACAGATCCAACAGTTATATGGGTGCTCCTGACATGTTTGTACATTCATGTGTGTCATCATCTTCTTTTTCTCAACACTCAGCACATCACAAAGATCGGACACGACATAAACATCGCCGTCATGGTGATGGGTCACATGATAACTCTTTTCACATGGATTCTTCCCCTTCACAATCAGGTCACGACTATAGGAGCAATTCCCCTAACAACACACATGTTGATATGACGAGTCAGTGCCAAATGCACCGCATATTGCTCCCTTCACTCCATATCCACATCAACACAAACAAGTACTAGGCTCCTTTTTTTAGAACAAATGCGAGCAAAACAGTCTCATCAGGACAAAACCAAACAACACCCACCCAAAACACAGAAATCCAATGTGCACAAACCACGTTAAATGTTGTAAATCTCTCTTCACACTCTTTGACTCAGAATGAGTTGAATGTGCTTTAATGAGGTCTCACCTTTTGTCCTGACACTCGTCTGGACATATTTGGGACCATTAAGGACATCCATTTCTTCATTAGGAACATTTTGCTTAAGAGCTTATACGCCAAAAAAGAAACTGTCCTGGTTCCCAGTCAGACAAATAAGGACCACCGGGCCCTCAATAAATTGATATCACCCTTAGAAGAGAATGACCCAGAAAATCTTATTGATTCTGTCACTTTGGAGACCTTATTGGTAGCAGTGGACAATACACCCACTATCACCCTTAGAAGAGAATGACCCAGAAAATCTTATTGATTCTGTCACTTTGGAGACCTTATTGGTAGCAGTGGACAATACACCCACTACTCCCACTACTCCCTGGAACGTCAATCCCTCCTTGAAAAAGAAGTCCAGTCATTATCCCCCTCCCAGTTCCAACCATAATGCAGCAACTTTTTTAAAATTGGTAACTGGTGATATTAAGAAACTTAGAAATTCCTCTAATCTAGGTCCCAACCTCAACTATGATGAAGGGAAGGCTCTGGATGCTCTGATGCATAACCACAACATTGTCATCAAACCCTCTGACAAGGGTGGCAATGTCGTGGTTATGGATAATGCCCAGAATGTCAGAATGTGTACCAAAATACTTACCAACTCTGAATGGTATCACCCAATACCTAAATCAACAATGGAAATCTTCAACAAGGATTTCTACCTTATGGTGGATGAAGCATACAACCATAATGTTATTTCTAAGTATATATGGGAATTCATTAGAAATAGTTTTCCTATTGAGGCTACATTCTACGCTTTATTGAAGCTGCACAAAAATCAAATCAACCCTTACGGCAGACCCATCATATCCAGGTGTGGCAGTATAACAGAAAATGTAAGTCCCGTAGTGGACAACCACCTCAAACCATTTTGTAATGTACATGCCATCCTATGTGTGTGACACAATTCATTTGTTACAAATCATTGAGGACATCCACGTGGGTGAAAACACACAACTTGTAGCTATAGATGTCGAAGCACTCTATAGTGCAATCCCCAATGATAAGGGCCTTGTAGTGGTACGTCGTGTACTCTCTTAAAGCGGAGTTCCACCCACATTTTGAACAATATCTGTATGTATTCTCTTCCTTGCCTAGATGCTGACATGCCGTTTAAAAAAATTTAAATCGCCGTAATTACCTTTTATTTTTCTATTCTTCTTTGCACTTCCTGGTTCTCCTCCCGTGGAAGTAGGCGTGTTTCTAGCCTCTCCCAGACTCCTGGGAGCTAGTCTCAGGCTTCCCAGGATGCCACTAAGTATGTGCGGGAACGAGCGGTGAATGCTGGGAGCACAGCATTCACCACATCCAGGAAATAAATGCTTGTGGGCTTCAAATGCCCACAATGAAGATGGAACCCGCCTGCAGTGAATAATATAAGTTATTCTTTCCGACGAAATCTGACACAGGCGGACATATTACACACAATATGTGAGTATGTAATGCTGAGAAGAAAAGTTTGTGAATGAACTCAAAAAAAAAAAAATAACGATAGCTAGGTGGACCCCCGCTTTAATCCATACAAGGACCCCAATACAATTAATTTGCTTTGAGGGGCCCTTGAGTTTATACTCCAACATAATGTCTTTTCCAACTTGTACCTGGGGGGGTGGGTAAACATTCACTGCTGGCCGATGACACGTTATCTTCATATGTGAGCCATATCCTCTCATGGCATCGCTATATTGATGACGTGTTCATATTTTGGGATGGACCCGACCCTCTCTTGTATGAATTACGTTTTTAATGTTTGTGTACAATTAAAAATGTATGATATTTTTTACTTGATGTGTATCTACTATTGGAGGCATATATAGAGTCCCATGTGTTTTGTATTTTTGGATATATCTGTAGGGATGATGCCTCCTCTGGTAATGGGCTGCCAGATATGAAATTCACCACATATGTGTTTATCTTTACATTTAGTGGGCAAGAGTTTGGGATTTGCATGGAGGCTCCAGTATGAAAAGGAAAGATGACAGTTTTTTTCCAGAAACCAGAAAAGTGGATGAATGATCTCTAATATTTTCTGAAGGGATGACTGTGGGTCACTAAGTAAATTATCATATCGTCAGCATAAAGGGATAATGTAATCCATTAACAACCAGACCCTGTATATTTCAGTCAGTATGCAGCAATTCTTTCCAAAGGGTGCGCCAGGGCACATAAGGAGGGTGACAGCGGTCAGCTCTGCCTAGAGCCCCTGTGGATAGCAAAGTGATCATAAGTAAAATTATTAACCCATAATCTAACTTTAGAGTTGTGATACAAAAGTTTGACCCATCAGATAAAGGATTCTCCAAAACCAATTTTCTCTAATATTTCTTGCACATAGGGCCATTCAATAAAGTCGAATTCCTTATAGGTGCCCAAAGTTTCCACCACTCTGGATCCCATAATATAATGGTTAACATGTATATTTGTAAAAAGTCTATGCAAATGCATTGATGTCGATCTGCCTAGAATTAACCCATCTTGATAAGATCAAACTATATCTGAGGTCACCCCATTCAATCTGCATGCCAATACTTTATCTAGGATTTTATTGTTTGATTTTATTAATGAGATAGGACAGCAGGGGAGGCCCGTCCATTAAGGGCACACGGGCGCCGCCCCCTCTGTCACGCTGTCCCCTATATGACAAATGGATAGATTCATGCATTGCATTGCATAAATCTATCCATGGCTGCCGCTGCCACCCCCTATTCAGGCGTCCAGCCCCTTTTCGAACGCCAGGCGCCTGAATTTCAGCGGGGGGGGGTGTTTTTCAGCACCCGATTAGACCCATAGGCTCTAATAGGCTTCAAAAAAGTTGGATTTGGAGCGTAGATCATTTCGCTCGCAGTCCACCCAGGCATGCTAGAAAAGCAAATTAATATTTGCTTTTCTAACACTGAACCGCCTCTCCGCCAATCAGGAGACGCGGGCCTAATACCGGTCACCTGACTGGCTGAAGGCATGGGCGATTCCTTTGGCCACCTAGCAGAAGCGAAGAAGAGATGCATGGAGGACACAGGAGCCATCGCACAGTGGGCTGCACAGTGGCTGCATATGATGGGCACAGAGGCTGCAATTGATGGGGCACAGTGGCTGCATTTGATGTTTTTGTTTCAGTATTTATCAGGATTTTTCAGATTGTTTGCACCCCCCCAAAAATTTTGAGCACCAGCCGCCACTGTAGGACAATATAATTCACAAAATAGGTGACCTTTATGTGGTTTGCAGGTAAGGACAATTAATGCTTCAGAGGCATCCTTCTTCAAAAGCATAGACAAATATTTGTAGCAATAGGTGGGGAATTAGGATCTCATTACAGTGAATACACAACTCTATGAAAAAGCCTTCTAACCCTGGTATTTTTTTGTGTGCAAAAGATAACAAAGCTGAAAATACATGCAACTAGAATAATATTAGATATGTAAGATGCATGTAAAGAATTTTGTCCTCACAGCCATCAAATATATTTGTTTAACAGATAGAGTTGGGCGAACAGTTCAAGCCAAGTAAAAGTTCGACCTAAACATCACCTATTTGGCAAACACCCGAATTTGCGGGGCGCTCGGCAGGATATTCGCCCGCCGAGCATCCCACAATGCAATGCGCACTGCACAGTGCATTCTAGGGCCCTAATTGTATGAAGCCCAGTCAGGACAAAGAGCACAGTCATAGCCGTGCACGGGCCCCCGTGGGCTGCTGGGAGGAAGACTGGTAGGAAGAGGACACGGTGCTCAGCCAGCGCTGCTGGGGCTAGAGTGCGGCACGGTCTGGAGGCCAGGATGGGAACTGCTAGATCTGTGGCCGTGCATCCCCAAATGGTGTCCCCTCTGCTGTTAGTTGGCCGGATGTGGCTTTCACCAGGTCTGAGGGGCAGCTGTCTAGCTCAGAAGATGATGAAGTATCTGATCGTTCCCCGGCGGTGGATGTGGGATTGGCACTGTGGCATCTGTTCCTGAGCACCCTGGTGAGTACAGTACTAATGACCTTTCTTCTTTTCAGGCTGTTTTGGGTGGTCTTTTAGGTAGGGAGGTGGGGGACAGAGAGGGTCAGGGTGCTTCCGCCCCCTCCCTGGTGTTGTCCCCGCCACCTTACGCCTCACGCAGCGAAATGTGTGTCTGCTGCATAGGGCGCCAGGTCAGGTTTGCAGGACCTGTTGGCGGGCCTGAATAGACTTGTGCAGTGCTTTGATTCTGGTTCCAATGTTGATGCTACCCCGGTTGCTGCCAGGGTTCCCAGCCAGACAGTTTTAGGGGTCTCTGGGGACACGACTGCCCCTGTCCCAGGGTTGGGTGTGGCTATGATTCCAGGAACAGACGAGGTTGTGACGTCGGGGGCCCCGGTGGGTTTGGCAGTCCCCAACAAGACGGCATCAGTGAAGGATGCAAGTAAGGGTTCTGACACAATCTGCTTGGCTGACGCGGCCAAGTGTGAGGTGTATGTCTTCTTGGAGGGCCTGTTAGGGATGCATCTCAAGACAGAGGTGTGGGACAGGATATGAAAGAGTGAGTATGTTGAAATTGTCTCCCTACTGCCGCTAGAGAAGTTTAACTTAGACCGGATTAAACTGGATAGGTCCAAAAAGGAAGATGAGGAGAAGCGTCGCTATCGCGTCATCCCCCGCACTTTTGGTAACTGGCTGCTGGCATTCGCTATTTTGGCCAGCGTTATTAGCGAATAGCATCCCAAGAATTGTTTGCTGCTTTTCTGTTAGCTGGATGCCATTGGTGAGGCTCACAGGGTCTATGGGGGTCAGGTGTGGCTTCGGTATGACAAACAATTTCGTCAGTGGAAAGCCACCCGGCGCTCATTGCGCTGGGGACCATAAGGACAACAGCTTATGGATGAAACTGATGACATTTGCGTGGGTCTCAACGTCGTTTTTTTGAGCGGGACCGAAAGTTTGAATACCTGGGGTCAGCCAGCCGCTAAGCAATGGGGATATTGTTGGCAATACAATGAGGGAGTGTGCAGGTTTGGAAACGGTTGTCGTTTCAAATAAGAGTGCTCCGGTTGTGGAAGTGCTCACACGCTGTCTCGCTGCTTCAAATAAGAGAAGGGACATTCCGGGGATGATTCGAGTAAGAGGGACAACTCCGGTGATGGTGGAAAGGATGCAGCCTTTCCCAAACTGGTACCCGGACCGGGCAGCTGCTCGGCTCCTGGAGTCAGGTTTTACCTAGTGATGGAATATCAGCTTTTCCTAAATACATTGATAAGGTGTATACGTTACGAATTGTAAGCTATTTTGCTGAAAGTTGCTGAAGTTACTAAGGTTGAAACAAAGGCAGACTTTGCTTGGTAGGCAGAACTATATTTGCCAACAGACTGTATTTCCAGACAACTCAGGAAGCTTGCTTAGAAAAAGAGGAAGTATGCCCCGTGCACTAGCTAATCACTAAGCTTGCATAATATATTTCCAGTATAGCATGAGGTCTGTCTGAATATAACGAGATTCAGCAATATTGATATTTAGAGGGGTGTGAATGTATCCACCCATAAGTGGGGACTTAGGTCATGTTTAGGAATATGTAATGATGTAATGAGAAGTTGCCGCCTTTTATATATCACATGATATGCTTTAATGTCATCATTGTATCCTGTTAACTGTAATGTATAAATTGCCATTACACGGAAGTAAACTTTGAAAATTGCTACGCAGACTAACTTTGTGTCACATGTGGTAAATTTTCCATCTCTGGGCAAGGGAAACAGAAAGGTAAGAGTTAAGAGGTTAACCTGAACATAGATTAAATATAAGAAGTATTGTATAGGTGTTAAAGGGTATTAGAGTTTGGTTCCTTTTAAATGGTTCAGAAGTGATAGTACTATATATAGTATTTTTGGGGAGGGTTCAGGCCGCTTTTGGTGACTAACTTGGTTGATTCCTAACTTGCACCTGAGTTGCCTACCCTTACAGGACAGAAGCCTCAAGTGCTTGGCAGAGCAGAGTTTTGTGGAGTGCGTATGTGTCCAGGGCACACACAAGTGGTAGGTATCACTGGTAGCATTTTTTTGAAGCTTGTGAACTACTGGTGAATTACTGGTTATTAGGTAAGGGAATTTGTTGTTAGAATAGGGAATTCTCTTCCACCTGCTCAGAGAGAAATGCTTAATTTTATGTGCATGTGAGTTTTTGTCTTGTCTTGGAATTCCAATTTAGAGAATAAGTTGTTTTTTTTTTTTTTTGCATGAAAAAAGGTTGTTAAGTAGTTGAGATATTTATCTGTGTGGTGCTTTAAGAGGATTGAATTGCAGATTTGGACAAGGACGGGTTACTATATCAGTGATTTCTCCTATTCAAGTTATTGCTTGGCACAATACACAGAACCACTTGCATAATCTGCTATTTTGCTTCTAAAGATGGGCAAATCTCAAGGTAAGGAGATTAAGCCGCCGCCCATACCTTCTCAAACTGAACGCTCTACCAGTGTTTATAAAACAATATTCCCTGTCACTAGACAAAATAGAAGGGATCACACCGTTGATTGAATCTTTTCTGACTATTGATTCCAGTCATCTCTCCCAAATAAAATTGATTCTACCAGTCGAGGTCAGTGTTGCCAACCTACCAGAATAAAATTCACTGACACGACACCCACATTTTACTGGCAAAGCCAAATTTTTACTGGCATTTTCAAAACTTACAAAAATTACATTTTTAACTGCAAATTTTAGTATTTATGCTAGAAACACATACAATATGCAATTAACAATGTGATATAGAGGAGATTTCAAGGTAAAAGAATATTTCTTGTTATTTTTGATATAGTAAGAGCGTTAGAGCAGGTTAATTTAACCCATCTTTTTGTTACCTGCAGTGGGTATAGAAAAGAATCACCCCCTTTAAAAAAAAATAAAACATTTTTGTTGCTTTGCAGCCTGAAATGAAGACTGATGTAGTCTGTTTTAGCCAGCTGCATTTACTCAGTGCAACTTATAACATCCAAGTGAAAGATATAAAAAAATCCCACTTACATCAGCATCCATCCTTGCATCAAAGTACTCACTTCATTGTCCCTGTATGAGTCCTCTTTACATTAGAGTCCCCACTCCCCCCTTACGTTAGGGCCCCCTTTGCATTAAAGTTTCCTCTTACATTGGCTGTCAGTGGGAAAACCCCAGTAACATCCCCCCTTACACTGGTTGAACTTGTCAATGGGGAGCCCCAATAACATTCTTACATTGGTTGTCATTGGGGAGCCTCAGTAACATCCCCTCTTAGAACATGCCAGCCAAAAACACCAACATGTCACCAAAAAAACCTCAAACAGAAGCACTGAGTTTGAAAAGGAACCACCCCTTTGTGTAAGTATTTTGTTGAACCACCTTTCTTGATTTAATTCCAGCCTTTGGTCTGTTAGGATATGTCTCTACTAACGTTGCACATTTAAACTCTGACAAGGGTATGTGTGATCGTTTCCAACTCACTGATTCTGTTTTTGCTTTATTTTCTGACATCTTGGTGTTATACCCTTCACTTGGATGCTATGAGCAAATACAGCTGGATAAAACAAAAACTGTCTTCATTTCAGACTGTAAGCAACAAAATGTGATTTTAACCGCTTGCCGCCCGTCGGCTATCATATGTTCTCGTTTTGGGAAGGCGTCATATGACGCCCTCACCTTCTCAGCCCACCAGGGGGCGCGCGTGCCGCCCGCCGTGTCACTGGGGACTCGATGCGCTTACCCGGCGGCCGCGATGTTCGCCGTGCACCCGTGATTGCCCGGTAACACAGCAGGACCGTGGATCTGTGTGTGTAATCGGAGACCGATGGTGTGTTCTCAGTACAGAGGAACACACGATCGGTCTCCTTCCCTTGTGAATCCCCTCCCCCTACAGTTTGAATCACTCCCTAGGAACATAATTAACCCCTCGATCACCCCCTAGTGTTAACCCCTTCCCTGCCAGTCACATTTATACAGTAATCAATGCATTTTTATAGCACGGATCGCTGTATAAATGTGAATGGTCCCAAAAATGTGTCAAAAGTGTCCGATGTGTCTGCCGCAATATCGCAGTCATGATAAAAATCGCAGATCGCCGCCATTACTAGTAAAAATAATAATAAAAATGCAATAAATCTATCCCCTATTTTGTAGACGCTTTAACTTTTGCGCAAACCAATCAATATACGTTTATTGCGATTTTTTAACTAAAAATTTATAGAAGAATACATATTGGCCTAAACTGAGGAAAAAATTTGTTTAAAAAAAAAATTGGATATTTATTATAGCTAAAAGTAAAAAATATTGCGTTTTTTTCAAAATTGTCGCTCTTCTTTTGTTTATAGCACAAAAAATAAAAACCACAGAAGTGGAGGGCAAAAATAGAGAATAACTCTCCCTAACTGTCACAAACAGCAATAAAAACAGTCTTTTCAACATAACTGGCAAAATAGAAATGCATTTTTACTAAAGCGAGAATGAATGTACTTCAACCTGTGCAGTGGACAATGGAACAGGCGTCCCCATGTGAAGGTTTTGCTTCACCTCCAGTTCCACTGATAACTGCTATTTTGTACATATGTAATTTTTGTCCCTTTGACAATAAAAGTGTAAACTTTCCTAACAGTGACAGACAACGGCTTCCAAAAAAACTGAAGCAAAATTACCATTTTTGGTAAAGAAACATTTAGCAGCTTTTGTGGAGACAAACAGTTATCTCCATCATTTTCACAACAGTAATCCATGTTAGAAAATCATTTAAATGTAACAGAACAGAATATTCCTGTCTTCTAAAATGCGTTGTACAATTACATCAGAAAGGAATCAAAATCTTTTTCTGTAATTATTCCCCTTCCTCCGCCACCACCAGATCATCTTTGACCTTGCCAGCAGCAGAAGACACACACAGTGGCTTATGTTTATGGTTTGATAAAGTTTCAACCTTGTGGTCATACATTGTGACGTCAACCTTTTCAATTATGTGCTGAGTAATATTTCCCGGGACACTCTTTACCGACAGCAGTCCTTCCAACATTGGAGTGGAAAGTTTATTCCTATGATCAGTTTTCATTAATTTTACAGTAGAGAACACACACTCTACCTCAGCTGTCCCATGGGGAAGGGAAAGCATATTTTTTTGCAAATTTAACCAGATGTGGGAGTTTAGGTACTTTCAGATTGTCTGGATCGATACTGCAGCTTTGTCCTACCATGTACCAAAAAGAATCATAAGTGTGAGTCTCAGGATCATTACTTAAATCTGTCACTTGGTATTCTATAAATTCAGTATGCAGTGCGTCAAACTCAGATGGGGGAACAATTTGAGGAAAATGCTTGGCAAGTTCTAGAATGTACCCAGAATTTGCAGTAGACCTGTTTAAAGGTTTTAGTAAAGCCAAGAGCTGAATGATTCGGTCTCCAATGGGCATTCGTTTTTTAATTGCAGTTACAGCTCTTGTGTAAAATGTCTTTATTTGCACCTTGAACTGGTGAACAGCTGACAAATCATCTACTGTAGACAAATGTTCTCTTGTTTGGTATCCAATAAAAATGCTATCTGTCCATTTGAAGTTTGCACTATTAGTGTGGTCAAATCGAATCAGTGCATCATTTTGAATGGAAACCAACAGGTCTGGCCTGATAAAGTAGCCCATGAGACTTTTCAGCAGTTGGCAATACTTGAAGTACAAGTCAGGTAACATAGTTGAATTGCTCTGGAACATTTTATTAAACTGTGAAATTTGGCAAATCTGCTTGAAGAAACAAAAAGTAGCACTTAGTGATAGGATCCTGTAGCTTAATGCTTATTCTGTCAACAGTTACCAAGCAATCTGAATCATCACTTGACTGAAATTAACTTAAGAGGGCATCATATTGATTCAGAATGCGGTTGACACAATCAAGCATTGAAACCCATCTAGTAGAACAAAGTTGTAGAATCTTTAGACAATCTGCATCTACAAATTCCTAAAATTCATGATACAACTGTAAACGTTTACAACTATGTGCAAAGTGGCTATGTATGTCTCTGCAAAGTTGCTCAACAGTGTTTGGTAAGAAGGTCCCGGAGCAGAGAGGAGCAGGGGATCAGCGCAGGGACAGCATGACTTGTGTGGACTGCACAGTCAGGCCGTTTGTGCTGGTCACTTTCCCCTTTAAGGATAAGGGAGGGGCTGGAGCAGAGGAGGAGGCAGAAGATAATGTAGAGAGGAGAAGGGGGGATGTGACGTCAGTGGAGAGCGGCGGGGAGGAAGATTCGACACGCTCTCACACTGCTCCTTACAAAAAAAAAAAAAAAAAAAAAAAAATCCACTGTCATGTCGGAAGTAACGGCGGCGGCTCTGCTCGAACAGCTCAGAGCGGTGGCCGCATCTCAGGGGGCAGACTGGCTGCAGGCTCAGGTCGCAGCCATAGTACAGGAAGACAGAGCGGCACCGAGCGGGGGGGGCCAGGAGACTCCACGTGGGCGCCGTTCCAGGCCGCCACAGCGCTTCAGCCCTGACTCTTCTCCTGTGAGTCAGAGGCCCAGGGACCAGCACAGAGGCAGACAGAATCAGCCACCCCCCCCCAGTGCTCAGCAAGCTCGGGGAGCCAGCATGGGAGAGGTGCAGCGTTCACAGCGCAGAGGAAGAAGTGCAGGGATGGGGGAGACCAGCGCAACCCTCGGTTCCCCCCCCTCAGCGCGTCGCAGGCGACAAGAACAACCAGATGGAGAGTCGCTGGGGTCAGCAAGCGGTCAGTCGGACCGTCGATCATCGGCAGTTGATCGGGGGGCTGGTCAGGGGGTCCATGCGGCCAGCAGCCCTACGCCAGCCAGAGGTGGAACCTTGAGAAGCACAGTGTCGGTGGTGAACAGAGGTGAAAGGAGAACAGCGGAGGCCCAGCAGAGTCAGAGGAACAGGAGTCCGTCTACAAGGCCAGGACGCGGGTCCGGTGTTGCGGCGCAGCGTGCAGGGAGAGAGCAACAGCGGAGACCCCCGGCAGCCAGAGCGGGAACCTCTGGAGTGCAGGCACCGGTCGTTCGCCAGGAGGAAGTCAGCGACAGGTCGGAAGGTGAACTGTCCGGGTCAGAGAGTGACGAGGACCAGGGACAAGCGTCGGCGGTGGATTCCGGAAGGGCGGCTGATCGGCCCAGTCCTGTGCAGCCTGGTGAGTGCAGATCTAATGTTTCCATTTCTTCTTTATTAGAACAATTGTTAGAACAGGGTAGAAAAGGGGCTCCATCTGGGGGGGCTGGTTCCGGGGGGGTGAGTGGGGTTAGGTCACCGGCTACACATCCTAGGGAGGCAAGTGAGAGGGCGAGTAGTAAGGGCTTGCAGGATTTGTTGGCTGGTTTGCGGGATCTAGTGCAGCGTTTTGATCCACCCACGGGGGACGGAGCGTCACCGGCGCGGGCGTGGGTCACAACCCAAGAGAAGGAGACGGCTGTGGTAAGTACGCCAGTACCGGCGGTCGTGGTGGGTGGAAGTGCGGAGACGGAGGCCGCAGGGTCGGCGACCGTTGAGTCGCCTGGGACGTCAAGTGGCGATTCCGCCACGAACAGCCAGGGTAAACCTGGAGATAAGAAGGCCGAGTCCGTCAGATTGGCGGATGCGGCAAAAAGCGAAGTATACGTTTGCTTTGAAGGCCCATTGGGTGCACATCTTAAAGCGGAGGTAAAAGAAAAAATTTGGAAAGGGGAATATGTGGAGATATTCACGTTGTTGCCCTTAGAAAAATTCAATCTGGATAGATTGAAGCCAGAAGAACGCAAAAAAGAGGATGAGGAAAAACGCAGGTATCGGCTGATTCCGCGTACCTTTTCCAATTGGTTGCAAGCGTTCGCTATCCTGGCGAGTGTGGTGGGGGAGAAGGCTCCCGAACACTGCTCGGCCTTGTTTGTGTACTTGGACGCTATCAGCGAGGCTCATCGGACGTACGGCGGAGTGGCGTGGCTGCGGTACGATGAACAGTTTAGACAACGGATGGCCGTCCGACCGTCACTACGCTGGGATCATAAGGACATCAGCCTGTGGATGAAGCTTATGACGGCGGCGAGGGCTCCGAACCAGTTTTTTCAGGCAGGGGTCGGAGGTAACGCAGCTCCAGGACAGCCGACCGACAAAAAATGGGGCTTCTGCTGGCAGTTCAATGAGGGCACCTGTAAGTTTGGTGCAACCTGCCGGTTCAAGCACACATGCTCGGGTTGCGGGGGATCCCATGCCCTGTCCAAATGCTTCAGACGGGGAAAAGGTCGTGGAGGGGAGCCTTCGAACAAAAGGGAAGACCCCAATACGGGTGGAAAGGAGGCGTCCTTTTCTCAGTAGATATCCCGACCGGGAGGCAGCACGGTTATTAGACTCGGGTTTTGAAAACGGTTTTAAAATACCAGCTTCCTTGGAGGCGGCGCCCCCCTTAGCAAAGAATTTACGTTCGGCTCTCATGCACCCATCGGTGGTTGCCGAAAAATTGGGAAAAGAGGTACATTTGGGGCGCATGGCGGGCCCTTTTACCTCCGCACCCCTGCCGGGATTGGTGGTTTCTCCGTTGGGGGTAGTTCCTAAGAAGGAGCCCAACAAATTCCGGTTGATCCACCACCTTTCCTTTCCGAAGGGTGCGTCGGTCAACGATGCAATTGCGCCGGAAATGTGTGCGGTGACGTACACTTCCTTTGATGCTGCAGTATCATGGGTGCGGCGCTATGGTCGGGGGGCGCTGCTGGCGAAGGCGGATATCGAGTCTGCTTTCAGGCTGTTGCCGGTTCATCCGGATAGTTTTCACCTGCTTGGGTGCACATGGAATGGCGCGTTCTACGTGGATCGCTGCCTTCCAATGGGATGTTCGATCTCATGCGCCCTTTTCGAGAAATTCAGTTCATTTCTCGAATGGGTGGTCAGGGACGTGTCGGGGATCCAATCGGTAATCCATTACCTTGACGATTTCCTTTGTGTTGGCCCAGCGGGTTCCAACGTTTGTGCGGTCCTATTAGGGACTTTGCAGCACATAGCAGACCGTTTCGGCGTCCCGCTAGCACCGGAAAAGACGGAGGGCCCTACGTCCACCATTGTTTTTCTGGGTATTGAGATAGACTCCATGGGGATGGAGTGTCGGCTACCGGTGGACAAGCTGGAAAATCTCAAGGCTGAAGTACGTGGGACCATTGGCAAGCGTAAAGTGCAATTGCGGCAGCTGCAATCATTATTGGGCAAGCTGAATTTTGCTTGCCGAATAATGCCAATGGGCAGGGTGTTCTGCCGACGTTTGTCGGCAGCAACCGCAGGGGTCACCGCCCCCACTCACTTTGTGACGCTCAACAGGGAGCACAGAGAGGACTTAGGGGTATGGCACGAGTTCTTAGACTCCTTTAACGGGCGGGCCTTGGGGATGTCAGGTCCCATCAGTAATTGGGATCTAGAACTATTTACTGATGCAGCAGGTTCTACGGGCGATGGGGCTATTTTCCAAAGAAATTGGAGCGCCGCCCGTTGGCCCACAGCTTGGGTGGAAGCAGGGTTCTTGAAGAACCTGGTCCTGCTGGAATTATTTCCAATTGTGGTGGCAATGGAAATATGGGGGGAGTCTTTTAGGAATTTGAAAGTGCGGCTGAACTGTGACAACCTAGGCGTGGTTCAGGTGATTAATCGTTTGTCGGCCAAGTCTTTGCCAGTGGTCAGGTTGCTGAGGCAATTAGTGTTGCGCTGTTTGAAAATGAATGTTTTCATCTACGCTGTACACTTACCTGGAGTGGACAACACCGTAGCTGATGCTCTGTCTCGTTTTCAGTGGGACAAGTTTCGGGAACTGGCACCAGACGCGGAGCAGCAGGGGGTTACCTGCCCGGACTGGATATGGACCGTTGCCTTGGGAGCGCGGCCAGGTGGATCCAAAACTCCGTGAGTAAGGTCACTTGGGACGCTTACTCTAAGGTATGGCAAGAATGGTTGGCATGCTTAAAAAGTTTAAACATCGACCCTGTGAGCCGGGAGATACCTCAGGCGATGCTATACTTTCTCAATTTAGGATTCGAGCGGGGCATCTCGGCAGCCGCCATCGATAAGAAAATGGCGGGTTTGGCCTTTCTCTTTAAGTTGCAGGGGTTGCGGGACCATACAAAGGATTTTTGGGTTAGGCAGGCTTTGAAAGGTTACCGAAAAGGTCATAAGAGCAGCGATGGGCGACGACCTGTGTCGTTTGAAATGTTACACGGGCTATTTAGCCAGATAGAAGGCATTTGTAATTCTAGTTTTGAAAGCGCACTTTTTTGTGCGGCTTTTGCTTTAGCGTTTTTTGGGGCGCTACGGGTGAGCGAACTGGTCAGCCCGTCCAAACGAGCAAATGGGGGACTGCAATGGGATGATTTGGTGTGTACTCAGGAATCGGTTAGGATTTACATAAAACGGTCAAAAACAGATCAGGCAGGGAAGGGAGTACAACTTGAGGTGTTTCGGATCGCGGGATCCCAGATTTGTCCGGTAGCAGCGGTAAAGAAATTTTGTGATTTGCGCCCGCGTTGCCCGGGCTCATTTCTGATACATGCGGACAGATCCTCTTTGTCAAAATTCCAGTTTGTTGCCGTGTTCAAGAGGTGTTTATCGGCAGCCGGGTATGACCCCAATAGATACTCGTCCCATTCCTTTCGTATTGGGGCTGCTACTGAAGCGGCCAGGGCGGGCCTGGGTTCTGAGGCAGTTAAGCGTATTGGCAGGTGGGACTCAGATAGGTTTAAGCTTTACATCCGCCCGCATTTATTATAGGCTTGTTGAGAAAAAGGGGGGTGTTTCTTTTGAATTTTGGGGGGTCTGGTTAAAATTTTTTGGTGATTTATTGTTGTGTCCTGTTAACCTTACTTTACAGGTGATTCGGTGCCCCTGGTTTGGATATTGGGCCACTCATTCGTGTTCTGGGGTGCCAAGCGGGCCGACGTTCGGCCGAATGGTAGGCAGCTGGGTATCCCAAAGCAGGAAGCACGGGTAAGGTGGATTGGGTTGTCAGGGATGATGTGGAACAGGGTAAGGTCAGAGGTCCACAAGTTTGCTCGGTGGGACAGGGCCCCGGATGTTTTAGTTTTACACGTGGGGGGCAATGACATGGGGGTCAGGTCCATGAGGGACCTCATACGTGACATAAAATGTGATGTTCTACGTTTACAGGCGGCTTTCCCTGGGATGGTGATAGTATGGTCAGACATGGTGGGTAGAAGGTCATGGCGCTGGGCTTTGTCTGATAAAAAGGTTGATAGGGCACGTGTGAAGGTAAATAAGGAGGTCAGCAAGTTTGTCATGCGGAATGGGGGAGTGACCATACGGCATAGGGAGTTGGAGGTGGATACCTGGAGGTACCTGAGAAGTGATGGGGTGCATCTGAGTGATGTGGGCACTGATCTTTGGGCGCTTGGTTTGCAGGAGGGGGTACAGCGAGCTTTGAGGGTGTGGAGGTGCTCGCAAGGGTAAGGTTTTACCCCTTGTGAGCAGTGGCAGTGGTTTGGGTCTGTGAGGAGGAGGAGATTGATGGTATGGAGAGTTTACACGGTTGGTACCCATATATAATATGGGCTGTTTAGAGTTTACACGGTTGGTACCCATATATAATATGGGCTGTTTTTATGTACCTTCCGGTTACGAGGGGTTAACCAGGAAGGGGAAAAGTTTGGTCACTGAGAGGTTGGGTACTGTCTCACAGTCTGGGGTTAGCGACTGGAGGCCTTAAAAAGTTTAAGAGTTCCTATGCAGTGACCTGTGGGTGGATTCCCCTCCTAGACTCCAATAATTCCGTGAAGTTATTTAAAAGTTATTTAAAAGTTATTTACAAAAATGTTATTTATTGGTTTTATATTTTGTTAATAAAAGGCCGACAAGGCCATTTACTCCACCACCTTGTCGTGTCATTTGTGGGAGGTATTAGAGGTTGACGGTTAAGTGGTAGCTTCTAGGACTGAAGTTTAGTCCTTCACAGGTCAAGAAGGTCCCGGAGCAGAGAGGAGCAGGGGATCAGCGCAGGGACAGCATGACTTGTGTGGACTGCACAGTCAGGCCGTTTGTGCTGGTCACTTTCCCCTTTAAGGATAAGGGAGGGGCTGGAGCAGAGGAGGAGGCAGAAGATAATGTAGAGAGGAGAAGGGGGGATGTGACGTCAGTGGAGAGCGGCGGGGAGGAAGATTCCCACCCACCCTCCCTGAGGTTATGGCAATAGGGGACGTTGGTTTTAGTGTGGCAGTGGTTTGGGTCTGTGAGGAGGAGGAGATTGATGGTATGGAGAGTTTACACGGTTGGTACCCATATATAATATGGGCTGTTTAGAGTTTACACGGTTGGTACCCATATATAATATGGGCTGTTTTTATGTACCTTCCGGTTACGAGGGGTTAACCAGGAAGGGGAAAAGTTTGGTCACTGAGAGGTTGGGTACTGTCTCACAGTCTGGGGTTAGCGACTGGAGGCCTTAAAAAGTTTAAGAGTTCCTATGCAGTGACCTGTGGGTGGATTCCCCTCCTAGACTCCAATAATTCCGTGAAGTTATTTAAAAGTTATTTAAAAGTTATTTACAAAAATGTTATTTATTGGTTTTATATTTTGTTAATAAAAGGCCGACAAGGCCATTTACTCCACCACCTTGTCGTGTCATTTGTGGGAGGTATTAGAGGTTGACGGTTAAGTGGTAGCTTCTAGGACTGAAGTTTAGTCCTTCACAGGTCATGGCTTTACAGGCATCTGCAGCACACAAGTCAGCAACATGGCAGGCACAATGAATGTGAAAAATATAAGGCTGCTCTACTTTGAAGTGCAGAGTTTCTAGGACCAACCATTACACTTGTGCCATCTGTACCAAGAGCTATTACTTTTCTTAGGGGTATACCATCTTCCAGAAAAGATTGTTTCATCTTCTCAAAAATAGCATCAGCAATTGCTTCAGTGAGATCAATGAGGCGGTAGAACTGGTATTGGGTTCTACCAGCTTCTTCATCAAAATAAATGACAACCATAGCTAATTTTTTGCTTGTTGATATGTCAGTAGTTTTATCAATCAGTAAGGAAAAGTGACAATATGTAAGCCTTTTGCACAACTCCTCTTTGAGACACTTGCCAATGACATTCTTAACCAACATGGAACCTTTAGTTCGCTTACAATTGATGGATTTTGCGATTTTGGAGTCTGGAAACCAGTCAGTGACATTATTGGTAAGATCATCTAACAAGCTTAACGCCAAATTTTTTTTGTGCAATAAAATTTACCATTTGTAGCTCACTTTCAAAAGTCCTTTTCTTATGAGCCAACACTGCTGGATCTGGTAGTGTTTGCTTAGCAAAACTAACAATGCCAGGGCTGGCTTGCCTAGCTGCAGCAATAGCTTTGTGTTTCGAACTTGCGCAATGACTGTGTACATCACGAACACCACCATATCCAATGTCGAAGAATTTTGTGTACTACACACACTTTGCGTTTTGTTTTGATTCAGCATCTGCTCTTAACCAAAATTTTAACTGAGCATTTTTCAGCCAAACAGCAACAAAAGACCAAAGCCTAACTTTGTGAGGTGGAGGTGGTGCCTCTTCCATGTCTAAAGCGGAACTGCAGAGTACAGACAGTGCAACCTATGGCAAACTCAAGCCCTGAAATGTGTTGTATTACAAGGTGCAAACTATGAACTAATGGAAAACTGCCTTGTGTGCTGCAGATGCCTGCCTGAGAAAAACCAATAGCTATGAAAACTGATCACAGGAACTTATGGAAAGTTTATTAACACTAAGAGGCATCACATGTGAAGTTCTACAGGTGGGTGTCTACAAAAACAAAACAAAATAAATTGCCTTAAAATGTGTGTGTGTGGTGCTAGTATAATACAAAAACACTTATGCCCCGTACACACAGTCGGACATTGATCAGACATTCTGACAACAAAATCCATGGATTTTTTCCGATGGACGATGGCTCAAACTTGTCTTGCATACACATGGTCACACAAAGTTGTCGGAAGATCCAATCGTCCTGAACGTGGTGACGTAAAACACGTACGTCGGGACTATTAACGGGGCAGTAGCCAATAGCTTTCGTCTCTTAATTTATTCTGAGCATGCGTGGCACTTTGTGCGTTGGATTTGTGTACACACGATCGGAATTTCCGACAACGGATTTTGTTGTCCGAAAATTTTATAGCAAGCTCAAACTTTGTGTGTCGGAAAATCCGATGGAAAATGTGTGATGGAGCCTACACATGGTCAGAATTTCCGACAACAAGGTCCTATCAACACATTTTCCATCGGAAAATCCTATCGTGTGTACGGGGCATTACAGTTTAGTAGATCATTTTCTCTAATCTGGTGTGGTGGTTACGGTGTTGGCTGTAGAGCCATACAGCTGGCTATCTTCTTAATACGTTGATTTCTACGGGAGGAAAAAACATCAAAATCAAAATTGATCTGAGTGTAAGAAAAAAAAAAGCAGCTAGTCTAGGAAAATCTACCTATATAAAAACAGGGGGGTGAAAACCTAAAATGAGGAAGTAGCAGCTAAATGATTAAAAAAGCCCACAAACTGAGTTGTGTACTTACTGTATTATGTAGCTGCGGTATTTGCAGGCAGCTCTTTGTCCAGGGCAGCAATTTGATTCAAGGCTGGAAGGAGCAGGCTGGTCCAAGAAGGCGAGTCCAGGAAAATCTACCTATATAAAAACAGGGGGGTGAACTAAAATGAGAATAAAGCACATAAATGATAAAAACCCACAAAACCAGTCTTGTACTTACTGTAATATGTATTTACTGTAATATGTAGCTGTGGTATATACAGGCAGCTTTGCCCAGGGCAGTAGCCTGGTCCAAGCAGGCAAGTCCAGGAAAATCTACCTATATAAAAAAACAGGAGGGAGGAAACCTAAAAATGAGAACACAGCTAAGTGATTAAAAACTCCCCACCACAAATTAAGTTGCATACTTACCGTAATCTGTAGCTGTGGTATTTGCAGGCATGTAACTCTGTGCCCACGGCAGTAACCTGGTCCAAGAAGGCTGGAAGAAGCAGACTGGTCCAAGAACACAAGTCTGGTAAAATCTACCAATATAAATTATTGATTCTGTCACTTTGGAGACCTTATTGGTAGCAGTGGACAATACACCCACTATCACCCTTAGAAGAGAATGACCCAGAAAATCTTATTGATTCTGTCACTTTGGAGACCTTATTGGTAGCAGTGGACAATACACCCACTACTCCCACTACTCCCTGGAACGTCAATCCCTCCTTGAAAAAGAAGTCCAGTCTTTATCCCCCTCCCAGTTCCAACCATAATGCAGCAACTTTTTTAAAATTGGTAACCGGTCATATTAAGAAACTTAGAAATTCCTCTAATCTATTTCCCAACCTCAACTATGATGAAGGGAAGGCTCTGGATGCTCTGATGCATAACCACAACATTGTCATCAAACCCTCTGACAAGGGTGGCAATGTCGTGGTTATGGATAATGCCCAGAATGTCAGAATGTGTACCAAAATACTTACCAACTCTGAATGGTATCACCCAATACCTAAATCAACAATGGAAATCTTCAACAAGGATTTCTACCTTATGGTGGATGAAGCATACAACCATAATGTTATTTCTAAGTATATATGGGAATTCATTAGAAATAGTTTTCCTATTGTGGCCACATTCTACGCTTTATTGAAGCTGCACAAAAATCAAATCAACCCTTACGGCAGACCCATCATATCCAGGTGTGGCAGTATAACAGAAAATGTAAGTCCCGTAGTGGACAACCACCTCAAACCATTTTGTAATGTACATGCCATCCTATGTGAGTGACACAATTCATTTGTTACAAATCATTGAGGACATCCACGTGGGTGAAAACACACAACTTGTAGCTATAGATGTCGAAGCACTCTATAGTGCAATCCCCAATGATAAGGGCCTTGTAGTGGTACGTCGTGTACTCTCTTAAAGCGGAGTTCCACCCACATTTTGAACAATATCTGTATGTATTCTCTTCCTTGCCTAGATGCTGACATGCCGTTTAAAAAAATTTAAATCGCCGTAATTACCTTTTATTTTTCTATTCTTCTTTGCACTTCCTGGTTCTCCTCCCGTGGGAGTAGGCGTGTTTCTAGCCTCTCCCAGACTCCTGGGAGCTAGTCTCAGGCTTCCCAGGATGCCACTGAGTATGTGCGGGAACGAGCGGTGAATGCTGGGAGCACAGCATTCACCACATCCAGGAAATAAATGCTTGTGGGCTTCAAATGCCCACAATGAAGATGGAACCCGCCTGCAGTGAATAATATAAGTTATTCTTTCCGACGAAATCTGACACAGGCGGACATATTACACACAATATGTGAGTATGTAATGCTGAGAAGAAAAGTTTGTGAATGAACTCAAAAAAAAAAAAAATCGATAGCTAGGTGGACCCCCGCTTTAATCCATACAAGGACCCCAATACAATTAATTTGCTTTGAGGGGCCCTTGAGTTTATACTCCAACATAATGTCTTTTCCAACTTGTACCTGGGGGGGTGGGTAAACATTCACTGCTGGCCGATGACACGTTATCTTCATATGTGAGCCATATCCTCGCATGGCATTGCTATATTGATGACGTGTTCATATTTTGGGATGGACCCGACCCTCTCTTGTATGAATTACGTTTTTAATGTTTGTGTACAATAAAAATGTATGATATTTTTTACTTGATGTGTATCTACTATTGGAGGCATATATAGAGTCCCATGTGTTTTGTATTTTTGGATATATCTGTAGGGATGATGCCTCCTCTGGTAATGGGCTGCCAGATATGAAATTCACCACATATGTGTTTATCTTTACATTTAGTGGGCAAGAGTTTGGGATTTGCATGGAGGCTCCAGTATGAAAAGGAAAGATGACAGTTTTTTTCCAGAAACCAGAAAAGTGGATGAATGATCTCTAATATTTTCTGAAGGGATGACTGTGGGTCACTAAGTAAATTATCATATCGTCAGCATAAAGGGATAATGTAATCCATTAACAACCAGACCCTGTATATTTCAGTCAGTATGCAGCAATTCTTTCCAAAGGGTGCGCCAGGGCACATAAGGGGGGTGACAGCGGTCAGCTCTGCCTAGAGCCCCTGTGGATAGCAAAGTGATCATAAGTAAAATTATTAACCCATAATCTAACTTTAGAGTTGTGATACAAAAGTTTGACCCATCAGATAAAGGATTCTCCAAAACCAATTTTCTCTAATATTTCTTGCACATAGGGCCATTCAATAAAGTCGAATTCCTTATAGGTGCCCAAAGTTTCCACCACTCTGGATCCCATAATATAATGGTTAACATGTATATTTGTAAAAAGTCTATGCAAATGCATTGATGTCGATCTGCCTAGAATTAACCCATCTTGATAAGATCAAACTATATCTGAGGTCACCCCATTCAATCTGCATGCCAATACTTTAACTAGGATTTTATTGTTTGAATTTATTAATGAGATAGGACAGCAGGGGCGGCCCGTCCATTAAGGGTACACGGGCGCCGCCCCCTCTGTCACGCTGTCCCCTATATGACAAATGGATAGATTCATGCATTGCATTGCATGAATCTATCCATGACTGCCGCTGCCATCCCCTATTCAGGCGTCCAGCCCCTTTTCGAACGCCAGGCGCCTGAATTTCAGCGGGGGGGGGGTGTTTTTCAGCACCCGATTAGACCCATAGGCTCTAATAGGCTTCAAAAAAGTTGGATTTGGAGCGTAGATCATTTCGCTCGCAGTCCACCCAGGCATGCTAGAAAAGCAAATTAATATTTGCTTTTCTAACACTGAACCGCCTCTCCGCCAATCAGGAGACGCGGGCCTAATACCGGTCACCTGATTGGCTGAAGGCATGGGCGATCCCTTTGGCCACCTAGCAGAAGCGAAGAAGAGATGCATGGAGGACACAGGAGCCATCGCACAGTGGGCTGCACAGTGGCTGCATATGATGGGCACAGAGGCTGCAATTGATGGGGCACAGTGGCTGCATTTGATGTTTTTGTTTCAGTATTTATCAGAATTTTTCAGATTGTTTGCACCCCCCCAAAAATTTTGAGCACCAGCCGCCACTGTAGGACAATATAATTCACAAAATAGGTGACCTTTATGTGGTTTGCAGGTAAGGACAATTAATGCTTCAGAGGCATCCTTCTTCAAAAGCATAGACAAATATTTGTAGCAATAGGTGGGGAATTAGGATCTCATTACAGTGAATACACAACTCTATGAAAAAGCCTTCTAACCTTGGTATTTTTTTGTGTGCAAAAGATAACAAAGCTGAAAATACATGCAACTAGAATAATATTAGATATGTAAGATGCATGTAAAGAATTTTGTCCTCACAGCCATCAAATATATTTGTTTAATAGATAGAGTTGGGCGAACAGTTCAAGCCAAGTAAAAGTTCGGCCTAAACATCACCTATTTGGCAAACACCCGAATTTGCGGGGCGCTCGGCGGGATATTCGCCCGCCGAGCATCCCACAATGCAATGCGCACTGCACAGTGCATTCTAGGGCCCTAATTGTATGAAGCCCAGTCAGGACAAAGAGCACAGTCATAGCCGTGCACGGGCCCCCGTGGGCTGCTGGGAGGAAGACTGGTAGGAAGAGGACACGGTGCTAAGCCAGCGCTGCTGGGGCTAGAGTGCGGCACGGTCTGGAGGCCAGGATGGGAACTGCTAGATCTGTGGCTGTGCATCCCCAAATGGTGTCCCCTCTGCTGTTAGTTGGCCGGATGTGGCTTTCACCAGGTCTGAGGGGCAGCTGTCTAGCTCAGAAGATGATGAAGTATCTGATCGTTCCCCGGCGGTGGATGTGGGATTGGCACTGTGGCATCTGTTCCTGAGCACCCTGGTGAGTACAGTACTAATGACCTTTCTTCTTTTCAGGCTGTTTTGGGTGGTCTTTTAGGTAGGGAGGTGGGGGACAGAGAGGGTCAGGGTGCTTCCGCCCCCTCCCTGGTGTTGTCCCCGCCACCTTACGCCTCACGCAGCGAAATGTGTGTCTGCTGCATAGGGCGCCAGGTCAGGTTTGCAGGACCTGTTGGCGGGCCTGAATAGACTTGTGCAGTGCTTTGATTCTGGTTCCAATGTCGATGCTACCCCGGTTGCTGCCAGGGTTCCCAGCCAGACAGTTTTAGGGGTCTCTGGGGACACGACTGCCCCTGTCCCAGGGTCGGGTGTGGCTATGATTCCAGGAACAGACGAGGTTGTGACGTCGGGGGCCCCGGTGGGTTTGGCAGTCCCCAACAAGACGGCATCAGTGAAGGATGCAAGTAAGGTTTCTGACACAATCTGCTAGGCTGACGCGGCCAAGTGTGAGGTGTATGTCTTCTTGGAGGGCCCGTTAGGGATGCATCTCAAGACAGAGGTGTGGGACAGGATATGAAAGAGTGAGTATGTTGAAATTGTCTCCCTACTGCCGCTAGAGAAGTTTAACTTAGACCGGATTAAACTGGATAGGTCCAAAAAGGAAGATGAGGAGAAGCGTCGCTATCGCGTCATCCCCCGCACTTTTGGTAACTGGCTGCTGGCATTCGCTATTTTGGCCAGCGTTATTAGCGAATAGCATCCCAAGAATTGTTTGCTGCTTTTCTGTTAGCTGGATGCCATTGGTGAGGCTCACAGGGTCTATGGGGGTCAGGTGTGGCTTCGGTATGACAAACAATTTCGTCAGTGGAAAGCCACCCAGCGCTCATTGCGCTGGGGACCATAAGGACAACAGCTTATGGATGAAACTGATGACATTTGCGTGGGTCTCAACGTCGTTTTTTTGAGCGGGACCGAAAGTTTGAATACCTGGGGTCAGCCAGCAACTAAGCAATGGGGATATTGTTGGCAATACAATGAGGGAGTGTGCAGGTTTGGAAACGGTTGTCGTTTCAAATAAGAGTGCTCCGGTTGTGGAAGTGCTCACACGCTGTCTCGCTGCTTCAAATAAGAGAAGGGACATTCCGGGGATGATTCGAGTAAGAGGGACAACTCCGGTGATGGTGGAAAGGATGCAGCCTTTCCCAAACTGGTACCCGGACCGGGCAGCTGCTCGGCTCCTGGAGTCAGGTTTTACCTAGTGATGGAATATCAGCTTTTCCTAAATACATTGATAAGGTGTATACGTTACGAATCGTAAGCTATTTTGCTGAAAGTTGCTGAAGTTACTAAGGTTGAAACAAAGGCAGACTTTGCTTGGTAGGCAGAACTATATTTGCCAACAGACTGTATTTCCAGACAACTCAGGAAGCTTGCTTAGAAAAAGAGGAAGTATGCCCCGTGCACTAGCTAATCACTAAGCTTGCATAATATATTTCCAGTATAGCATGAGGTCTGTCTGAATATAACGAGATTCAGCAATATTGATATTTAGAGGGGTGTGAATGTATCCACCCATAAGTGGGGACTTAGGTCATGTTTAGGAATATGTAATGATGTAATGAGAAGTTGCCGCCTTTTATATATCACATGATATGCTTTAATGTCATCATTGTATCCTGTTAACTGTAATGTATAAATTGCCATTACACAGAAGTAAACTTTGAAAATTGCTACGCAGACTAACTTTGTGTCACATGTGGTAAATTTTCCGTCTCTGGGCAAGGGAAACAGAAAGGTAAGAGTTAAGAGGTTAACCTGAACATAGATTAAATATAAGAAGTATTGTATAGGTGTTAAAGGGTATTAGAGTTTGGTTCCTTTTAAATGGTTCAGAAGTGATAGTACTATATATAGTATTTTTGGGGAGGGTTCAGGCCGCTTTTGGTGACTAACTTGGTTGATTCCTAACTTGCACCTGAGTTGCCTACCCTTACAGGACAGAAGCCTCAAGTGCTTGGCAGAGCAGAGTTTTGTGGAGTGCGTATGTGTCCAGGGCACACACAAGTGGTAGGTATCACTGGTAGCATTTTTTTGAAGCTTGTGAACTACTGGTGAATTACTGGTTATTAGGTAAGGGAAATTGTTGTTAGAATAGGGAATTCTCTTCCACCTGCTCAGAGAGAAATGCTTAATTTTATGTGCATGTGAGTTTTTGTCTTGTCTTGGAATTCCAATTTAGAGAATAAGTTGTTTTTTTTTGCATGAAAAAAGGTTGTTAAGTAGTTGAGATATTTATCTGTGTGGTGCTTTAAGAGGATTGAATTGCAGATTTGGACAAGGACAGGTTACTATATCAGTGATTTCTCCTATTCAATCTATTGCTTGGCACAATACACAGAACCGCTTGCATAATCTGCTATTTTGCTTCTAAAGATGGGCAAATCTCAAGGTAAGGGGATTAAGCCGCCGCCCATACCTTCTCAAACTGAACGCTCTACCAGTGTTTATAAAACAATATTCCCTGTCACTAGACAAAATAGAAGGGATCACACCGTTGATTGAATCTTTTCTGACTATTGATTCCAGTCATCTCTCCCAAATAAAATTGATTCTACCAGTCGAGGTCAGTGTTGCCAACCTACCAGAATAAAATTCACTGACACGACACCCACATTTTACTGGCAAAGCCACATTTTTACTGGCATTTTCAAAACTTACAAAAATTACATTTTTAACTGCAAATTTTAGTATTTATGCTAGAAACACATACAATATGCAATTAACAATGTGATATAGAGGAGATTTCAAGGTAAAAGAATATTTCTTGTTATTTTTGATATAGTAAGAGCGTTAGAGCAGGTTAATTTAACCCATCTTTTTGTTACCTGCAGTGGGTATAGAAAAGAATCACCCCCTTTAAAAAAAAATAAAACATTTTTGTTGCTTTGCAGCCTGAAATGAAGACTGATGTAGTCTGTTTTAGCCAGCTGCATTTACTCAGTGCAACTTATAACATCCAAGTGAAAGATATAAAAAAATCCCACTTACATCAGCATCCATCCTTGCATCAAAGTACTCACTTCATTGTCCCTGTATGAGTCCTCTTTACATTAGAGTCCCCACTCCCCCCTTACGTTAGGGCCCCCTTTGCATTAAAGTTTCCTCTTACATTGGCTGTCAGTGGGAAAACCCCAGTAACATCCCCCCTTACACTGGTTGAACTTGTCAATGGGGAGCCCCAATAACATTCTTACATTGGTTGTCATTGGGGAGCCTCAGTAACATCCCCTCTTAGAACATGCCAGCCAAAAACACCAACATGTCACCAAAAAAACCTCAAACAGAAGCACTGAGTTTGAAAAGGAACCACCCCTTTGTGTAAGTATTTTGTTGAACCACCTTTCTTGATTTAATTCCAGCCTTTGGTCTGTTAGGATATGTCTCTACTAACGTTGCACATTTAAACTCTGACAAGGGTATGTGTTTGATCGTTTCCAACTCACTGATTCTGTTTTTGCTTTATTTTCTGACATCTTGGTGTTATACCCTTCACTTGGATGCTATGAGCAAATACAGCTGGATAAAACAAAAACTGTCTTCATTTCAGACTGTAAGCAACAAAATGTGATTTTAACCGCTTGCCGCCCGTCGGCTATCATATGTTCTCGTTTTGGGAAGGCGTCATATGACGCCCTCGCCTTCTCAGCCCACCAGGGGGCGCGCGTGCCGCCCGCCGTGTCACTGGGGACTCGATGCGCTTGCCCGGTGGCCGCGATGTTCGCCGTGCACCCGTGATTGCCCGGTAACACAGCAGGACCGTGGATCTGTGTGTGTAATCGGAGACCGATGGTGTGTTCTCAGTACAGAGGAACACACGATTGGTCTCCTTCCCTTGTGAATCCCCTCCCCCTGCAGTTTGAATCACTCCCTAGGAACATAATTAACCCCTCGATCACCCCCTAGTGTTAACCCCTTCCCTGCCAGTCACATTTATACAGTAATCAATGCATTTTTATAGCACGGATCGCTGTATAAATGTGTATGGTCCCAAAAATGTGTCAAAAGTGTCCGATGTGTCTGCCGCAATATCGCAGTCATGATAAAAATCGCAGATCGCCGCCATTACTAGTAAAAATAATAATAAAAATGCAATAAATCTATCCCCTATTTTGTAGACGCTATAACTTTTGCGCAAACCAATCAATATACGTTTATTGCGATTTTTTAACTAAAAATTTATAGAAGAATACATATTGGCCTAAACTGAGGAAAAAATTTGTTTTAAAAAAAAAATTGGATATTTATTATAGCTAAAAGTAAAAAATATTGCGTTTTTTTCAAAATTGTCGCTCTTCTTTTGTTTATAGCACAAAAAATAAAAACCACAGAAGTGGAGGGCAAAAATAGAGAATAACTCTCCCTAACTGGCAAAATAGAAATGCATTTTTACTAAAGCGAGAATGAATGTACTTCAACCTGTGCAGTGGACAATGGAACAGGCGTCCCCATGTGAAGGTTTTGCTTCACCTCCAGTTCCACTGATAACTGCTATTTTGTACATATGTAATTTTTGTCCCTTTGACAATAAAAGTGTAAACTTTCCTAACAGTGACAGACAATGGCTTCCAAAAAAACTGAAGCAAAATTATCATTTTTGGTAAAGAAACATTTAGCAGCTTTTGTGGAGACAAACAGTTATCTCCATCATTTTCACAACAGTAATCCATGTTAGAAAATCATTTAAATGTAACAGAACAGAATATTCCTGTCTTCTAAAATGCGTTGTACAATTACATCAGAAAGGAATCAAAATCTTTTTCTGTAATTATTCCCCTTCCTCCGCCACCACCAGATCATCTTTGACCTTGCCAGCAGCAGAAGACACACACAGTGGCTTATGTTTATGGTTTGATAAAGTTTCAACCTTGTGGTCATACATTGTGACGTCAACCTTTTCAATTATGTGCTGAGTAATATTTCCCGGGACACTCTTTACCGACAGCAGTCCTTCCAACATTGGAGTGGAAAGTTTATTCCTATGATCAGTTTTCATTAATTTTACAGTAGAGAACACACACTCTACCTCAGCTGTCCCATGGGGAAGGGAAAGCATATTTTTTTGCAAATTTAACCAGATGTGGGAGTTTAGGTACTTTCAGATTGTCTGGATCGATACTGCAGCTTTGTCCTACCATGTACCAAAAAGAATCATAAGTGTGAGTCTCAGGATCATTACTTAAATCTGTCACTTGGTATTCTATAAATTCAGTATGCAGTGCGTCAAACTCAGATGGGGGAACAATTTGAGGAAAATGCTTGGCAAGTTCTAGAATGTACCCAGAATTTGCAGTAGACCTGTTTAAAGGTTTTAGTAAAGCCAAGAGCTGAATGATTCGGTCTCCAATGGGCATTCGTTTTTTAATTGCAGTTACAGCTCTTGTGTAAAATGTCTTTATTTGCACCTTGAACTGGTGAACAGCTGACAAATCATCTACTGTAGACAAATGTTCTCTTGTTTGGTATCCAATAAAAATGCTATCTGTCCATTTGAAGTTTGCACTATTAGTGTGGTCAAATCGAATCAGTGCATCATTTTGAATGGAAACCAACAGGTCTGGCCTGATAAAGTAGCCCATGAGACTTTTCAGCAGTTGGCAATACTTGAAGTACAAGTCAGGTAACATATTTGAATTGCTCTGGAACATTTTATTAAACTGTGAAATTTGGCAAATCTGCTTGAAGAAACAAAAAGTAGCACTTAGTGATAGGATTCTGTAGCTTAATGCTTATTCTGTCAACAGTTACCAAGCAATCTGAATCATCACTTGACTGAAATTAACTTAAGAGGGCATCATATTGATTCAGAATGCGGTTGACACAATCAAGCATTGAAACCCATCTAGTAGAACAAAGTTGTAGAATCTTTAGACAATCTGCATCTACAAATTCCTAAAATTCATGATACAACTGTAAACGTTTACAACTATGTGCAAAGTGGCTATGTATGTCTCTGCAAAGTTGCTCAACAGTGTTTGGTATGGCTTTACAGGCATCTGCAGCACACAAGTCAGCAACATGGCAGGCACAATGAATGTGAAAAATATAAGGCTGCTCTACTTTGAAGTGCAGAGTTTCTAGGACCAACCATTACACTTGTGCCATCTGTACCAAGAGCTATTACTTTTCTTAGGGGTATACCATCTTCCAGAAAAGATTGTTTCATCTTCTCAAAAATAGCATCAGCAGTTGCTTCAGTGAGATCAATGAGGCGGTAGAACTGGTATTGGGTTCTACCAGCTTCTTCATCAAAATAAATGACAACCATAGCTAATATTTTGCTTGTTGATATGTCAGTAGTTTTATCAATCAGTAAGGAAAAGTGACAATATGTAAGCCTTTTGCACAACTCCTCTTTGAGACACTTGCCAATGACATTCTTAACCAACATGGAACCTTTAGTTCGCTTACAATTGATGGATTTTGCGATTTTGGAGTCTGGAAACCAGTCAGTGACATTATTGGTAAGATCATCTAACAAGCTTAACGCCAAATTTTTTTTGTGCAATAAAATTTACCATTTGTAGCTCACTTTCAAAAGTCCTTTTCTTATGAGCCAACACTGCTGGATCTGGTAGTGTTTGCTTAGCAAAACTAACAATGCCAGGGCTGGCTTGCCTAGCTGCAGCAATAGCTTTGTGTTTCGAACTTGCGCAATGACTGTGTACATCACGAACACCACCATATCCAATGTCGAAGAATTTTGTGTACTACACACACTTTGCGTTTTGTTTTGATTCAGCATCTGCTCTTAACCAAAATTTTAACTGAACATTTTTCAGCCAAACAGCAACAAAAGACCAAAGCCTAACTTTGTGAGGTGGAGGTTGTGCCTCTTCCATGTCTAAAGCGGAACTGCAGAGTACAGACAGTGCAACCTATGGCAAACTCAAGCCCTGAAATGTGTTGTATTACAAGGTGCAAACTATGAACTAATGGAAAACTGCCTTGTGTGCTGCAGATGCCTGCCTGAGAAAAACCAATAGCTATGAAAACTGATCACAGGAACTTATGGAAAGTTTATTAACACTAAGAGGCATCACATGTGAAGTTCTACAGGTGGGTGTCTACAAAAAAAAAACAAAATAAATTGCCTTAAAATGTGTGTGTGTGGTGCTAGTATAATACAAAAACACTTATGCTCCGTACACACAGTCGGACATTGATCAGACATTCTGACAACAAAATCCATGGATTTTTTCCGATGGACGATGGCTCAAACTTGTCTTGCATACACATGGTCACACAAAGTTGTCGGAAGATCCAATCGTCCTGAACGTGGTGACGTAAAACACGTACGTCGGGACTATTAACGGGCAGTAGCCAATAGCTTTCGTCTCTTAATTTATTCTGAGCATGCGTGGCACTTTGTGCGTTGGATTTGTGTACACACGATCGGAATTTCCGACAACGGATTTTGTTGTCCGAAAATTTTATAGCAAGCTCAAACTTTGTGTGTCGGAAAATCCGATGGAAAATGTGTGATGGAGCCTACACATGGTCAGAATTTCCGACAA
Source organism: Lithobates clamitans (assembly GCA_037952925.1). NCBI lineage: Eukaryota > Metazoa > Chordata > Amphibia > Anura > Ranidae > Lithobates > Lithobates clamitans. Next base: position 2,021,305 of record JBBGZY010000808.1, read on the forward strand.
CAAGGTCCTATCACACATTTTCCATCGGAAAATCCTATCGTGTGTACGGGGCATTACAGTTTAGTAGATCATTTTCTCTAATCTGGTGTGGTGGTTACGGTGTTGGCTGTAGAGCCATACAGCTGGCTATCTTCTTAATACGTTGATTTCTACGGGAGGAAAAAACATCAAAATCAAAATTGATCTGAGTGTAAGAAAAAAAAAAGCAGCTAGTCTAGGAAAATCTACCTATATAAAAACAGGGGGGTGAAAACCTAAAATGAGGAAGTAGCAGCTAAATGATTAAAAAAGCCCACAAACTGAGTTGTGTACTTACTGTATTATGTAGCTGCAGTATTTGCAGGCAGCTCTTTGTCCAGGGCAGCAATTTGATTCAAGGCTGGAAGGAGCAGGCTGGTCCAAGAAGGCGAGTCCAGGAAAATCTACCTATATAAAAACAGGGGGGGTGAACTAAAATGAGAATAAAGCACATAAATGATAAAAACCCACAAAACCAGTCTTGTACTTACTGTAATATGTATTTACTGTAATATGTAGCTGTGGTATATACAGGCAGCTTTGCCCAGGGCAGTAGCCTGGTCCAAGCAGGCAAGTCCAGGAAAATCTACCTATATAAAAAAACAGGAGGGAGGAAACCTAAAAATGAGAACACAGCTAAGTGATTAAAAACTCCCCACCACAAATTAAGTTGCGTACTTACCGTAATCTGTAGCTGTGGTATTTGCAGGCATGTAACTCTGTGCCCACGGCAGTAACCTGGTCCAAGAAGGCTGGAAGAAGCAGACTGGTCCAAGAACACAAGTCTGGTAAAATCTACCAATATAAAAAAACAGGAGGGAGGAAACCTAAAATGAGAAAACAGCTAATGCTGCGTACACACGGTCGGACTTTCCGACAGAAAAAGTCAGACGGAATCTTTTCATCGGACATTCCGATATTGTGTGGGGGCCTCATCGGACTTTTTTTCGAAAACTCTGACGGACCTAGAAATAGAACAAGAGCTAAATTTTTCCGACTGAACCAATTCCTATTGGGAAAACCGCTCGTCTGTATGCTGTTCCGACGGACCAAAAACGATGCATGCTCTGAAGCAAGTACGAGACGGCAGCTATTGGCTACTGGCTATTGAACTTCCTTTTTTCTAGTCCCGTTGTACGTTTTGTATGCATGCTCTAGGAAGTGTCCTGGTGGTTCCAAACTTCTTCCGTTTACGGATGATGGAAGCCACTGTGCTCAAAATTCTACAAACAATACCCCATAATGACATGAAAGAAGTTTGTTTTAAATCTTTGCAAATTTATAAAAAAAAAAATCCATGTACATAAATATTCACAACCTGGTGCGCAGGCGCGGGACTCCCAAGATGGCCGCGTAAGCCGGGAGCTCCGCTCTACCCAGCCCAGCAAGCCCCCCTAGAGCAGGATAAAGGCCGCCTCTTCGCCCACCACTAGCGGAACCGGACCTGGGAACACCCGCTGCACCGATCCATGTCTAACAGCTCGGTCCGCAGGGATCTGGGACCGCGGTTTTCAGCAGAGGATTCCCGGGCCTCATCCAAGATGGCGGCCGCAGCACAGCACAAGGAGCAGTATGCAGGGGGACACGTGGAAACCAGGCAAGTGATTGCTCCTGCCACCCTGGCCTACACACCCTTACCTGCCTTACATAACCAGCCTATGGGGACTCCATCCCCAGCCTCCACAGTATCCCTCCTAGAGCGCACCTTTGAGAACTACTCCCTGTCCCCACTGAACGCTACACCTCCACATCAGGGTGCCGGAGCTTCCATAGGAGACCCAGAGGCTGCTATACCCCTTAACACAGGAGATTTATTCCTCAAACTGTCAGACCTACTAGACAGAGGCTTAGCAAACACAGCCACAAGAATCACAACTGAGATAAGAGCAGACTTTCAAAACCTGGGAGCAAGGATGGAAGCCATAGAACACAAATTAGACATTACAGTGTCCAGAGCTAACCAGAACACTGAGCACATTCATACTGTTCAAGAGCAACTAGAGGTAGCACTGAACAGAATCGATGACCTTGAGAACAGGTCGAGAAGGGACAACTTCAGAGTAAGAGGTATCCCCGAATCAATCACAGACGTCCCCAAAGCTATCCAGGATTTAATCAAATCCCTCATCCCTGAGCTGCCCCCTATCAAGTTGGAGCTGGACAGGGCACACAGATCTCTGGGCCCACCCAGAAAAGACGGATCCCCCAGAGATGTGGTCGTGAAGCCACACTTCTATAGTGTAAAAGAAGAAATAATGAAAATTTCACGCCAGCAATCCCGCATCCTTTTTCAAGGACAGGAAGTGCAAATTTTCGCGGACATCTCCCCCACGACCATCCAGAAACGCAGAGCCCTCAAGCCCCTTCTGCTCGTCCTCTCCCAGAAGGAGATTAAATATTGGTGGGCATTCCCCTTCGCCCTAAAATTTTCCCTTAAAGGCAGAACCCACTCATTCACCACGTTCACTGAAGGCGAACGAATCCTCCTCTCGCTCAAGCTCATATCCCTAGACTCGGAAATGGACATATCCAACACTCAAGCGGGTTCATCTAAGCGCCAAACTCCCAACAGCCCCATCTCTCCAGCCTGGAAAGCCAATAAAAGCAGGCGACTGAAAGATCAATTACCAACCTGAGGAGGTCTTCTTCTAGACCCTGGCGACACCCTTCTTTCTCTTTGTGATCCACTGTCCACAATCCATCTCTTACCAGATGTTCTCCACCTTACTCGGATTTTTCACAAAGAGGCCTTGTCCCCGCGAGGAGGAAATTTTTTCACCCGACCCTATACCTCATGTTTGTATCCCAACACACCAGCAGGACTACGCATCCGGATCCTCATGATCTACTATTGCCCCTATCCCTCACCTTCGCCACAAGAGGATTTAAAGACTTAGCTCATTGATCTCCACAAGAATGGCCTCATAGGCTCTTGATCTTCACTCCTTTATCATCCCTATGGGACCCCCCAGCGCCAGCAGGAAGTTCTGGCCCACCTCCACAACCTCATTCCCTCACAACGGACTGGCTAAGCCCACTGCGGGACTGGGATCTCCCACACCACCTTCCTTCTCCTTCCCCACAGAGGATCCCATTACGTCTACCAGGAAGACTCTATCTGTACTTCAGATCAGAATGGCTCCAAGCTAAAAACATTCCAGCGGTTTTTTCTCTTTTTTTTTTTTTTTTTTTTTTTTTTTTTTTTCTCTTTCTTTTTTTTTTCTTCTTTTTTCAGATTTTGATACCCCTTATTGTGCTCCATATGCCTATTTTTAACGATATTGTTACAAAGCTTAATTCTCTATGCAAGACTTCAGGGGTGGCTTGGGCTGCGGTAGTTGCCCTGCGACTTCTCCCATCCAACGACAATGGAACTCCCATTCTCGTTCGATGGACTGGTGGTTCGATCCCAGAACCACCTTTTTCTGTTATTGGAGTTCGGAAAGGGGAATACCTCCCCCCCTCTCCGCCTCCGGCCTATTTCAGGCCATTTTGTACATATTCTCTTTCCTCTTCTGTCTCTTTGTTTTAACCCATCTGTTCTTCTTTCTCCCTTACCCCCTTCTGCCAGGGTTGACGGATTATCTGCAGCTTCTTCTCGTCCAGCTTCTCCGGGTTCCAGACCTCGCTCCTCATTCGCCTCCTGCCCGCCCCTCTTCAACTGGATCAGGGTAAGTGTTCCTCTTTATTCAGCACACACATAACTCAAAAAACATGCCTAACACCACTCCAACTCGCTCCCAGATAAAAATTATTTCCCACAACGTCCAAGGCTTCAATTCCCCAATTAAAAGAAGGAAAATCTTCCAATCATATCATAAACAAAGGGCTTCGATAGTTATGCTCCAGGAAACGCATTTCCCTTCTCGATTTTCCCCCTCATTCCTACATGCGCGCTTCCCCTCGTTTTATTTGGCGAACGCTGAGGATAAAACCAGGGGAGTCGCGATCCTATTTGCTAAGGACTGCCAATTCAAAGTAAGCCAGACTCTTTGTGACCCCGAAGGCAGGTACATACTAGTTAAAGGTCAGATCGCAGACCAAACTCTCTCTCTGATCTCCTATTATGCCCCAAACAAGGGACAAACTGTATTCTTCACATCGCTTTTCCAAACACTAGGTCCCCTCCTGGAAGGAACAGTAGTCTTTGGAGGAGACTCGAATGTCGCCTTTGACCAGAGCCTCGATAAATCTAAACCCCCGGCTAAACAGCTCTCTAGGCCAACAAAAACCAGCTCCAAAATTGCTAAACTGATTCACCAACAGGGCCTCACAGACATCTGGAGAGAACTCAACCCCAATTCCAGGGACTACACCCACTTTTCAATACCCCACCAAGTATACTCCAGAATTGACCATATCCTGATCTCCTCCATGCATATTCCCGTCGCTATCACAGCTAAAATTAAGGATACTCCCCTTTCCGACCACTCTATGATATCCCTATCTATCCAAGGCTCGCTTCTAAGACCCTCCTCCCCCATCTGGCGTATTAAAGAACATATCATTAAAGACCCCATTCAGATTTCCGAACTCACCAAGACACTAAAAGAATATTTCCTCCTGAACAACGTAGACGACATCTCAGCCGAGACCCTCTGGGCAGCACACAAAGCCGTGATACGAGGCAAACTAATCCAAATATCCTCCAAACTCAAAAAGGAGAGAACCATGGATATTGCAAAATTGGAGAGAGATTTCCTCCTCTTACGCAAAAACCATAAAGCTAACCCGTCCCTGGTTCAATCCGATCAGCTTGATGCTGCTCGGGTCAAACTAAACCTGGCGCTCACGGTTAAAGCTGAGGATTCCCTGCGTTGGAATGGGGTGAAATTCTACCTGAATCAGGACAAAATGAGCACGATGCTGGCCTCCAAGTTGTCCCCTAGGACCCGCCTCTTCGCCCTCCCCAAAATAAAACTACAGGATGGGACGTCTTCCCAAAATCCACATAGAATACTGGATTCTTTCCAAGCATTCTACTCACAACTATACAGAGCAAATGAATCCAACGACCCAAGAGCTATAGAAGCCTTTTTAGAGCACCTCCCTATCCCCACTTTACAAAAATCCCACAAAGATATTATGGAGGCTCAGATCTCAGTAGAGGAAACTTTGGAGGTCATAAAAAATCTGAAAGGGGGCTCGGCTCCGGGTCCAGATGGTCTTTCCAATCTTTACTACAAGACTTTCGCCGCGACTCTAGCGCCTCATTTAACTAAAATGTTCAATTCCAAACGAAAGGGAGACCCAATAGACCCCCAGTTGAATGCTGCCTTCATTACAGTCATCCCTAAACCCGACAAAAACCCAGATCAGGTTGAAAACTACAGACCAATATCACTAATAAATAACGATCTAAAAATTCTAACGAAAATTTACGCCAATAGATTGAATACATTCATCAACACTTATATCCATAAGGACCAGGTAGGCTTTATCCCCGGCAGACAGGGTCCAGACCAGATCAGAAGGGCCATAGACATAGCTTCAATTTTGCACTCGGGATGGGACGGAGGCCCAAAACAGGAGGGTCTCTTCCTCTACCTAGATCTCCAAAAGGCCTTCGACTCTGTGTCCTGGCCCTTCATATTCGCTTCCCTTAAATTCTGGGGATTCGGAGAACATTTCATCGGAATCCTCAAATCTCTTTATTCAGAACCGGAAGCGAAAGTCAAACTACAGGGTTTCCTCTCATCCCCAATCAAAATCGCCAGGGGCACAAGACAGGGCTGCCCCCTTTCCCCACTCGTTTTCGCTCTAATAATAGAAACTCTAGCCATTGCGATCAGGTCAGACCCAAATATCAAAGGAGTCAACTGCGGCTTGAACACCCATAAATGCGCCCTCTTCGCAGATGACCTTCTTCTATTCGTCACATCTCCAATTACCACCCTCCCTAACATTAACAGACTACTCCAGACATTTGGCGAAGTTTCAGGTCTGCGGGTCAATATGTCCAAATCACAAGCTTTAAACATTTCCCTCAATCCAGCCCTAATTGAGAGGTTAAAAGTGTCCTTTAATTTCAACTGGAATGACTCTTCAATCCGATACCTTGGTATAAACCTCACACCCAGCATAGACTCCCTCTACCAAGCTAACTTCCCGCCTATGTTTCGTAAATTAGAGGAAGACTTACGAGCTTGGTCTTCTCACAAATTATCATGGCTGGGGAGAATCCACGCCATCAAAATGACCCTGTTCCCCAGAATATTGTACTTATTTAGAGCTCTCCCAATCGCAATTAACAGAAACCACCTCAAACGCTTCCAGGGGAAGATTATACAATTTATCTGGGGGGGGAAAGGCTATAGATTCTCGAGAAACACCCTTTTTGTCCCAAAGTCCAAGGGAGGACTAGGCCTCCCCGAACTACTTAAATACTACCAAGCAGCCAGACTGGCCCAACTCTCCACCTTATACTTCAGAGGCGAAAAACCCGACTGGTTACAAATAGAACGCCAAGCAGTTCCTTCCCACACACTAGATTATCTACTCTGGACCCCCAGCAAATCTAGACCGCCCATCATGGCACCCACACTTTCACACTCCTTCAAACTTTGGGACACCCTGATTCAAAACCCAGCCCTGACCTCACAGCTCCGTCCTCTCTCACACATTTTCCACAACCCCCTTTTCAAGCCAGGATTAGACATCAAATCCTTTCAATGGTGGCTTGATAAGGGAATGTACCGTATCGGACATTACCTTGTCGCCTCCGGTCCAATCTCCATGAAATACTGTGTTGATAAACTAGAACTCCCAGAATCCGAGAAATTTAGATTTCTTCAAATCTCCCATTTCCTTCACACCATTTGGAAAGTCAAATCAATCCCACCAGCGTGCACACCTTACGAACAATGGTGTGGACAAGCAACAGAGCAAAAAGGAGGCATATCCCTGATCTACGAAGCCCTATCAAATCCCTCATCCAAACTTACATACATGACAGACTGGGAGAGGGACTTGGGCGAGTCTTGGGACCAGGAGAACTGGAACAGAATGAGCACAAGAGCCTACAAAGGTATAGTTAATATTGCATTAATAGAAGCCAATATGAAAGTCCTTACGAGATGGTATCTGGTCCCTTCCAAACTTGCACTGATGTTTCCTTCCTCGTCTCCTTTATGTTTTAGAAACTGCCAAACCCAGGGTTCCATGCTACACATTTGGTGGGAATGTCCGAAAATCAGGGGGTTCTGGAACGGGATCTTTCACCTGATCAGGAAAATTACGGACATTCCCATTCCAAAATCCCCCCAAATAGCTCTCTTAAATGGTAATATTCCCAAAACTTCCAAAACAACTGCTAAACTTATCGCTTTTATTCTGACAGGCGCCAAGATTTCCATAGCAAAGGCATGGAAACAACCAGGGGTTTCCCTAGCGTCAGCCAAGAGAAAGATCTCATGGATTATGTCCCAGGAAAAATTAGTTAGTACCATAGCAGACTCAAATAAAGCATTTTTGGCGGTTTGGGAACCCTGGGCGCGGTATGTGGGCATCTCTCTTATACCGGGAGTTGAAGCTTGACCTGGTTGTATTGTGATTTTGCAGTCCGTCAACACACCCTACCCCCTTCCTCTCTTCGCCTCTGTCTTCCTTCCCTCCTTTCCTTTCTCTCTTCCTTCTTTAATTTCCGGAAGTTGTTATTGAATAGCTACTGTAAGTTTACGGTTTCACACGGTTCCTCCCAGTTTTATATGCTCTAGTATGTTTTCAGACGATACCTCGACCCGTTCTTCTTGGGTTGATCTTCTAAACTGGAAACCTCAGGATTTCTTTACGGATCCCCTAGCCCCTCCGGCCTTCTGGCCGGAGAGAGCCTGGGAAGGTCCCCTCGCACAGTCCGGGACATTTAATCTCCCGGAGGGTGTGATGGGCTCTAACGGAATAGCCTCTCACCTTATGTTTATCGAAGGCCAATCTCCGGTGCTCGACACAGTATGTTCCCATTAGGGGTGTCGAGCCTACATGCAGCTCTAGGTTTTACCTTGTCATTCCTGAGGTTTCTTTTTTTTTTTTTTTTTCTTCCTTATCCTTCCGTATAACCCTACGTATTAGTTCAACTTCTCTGTTATTGTGCACTAATTGAGCATGTTCACAGTAGTGGGCTGCGTCCCACAGCATTGCCAGTTCATAAAGTGTAATGTACTGCTCTTCAATAAAACTTTTTTGAAACTCAAAAAAAAAAAAAAAAAAAAAAAAAAAAAAAAAAATATTCACAACCTTTGCCATGTCACTCAAAACTGAGCTCAGGTGCATCCTGTTTCCGCTGATCATCCTTGAGATGGTTCTACAACTTGATTGGAGTCCACCTGTGGTAAATTCAGTTGATTGGACATTGAAAAGGCATACACCTGTCTATAGAAGGTCCCACAGTTAACAGTGCATGTCAGAGCACAAACCAAGCCATGAAGTCCAATGAATTGTCTGTAAATAGACAATAGATGTTGGATGTATATTAACACTATGTAAGTATATTCATACTTTGTAAATGTTATTGTCTTTTCCTAGATGAGTACTGTCATGCCTTCAGTCTATAAAGAACAAATAATATCTTCTGGACCTGCAATATCAACATTGCCCACTAGATGCCACTCTTAACAAAAGACTATTGATGGGTAGTGTTCTATGGTTAATAGACATTTCCTGTCATATCACTAGGAACTAGCTCACTTCCTATTACAACTCTTTCATCTTTTCCATGAGGACAGACTGGATGGAGCCAGCTAAGCCTCCGCCACATGTTCAGAGGAAATCCCAATCCTTCTAAGGCAGCATCGCTGGTATGCTAAAGACTGTTTACTTGTATACCTAGTAGACATTTGTTATGTTCATGTAATTCTTATATATGTTCATTTGTCTGTTTATTCCTTGTTTCACCGTACATCCTATTCTTATATGGCCACCACCTGTTCATTGTAATAAAGATCCAAAGTTACAGACAGTCTGGTTATTGTAGGATTCAAGGTTTTCATGAGTCCTGATGAAGCCAATTTTGGAAAAAATGCATCACTGCATGATGACCTATTGCATCAGCATTCAGTCTTTGGTGTATGAATTGTTAAATCCGATTTAGGGGTCTCAAAACAAGACAGATAATGAGATGGTGAGTCCAGATCTTGAGATAAGATAAGGTGCTTTTTATTCACTGCAGTGGAGAAATACAACAGGGTCAGTATCTTCTTAGTAGCAAGAGAACAGTTAAATGGGTGATTACATCATGTGACTGATATAAAGTGAAAGAAAACATGGGCTCCACCATCTTGGTACTGGACGAGCTAGATAAGACTGTTCATTTCTCAGAGCAAAGAGGGAGTGAACTGTTGCTTCTTATCTGGTGGTGAAGGTGATCATAGACTGAAAACTCTGTCTAAGGCCCCTTTCACACTCATACGACTCCAAAGTCGTGCGATTTTACCGCGATTCCGCAGCCACTATTTTGCTGCGATTTGGGAGCAGTACTACTTTGTACGACTTTGCCACAACTTTGGCATTAACCATTCTCAGCTTGTGCTTACAAAGTAGTGCTGAAATCGTGTCTATATTATTCAGGTACGATTTGCATGCTACTTGAGGGTTTAACATTGAGGTCTATGGAGTACAAATCATATGGAAGTTGGACCAAAGTAGTGCAGGGACTACTTTGAAGTCAGCACGACTTAAAGTCGTGCCAATATGAATGGTAGTCATTGAAAATCATGGAGAATGACTTGTCATACGATTTTGCAGTACAAAATCGTGGGACAAGTCGTATAAGTGTGAAAGGGGCCTTAGAAGAAGCAAGAAAGTGTATTACAATTCTTAAAGCGACAGTCTCTATATACATACATACATACATACATACATATATATAACTCAACATTATCAGACCCCTATAATTCTACTCAAATGTATACAGTGAACTCTATCAGCACCATTATTGCTTTAACCACTTGCTTACCGGGCACTTAAACCCCCCTCCTATCCAGACCAATTTTCAGCTTTTAGCGCTGACGCACTTTGAATGACAATTGCGCGGTCATGCAACACTGTACTCAAATGAAATTTTTATCATTTTTTTCCCACAAATAGAGCTTTATTTTGGTGGCATTTGATCACCTCTGCGGTTTTTATTTTTTGTTAAAAAATTTTAAAAAGACCGAATTTAAAAAAAAAATATATTTTTTTTTATAATTTGTTATAAAATTTTTTAAAAGGGTAAATTTTCTCCTTCATTGATGTACGCTGATGAGGCGCCACCAATGGGCACTGATAGGTGGCAGTGATGGGCACTGATGGGTGGCAGTGATGGGCACTGATTGGTGGCAATAATGGGCACTGATCTTGTACACTGCTAGGTGGCACTGATTGGCACCACTGGTGGGCATTGTTAGGTGGCAATGGTGGGCATTGATAGGTGGCACTTGTAGGCATTGATAGGTGACACTTATGGGCATTGATACGTGGCACTGGTGGGCACTGTGGGCACTGTGATGTGGCAATGTCAGGTTGCACTGTCAGTGGGTACTGTTGGCACAATTGGGGCACATATGAGGCATTATTGCCTCCTCCTCTTCGGGACCAATGTCCCTTGCTGCTGAGCCGGTGATCGGCTTTTTTTTCTCCTCGCACTGTCAGCGCGAGGAGAAAAAAAAAACGACCACAGAGCTTTTGTTTTGATCATGTGATCAGCTGTCATTGGCTGACAGCTGATCACATGGTGAGGGGCCGGGACCGGCCCCTTACACAGATCGGTGATCACCTGAGTCTCAGTGACTCGGTGATCACAGCGTGCTCCACGCGCGTCCTGCAGGGCGCGCGCAGGGCACGTGCACAGGGGAGGCCGTCATATGACGGCCTCCCGGGAATTCAGGTCCGCGCTGTAGCCGTCATTCGGCTATAGCGTGGATGCCAAGCGGTTAAACTACCCTGATACATACATATTGTATGATCTTTTTAACATTTGTGATTTAACCACTTTGCGCCCGCGCTATAGCCGAAAGACGGCTGCAGCGCGGACGCTAATTGCCAGGAGGCCGTCTCCTGTTTACTTCTGCGATGCGCGCTCCCGCGGGCGCACATCGGGGAAGTTCTGTGCTGGCCGTGTCCCTTGGACACAGCCAGTCACAGATCGCTGAAAATGGCCAATCATAGTGGCCGTTTTCAGCGCGATCGGCGGTGCCAATGAGAGATGATCTCATATGTAAACATACGAGATCATCTCTCATCGCCGGCTCTCCCTCCTCACACAGAGACAGCGTGTGAGGAGGGAGAGCGAACCGCTGCAGCGGTGAGTAAAAAAATAAAAAAAAAAAACACGAAAAAAAACTGATGTCAGTGCCAACTGTCCCCACTGCCATCTGTCCCCAGTGCCACGTATTAGTGCCATCTATCATCAGTGCCATCTGTCATCAGTGCCACATATTAGTGCCATCTGTCATCAGTGCCACCTGTCAGTGTCACGTGTCATCAGTGCCACGTATCAGTGCATCTGTCATCAGTGTCATGTGTCATCAGTGCCACGTATTAGTGCCATCTGTCATCAGTGCCACATATTAGTGCCATCTGTCATCAGTGCCACATGTCTTCAGTGCCACATATTAGTGCCATCTGTCATCAGTGTCACATGTCATCAGTGCCACGTATTAGTGCCATCTGTCAGTGCCACGTATTAGTACCATCTGTCATCAGTGCCACGTATTAGTGCCATCTGTCATCAGTGCCACGTATTAGTGCCATCGGTGCCACGTATTAGTGCCATCTGTCAGTGCCACGTATTAGTGCCATCTGTCACCAGTGCCACATCAGTGCCACGTATTAGTGCCATCTGTCATCAGTGCCACGTATTAGTGTCATCAGTGCCACGTATCAGTGCCATCTGTCATCAGTGCCACATCAGTGTCATTCTTGCCACGTCAGTGTCACGTGTCATTGTCTTGGTGCTCCAGGGCCTCTCTATGTGGCCAGGCTGTGAAAAAGTCCCACACATGTGGTATCGTAATACTCAGGAGGAGTAGCAGAATGTATTTTGGGGTGTCATTTGTGGTATACACATGCCATGTGAGAGAAACAACCTATTACAATGACAATTTTGTGGGGGGGGGGATCTTCATTTTGCAAAGAATTGTGGGAAAAAATGACAACATCAAAAAGCTCACCATGCATCTTACTAAATACCTTGGAATGTCTACTTTAAAAAAAGGGGTCATTTGGGGGGTATTTGTACTTTCCTGACTTGTTCGGGTTGCAAGAAATGAGATAGGCCACCGGTACATCAAGTGTGATCATTTTTTTATGATTTGCACCACAGCTTGTAGACTCTCTAACTTTCACGAAGACCAAATAATATCCACTAATTTGGGTTATTTTTACCAAAGATATGTAGCAGTATAAATTGTGGCCAAAATGTATGAAGAAAAATTATTAATTTGCAAAATTTTATCACAGAAACTAAGAAAAAAGTATTTTTTTTCCCAAATTTTCGGTCTTTTTTTTATTTATAGCGCAAAAAATAAAAAACCCAGAGGTGATCAAATGTCACCAAAAGAAAGCTCTATTTGTATGAAAAAAAGGACAAAACATTCATTTGGGTACATTATTACATGACTGAGTAATTGTCATTCAAAGTGTGAGAGCACCGAAAGCTAAAAATTGGTCTGGGCAGGAGGGGGGTTTAAGTGCCCAGTAGGCAAGTGGTAAATTGTATGATTTTATAGTATAAATTGTTTGCTCCTTATATGACCTGTACAGTCCTAAATATTCTTGCTCTTTTTCCTATTATAATAATAAATAATAATCATTAATCAATAATTAATACGTAAATAAAAACCCATCATTTAACCCATGATGCTAATCCTATCATAACAAAAATAAATGAATAAATAATAATAAATAAATTACTCCTAACAAAAATAAATAAATTAATAATAACAATAAACAATACATATATAATAAATTAATCAACCCTAACCTTAACTCCAACCCCTAGAACTAACCCTTAAAGTGGTTGTAAGCCTACAGTGCCTTGCAAAAGTATTCACCCCCCCCCCCCCCTTGGTTTTTTATCTATTTTGTTACATTACAGCCTTTAGTTCAATGATTTTATTTTTAATCTGAATTATATGTGATGGATCATAACACAATAGTCTATGTTGTTGAATGAATTAAAATTAGAAAAATATATACATAAAACTATTTTTCAGAAATAAAAAACTGATAATTGGCATGTGCGTATGTATTCACCCCCTTTGTTATGAAGCCCATAAAAAGCTCTGGTGCAACTAATTACCTTCAGAAGTCACATAATTAGTGAAATGATGTCCATCTGTGTGCAATCTAAATGTCACATGATCTGTCATTACATATACACACCTTTTTGAAAGGCCCCAGAGGCTGCAACACCTAAGTAAGAGGCACCACTAATCAAACACTGCCATGAAGACCAAGGAACTCTCCAAACAAGTAAGGGACAATGTTGTTGAGAAGTACAAGTCAGGGTTAGGTTATAAAAAAATATCAAAATATTTAATGATCCCTAGGAGCACCATCAAATCTATCATAACCAAATGGAAAGAAGATGGCACAACAGCAAACCTGCCAAGAGACGGCCGCACACCAGAACTCACAGACTGGGCAAGGAAGGCATTAATCAGAGAGGCAGCACAGAGACCTAAGATAACCCTGGAGGAGCTGCAGAGTTCCACAGCAGAGACTGGAGTATCTGTATATAGGACGACAATAAGGCGTATGCTCCATAGAGTTGGGCTTTATGGCAGAGTGGCCAGAAGAAAAACATTATTTTCAGCAAAAAACAAAATGGCATGTTTTGAGTTTGCGAAAAGGCATGTGGGAGACTCCCAAAATGTGTGGAGGAAGATGCTCTGGTCTGATGAGACTAAAATTTAACTTTTTGGCCATCAAAAAAAACGCTATGTCTGGAGCAAACACAACACATCACAGAACACCATCCCCACAGTGATACATGGTGGTGGCAGCATCATGCTGTGGGGATGTTTTTCAGCAGTCAGGACTGGGAAACTGGTCAGAGTTGAGGGAAAGATGGATGGTGCTAAATACAGGGATATTCTGGAGCAAAACCTGTACCACTCTGTGTGTGATTTGAGGCTAGGACGGAGGTTCACTTTCCAGCAGGACAATGACCCCAAACACACTGCTAAAGCAACACTTGAGTGATTTATGGGGAAACATGTAAATGTGTTGGAATGGTCTAGTCAAAGCCCAGACCTCAATCCAATAGAAAATCTGTGGTCAGACTTAAAGATTGCTGTTCACAAGCGCAAATCATCCAACTTGAACGAGCTGGAGCAGTTTTGCAAGGAGGAATGGACAAAATAAGATGTGGAAAGCTCATAGAGACTTATTCAAAGCGACTTTGAGCTGTGATAGCCGCAAAAGGTGGCTCTACAAATTATTGACTTTAGGGGGGTGAATAGTTATGCACATTGACTTTTTCTGTTATTTTGTTCTATTTTTTGTTTGCTTCACAATAAAAAAAAAAAACATCTTTAATGTTGTGGGCATGTTCTGTAAATTAAATGATGAAAATCCTCAAACAATCCATGTTAATTCTAGGTTGTGAGGCAACAAAACACAAAAAATGCCAAAGGGGTGAATACTTTTGCAAGGCACTGTATTTTGCTGAAAGTTGCTGAAGTTACTAAGGTTGAAACAAAGGCAGACTTTGCTTGGTAGGCAGAACTATATTTGCCAACAGACTGTATTTCCAGACAACACAGAAAGAAATGTTTTGCCCACGGGACTTTAAACTGCTTGCAGCCCCCCCACCGTCAAATGACGGTGGGGCGGTGTGGCTCTCGTTCTGGGACGCTGTCATATGACGGCATCCCAGAATGGCCACTCTCACGCAGGGGCGCACAGCGTGGCGATTGCGGCTGCGCTGTTTTGCTAGGACACAGTGCGACCTCGATCTCTGTAAAGAGCCACGTCCGCAGCTCTTTAACCATGTGATCGGCTGTGTCCAATCACAGCCGTTCACATGTAAACACGGAGATGCCGGTAATCGGCTCTCCTCGCCTCACACTGACAGAGTATGTCAGAGTATGGCAGGGTATTGGCAGAGTATGACAGGGTATGGCAGAGTATTGGCAGGGTATGGCAGAGTATTGCAGAGTATTGGCAGGGTATTGCAGAGTATTGGCAGGGTATTGCAGAGTATTGGCAGAGTATGGATGGATGGATCCATGGATGTGACTGCAATTGTCACAGAGCAGCGCTGTGGGCACTACAGCTCCAGCCCACAGCGCTGCTGCCATCCGATCTCTCCCCTCCACTGTACAGATCAGTACACAGAGGGGAGAGAGGAACCGGCGTCATGACATGACGCCAGTTTGTTTAAAGTGATCGCTCCATCATTTGACGGAGCAATCACGTGGTAAACGGCCGCCGGATGTACCAAGATGGCCGCCGCTCCGGAGCTAGGCGGAAGCCGCGGCCTTTTCTGAGGCCGCGGCAGCGGAGCGCTCCGTGGATCGCGTGGTGTGCCGATCCGAACAGGTTGACCCGTTCGGATCACGGATCAGTGACGATCCGTTGCACCCCTATTAAAGAGTCACACCTCAGACAGTAAATGTAAAAATATGAAAATTTTAGCTCTCATTGTCTGTATTTCCAGACAACTCAGGAAGCTTGCTTAGAAAAAGGGGAAGTATCCCCCGTGCACTAACTAATGACAAAGCTTGCATAATATATTGAGGTCTGTCTGAAAATAACGAGATTCAGCAATATTGATATTTAGAGGGATGTGAATGTATCCACCCATAAGTGGGGACTTAGGTCATGTTTAGGAATATGTAATGATGTAATGAGAAGTTGCCACCTTTTATATATCACATGATATGCTTTAATGTCATCATTGTATCCTGTTAACTGTAATGTACAAATTGCCATTACACGGAAGTAAACTTTGTAATTGCTACACAGACTAACTTTGTGTCACATGTGGTAAATTCCCTGTACGGTATCTCTGGGCAAGTGATACAAAAAGGTAAAAGTTAAGAGGTTAACCTGAACATAGATTAAATATAAGAAGTATTGTATGTGTTAAAAGGTATTAGAGTTTGGTTCCTTTTACCAAGGGTTTTTGTATTCCATGCTCGCTTACTCGTATTACGCTCGCTTCCGAAGTGGTGTTGGGCTGCATGTGTTGCCCTTTTCCACACCCCCTTTGGAGGATTTGGTGGTTTCTCTGTTTAGGGTGGTCCCCAAGAAGGAACCCCATCAGTTTTGGTTGATTCAACACCTTTCATTCCCAAAGGGTGACTCTATTAATGATGCGATCCACCCAGGTGCTTGCTCTGTGTAATATAACTTTTTTGATGTCGTGTTTTTTTGCATTACGGTTGTGAAGCTCTCATGGCTAGATGTAAAGACGGCTTTTTGTCTGCTGACTGTTCATCCGCAGAGTTTTTATCTATTGGGTTATAAGTTAATGGGCGCCTTTTATGTGGATCGGTCCTGCCTATGGGCTGTTTGGTCTCTTGCTCCCTTTTTGAGACCTTCAGTTCGTTTGTGGAGTGGGTAGTGCGGGACGTGTCAGGGGTCAATTCCATCATTCACTACCTGGATGATTTTTTATGCACGGGTCCCCCTTCCTCTAGGTTATGTGGTATCTTGTTGTGGAGCTCTTTGGGATATCGCTGGCTCCAGACAAGACTGTTGGCCCGGTGGCTGAGCTGAGTTTTTTTAGGGATAGTCATTAATTCCCAGGCAATGGAATTTCAGCTGCCTGATGACAAGCTGGTTGCTCTGCAGTCAGAGATCTGCTTGGTGATAGGTAAGCGCAAACTTCAACTACGTCAGCTGCAGTCCCTCTTGGGTAAGTTGAACTTTGCGTGTTTGTTTTTGCTTCACCGTTTGTCAGCTGCCACGGCGGACGTCTTTTCTCCCACTCATTTTATTACGCTGACATGGGAACACAGGGACGATGTTGGTGTTTGGCATGTTTTCCTGGAAACTTTTAATGGGCGTTCGCTTTGGATGGAAGGGGCGTTAAGTAATTTTGACCTGGAATTTTTTACAGATGCGGCTGAGTTGTCGGGTTATGGGTTCTTTGGGGGAAAATAGAGTGTGGCACATTGGTTGATTGGCGTGAGGCGGGTTTTCTGAAAAATTTGGTCCTGCTAGAATTATTTCCGGCTATTGTCACGGTGGAGGTCTGGGGCGATTGCTTTCGTAATAGTAAGATCTGGCTCCACTGTGACAATTTGGGGGTGGTTCAGGTCAATAACCATGTATCGGGATCATTGGTGTTGGTTGTCAGACTGTTGCGCAAGATTGATCCAGAACTCCTTGAGTGAGAGGACGTGGTCTGCTTATGCAAAGGTTTGGCAGGAGTGGTTGGGTCTTCTGGAGTGTGTAGGTGTTGACCAGTGGCGGCTGGTGGGTTCTTCTTTTGGATGGCGGCAAACAAACAATCCCCACCTGGCGGCACGGCAATGAAACAGAACCTCAGGATGGTCTTGACAACCCAGAATCATCGTTAGAATGGTTGGAATTCTATAATAGAGTTGATTTAAAGCTGCTTGTATTGCAAAGGGAAAAGAAAAGAATAAGAAAAAGATGGTCAAATTGGAAAGCAGGATCACTAACCTGCAGCAGCAGCTTGACTCCATTATCCACTTGCCCACTGGGCACTTAAACCCCCTTCCTAACCAGACCAATTTTCAGCTTTCAGTACTCTCACATTTGGAATGACAATTACTCAGTCATGCAACACTATACCGATATGAATATTCTGTCTTTTCACAAATAGAGCTTTCTTGTGGTGGTATTTAATTACCACTGGGTTTTACATTTTTTGAGCTATATTTGAAAAAGACTGAAAAAATTTGGTTAAAAAAAATGGATTTTTCTTTCTGTTATAAAATTTTGCAAAGTAGTAATTTTTCTTTATAAATTTTGGCCAAAATGTATACTACTACATATCATTGGTAAAAAATAACCCAAATTAGTGTATATTATTTGGTCTGTGTGAAAGTTAGCCTCGGTTCACACCAGAGGCGGCACGACTTGCAGGTCGCCTCACCGAGGCGACCTGCACACGACTGCCCGGGCGACTTGCAAAACGACTTCTGTATAGAAGTCTATGCAAGTCGCCCCAAGTCGCCCCCAAAGTCGTACAGGAACCTTTTTCTAAGTGGGAGCGACTTGCGTCGCTCCCCTTAGAACGGTTCCATAGCACAGAACGGGAGGCGACTTGTCAGGCGACTAGGTTGCCTGACAAGTCGTCCCTGTGTGAACCGAGCCTTATAGAGTCTACAAGCTATGGTGCCAATCATTGAAAATTAAAAAAGTACACCTGATGTACTGACAGCCTCTCATTTTTTGAGACACTAACAAGCCAGGAGAGTACAAATACTTTTTGAAGTTGACATTTTTCCCACAATTCTTTGCAAAATAAATAATTTTTTTTTTCTTAAATTGTCATATTAACAGGTTATTTCTCACACACACAGCATATCCATACCACAAATTACACCCCAAAATACATTCTGCTACTCCTCCTGAGTATGGGAATACCACATGTTGAGACTTTTACAAAGCCTGGCCACATACAGAGGCCAAACATGCAGAGAGCACCATCAGGCATTCTAGGAGCATAAATTACACATATAATTTCATGACTACCTTTTGCACTTATGAAGGTTCTGGAGCATCAGGATGATGGAAATGTCCACATTTTGGAAAGTAAACACCCCAACGTATATTCTAGGAGGCATAATGAGTCATTTTTTTTCCACAAGTTTTTGGAAAATGTGGAAAGAAAATGAAAACACATTTTTTTTTTACACAAAGCTGTCCATTTATACAATATTTCTAACTCATAGCATGTACATAGCAAAAATTACACCTCAAAATATATTCTGCTACTCATTCCGAGTATGGTGATACCACATGTGTGAGACTTTTCCACAGCCTGGCAACATACAGAGGCCCAACATGCAGAGAGCACCATCGGGTGTTCTAGGGGCATACATTTCAAACCAAATTTGACTACCTATTACACGTTTGTAAAACACTGTAGTGGCACTGATGAGAAATGATGTGGCATGGATGAGACATGGATGAGCATGAATGAGGCATAAATGAGTCATGGATTGGAATGGATGAGCCATGGATGAGCATGAATGAGCCATAGATGGGGATGGATGAGCCATGGATGGGAATGGCTGATGGCTGAGCATGGAGGGGGATGGTTGACATGGATGGGGATGGCCGAGTATGGATGGCTGAGCATGGATAGGGATGGCTGAGTATGGATGGGAATGGCTGAGTATGGATGGGGATGGATGGGGATGAATGAATGAATGAATAACTTGTATAGCGCTACATATGCAAACTAAATCGCCTCAGGGCGCTTTTGCCACCAGTATCTGTCTGGGTTTTCAGAAGAGATGGGTCTTGAGCTTCTTCCTGAAGGCCAGATAGTTTTGTGATGGGATGTTTGGGATGGCTGAGTATGGATGGCTGAGCACGGATGAGATGAGTCATGAATGTGGATGGATGAGCCGTGAATGGGGATGGATGAGCCGTGAATGTGGATAGATGAGCCGTGAATGTGGATAGATGAGCCGTGAATGTGGATAGATGAGCCGTGAATGTGGATAGATAAACCATGGATGGGGATGGATGACCCGTGGATGGGAATGGCTGAGCATGGATGGGATGAGCTGTGAATGGGGATGGATGAGCCATGGATAGGGATAACTGCGCATGGATGGGAAAGGCTGAGTATGGATGGTGATGGCTGAACATGGATGGGGATAGCCAAATATGGATGGGGATGGCTGAGTATAGATGGGGATGGCTGAGTATAGATGGGGATGACTGAGTATAGATGGGGATGGCTGAGCATGGATGGGGATGAGCCATGAATGTGGATGGATGAGCCGTGAATTGGGATGGATGAGCCATGGCTGGTGATGAGTATGGATGAGGATGGCTGAGTATGGATGGCTGAGAATGGATAGGGATGGCTGAGCATGGATGGGGATGGGTCGTGAATGTGGATGGATGAGCCGTGAATGGGGATGGCTGAGTATGGATGGGGATGGCCGAGTAGGGATGGCCGAGTATGGATGGGGATGGCCGAGTATGGATGGGGATGGCCGAGCATGGATGGGGATGGCCAAGCATGGATGGGGATGGCTGAGCATGGATCAGGATGGCTGAGCGTGGATGAGGATGGCTGAGCGTGGATGGCTGAGTATGAATGGGGATGGCTGAACATGAATCAGGATGGCTGAGTATGGATGGGGATGAGGCAGGAATGGGCAGAGATCAGATAGATCGATAGGAACATCCAAAAAAAAAAAGAAAGAAATTTCATCGGGACCTTGGAGATTTTAAATCTAATTCCATTTATGTATGGCAACAGACATTAAATCCCATTAATACTAATGACAACAGGAGTGATCAAATGCCGACTCATGCAGAAGGGCCTCAGATTCCCCAAACTCCAGTACAACATCTTAAAAATATCAAATACAATCAGGAAAATGTTAGATCCCCCTGTCCTCCATTGTATGATCCACGGCCAAATAGAGGGAGGAGGAATCAAAGGGGAAGAGCGAGAGATAGAGGCAGCCCTATGAGATCCCAAAGTGCTTTTGTTTATGGCAATACCTATCAGGTCAAATAGATTTGAGCCATTGTGGAATTATGGATAAAGGAATTTCCCCAATCACCACGTCCTTTTTTAGGGGGAGGAAGGGGTTGGCAGAGGGGGGTCAAGGTTACCCACCTCGGAGAGGGAGACCATTTGTGCACCCCCAAATGGGCCCCAACCGCAGGGTACCCCAATGACAGGACCAACCCTATGGAAGTGGGGCAATGTGAAACAGCAAGGTTCATCAGGGAGAGGAGAATAAAGGTGCTGTAGGGCAGGAGGCAGGGTCCAAAAAAAGAAGGAGGGAGACTGGGTTGATGGTGTATATATGAATTAACTAATGTGGAATTATCTGTTAAAGAAATTAATATTTTACATCTGGGACTTAAATGTGGTTTGAAAAGATCAATAAGTTTGATGTGTACATAGATGTACACAAATACATGAGGAAATTAAATATAAAAAAATATTTCTTAAATAAGAGCCCCTACCCGACTAATACTGAAAATAACACATCTAGATCAGTGGATAGTGGATTGCGTAATAAATCTTTGTTCAATCCACCAAACACTGTAACTCAACATCTGGAAGTATTTGCCTGAGAAAAATGTCAACCCGAGGTATTGAGGAGCTGGAAAAAAGGAGAGATATAATTGTAAGGCCCACAGATAAAGGGGGCGGGGTGGTAATTTTATCTAAAGAATTCTATCAGGGGCAGTAAACAGAAATGTTGTCTGATGATCAGGCTTAAAAAAGGTGTATAGAGATCCCACCTCTACAGAGAGGAATTAAAGCGGGGTTCCACCCAAATTTTGAACAATAACTGTATGTATTCTCTTCCTTGCCTAGATGCTGATATGCCGTTTAAAAAAATTTAAATCGCCGTAATTACCTTTTATTTTTCTATTCTTCTTTGCACTTCCTGGTTCTCCTCCCGTGGGAGTAGGTGTGTTTCTAGCCTCTCCCAGACTCCTAGGAGCTAATCTCAGGCTTCCCAGGATGTCACTGATCATGTGCGGGAACGAGCAGTGAATGCTGGGAGCACAGCATTCACCACATCCAGGAAATAAATGCTTGTGGGCTTCAAATGCCCACACTGAAGATGGAAACCGCCTGCAGTGAATAATATAAGTTATTCTTTCCGACGAAATCTGACACAGGCGGACATATTACACACAATATGTGAGTATGTAATGCTGAGAAGAAAAGTTTGTGAATGAACTCAAAAAAAAAAAAAAAAAAAACGATAGATAGGTGGACCCCCGCTTTAAGTATTGTGGTAGAGTCAGGTCACCAATGTGGAGTGCTGACCAGTAAAGAAAATAAATATTTAGCACCAAGTAGTTGTGGTATGCCTACCATTTACACTCTTAACCACTTCAGCCCCAGAAGATTTTACCCCCTTCCTGACCAGAGCACTTTTTTACAATTTGGCACTGCGTCGCTTTAACCGACAATTGCACAGTCATGCAATGCTGTACCCAAACAAAATTTACGTCCTTTTTTTCCCACAAATAGAGCTTTCTTTTGGTGGTATTTGATCACCTCTGCGGTTTTTATTTTTTGCGCTATAAACAAAAAAAGAGCGACAATTTTGAAAAAAAAAACTGTATTTTTTACTTTTTGCTATAATAAATATCCCCAAAAATGTTTTTTTTAAAAAATTGCTTCCTCAGTTTAGGCCAATATATAATCTTCTACATATTTTTGGTAAAAAAAAAAAAAAAAAAAAAAAAAAAATCGTAATATATTGATTGGTTTGCGCAAAAGTTATAGCGCCTATAAACTATGGGAAAGATTTATGGCATTTTTATGGCATTTTTTTATTTTTTATTTTTTTCACTAGTAATGGCGGTGATTTGCAATTTTTAGCAGTACTGTGTCATTGCAGCGGACAGATCGGACACTTTTGACATATTTTTGGGACCATTGACATTTATATAGCGATCAGTGCTATAAAAATGCACTGATTACTGTGTAAATGTCACTGGTAGGGAAGGGGTTAACACTAGGGGGCGATCAAGGGGTTAAATGTGTATTCCCTAGATGTGTTCTAACTGTATGGGGATGTGACTGACTGGGAGAGACGACATATTGTTGTTCCTACTTAGTAGGAACAAACAATATGTCTCCTCTCCCCTGACAGAACAGGGATTTGTGTACTTACACACACACACACAAATCCCCTTACTGGCACTTGTGGCGGCGATTGCGCCCGCCGGTCACATGCATAGGGTGTGCAGCCGGTGCGCGTGCCCTCTGGCGGCTCTTAAAGGGTACAACGTACGCACGCCAGCTTAGACGTGAGCCCAGCAGTGATCATCTTTTGTAATTCATGCAAACTATCCTCAGTGCCAGGCTAAGGCACCTACAAATGTAAGCAGGCACCCCGTTTTGTATTTCTGTGTATTTTTAAATAAAAAACAGTATTGTGCTATGGATTGTCTTTCTGTTTCCTTATGAGAGAATTTGGAGGAGAGGAGGCCACAGGCTTCATCCATTAACTAAGGGTTCCTATTAGGATATCCCTACAGCGCATTAGACCATCTTTTTAAATAAAGAGGTCATAGCCATCTCGTGAGCAGCTTTCATATCTGAGCAACTTTTGGTGTTGTATCATGTTGTACAGTGAAGGATTTCTTCTCTGCCATCAAGATTTTAGTCATCACTAATTTTCACTATGGACTTTTTCAACTTTATATTTTATTCACTTGTTCATCTAAACATTGCACTTTATATTTGCACTGATGTATTCATTTATGGTCTATAGTATTTGTTTCTAGTTAGGTATTAATTACCTGATTTTGCACTTTATTTGCATATGCCATTTTATTCCATGTTATATGGTCGTATAGAGAAGGCACATATTATTATCACACAGCGCCCCCTACCACTCATTTCCCATACAGGGTTTCGCCCAGCAGTGCCATTCTGCCGACGTATATCGTGGGCAAGCGGTTAAAATACATAAAGATCCAGTCAACCCTCCAGCCAGACCTATAGTTAACGGTATTGGGTCTGTTACATCAAGATTGGGGCAGTATTTGGATCAGTTTCTCCAGAGTAGTGTCCTTAAAATGAAGGCTTACTTGAAGGACACTAAGAATTTTTTGCAACTTTTGGAAAATGTGGAGGTAACTAATAATACAGAGATGTATCTGGTAACAGCTGACGTGTCCTCTTTATACACGGTTATACAGCACGACGACGCCTTATTTGCCCTCAATTGGGCCTTAAGCCAAAGAGATGATTTACCATATACTCAGAAAATATTTTTACGCAATGCACTTGACTTTTGTCTCTCTAACTATTTTTGGTTTGATAGCCAGTTTTTCTCCCAGAAGAGAGGGGTTGCTATGGGTGCAAAATGTGCGCCCAGTATTGCAAACCTCTTTAGGGGCGAATCGGAGGACAAATTTGTATTTGGAAATAAGAGGAAAGAACTTGTCTTTTACAGACGGTTCATAGATGACCTATTCTTTATATAGGAAGGGTCGGAGGCATCATTGTGTGAGTTTATCGACTATCTAAATACAAATAAAAATAACATTGAATTATCTAGTCAATGGAGTAAGGATCAGATCAATTTCCTTGATGTAAATGTATACAGACATAATAACCATTTAGAGATAAAGGTCTATTACCCACCAATTGGAACAGTTATCTTCCTTTGCAGAGTGGACACAATCCCCTCTGGCTGAGGAATATACAGAAAGGCCAAATGAGGGTTAAAAGGAACTGTTCAACCACAAGCGACTTTCTCATACAGTCCCAGATTATTAAAAGTAGGTTTGTAGAAAAGGATTATAACCCCAGTTAGACACTTTGGTAGAGGAAGTATCTATCTCCCAGAGAAGTCGTTTTGAGAGATGGAATACTCTGAAATAATGATAATAGCCATGAATGGGGCTTTATATCAGGTTTCCATTCACAATATATATATATACGGTATATATAAGAAGAGGTGGAAGCAATTTTCAAACAACACTGGCATATATTGTGTCTGGACAAAACATTAAAACCAGTACTTCCAGCTGCCCCTAAATTTATATATAGGAAGACCCCCAGTTTTGGTGATAGGGTGGTGAAAAAAATTCTGGACCCACCCACCAGACCTCCATCCTTTTGGGACCGTGATGGCTTCTTTGCATGTAGGAAATGTAAAGCATGTAGAGCGAGATCAACAGCCCAATGAGAGGATTGGAGAATTTCACTTCACCTTCTAATAGTAGAGAATTAAAAATTTGCGAATTCGTTACATGCAACACTACCCATGTAGTTTATGGTTTAGAATATCCGTGTGGGCTGATGTACATTGGGCGCACAAAGAGGTTACTAAGAATTAGGATTGCAGAGCATGTTCAAAACATAAAATTAGGTTTGAAGGATCATAGTGTTTCATTACACTTTAAGATGTTCCACAATCAGGATCTGTCCGGTCTGAAATTTTGGGGCGTAGACCGTATTAAACCAGCTTGGAGAGGTTCTATTATAGCAAGAGAATTATCCAAGCGCAAAACTAAACTGATTTTTCTCACTGATACCCTCATGCCCAAAGGGTTAAATGTGGAACTTGATATCAACTGTTTCATCAGTGAGATATAGGTTTTATTTATGAATTTCTGCTTTTTTAAATATTATTTTCATTATTATATTAAATGAATAATTTACTAATGTTGGGGTTAGTATAATCAACAGCCCCTCGATCTTCTGTTTTCTTATATTCCTTATATTTCCTATATTTCCTATATTTTAGACTTGGATTGATTTATTCTAGTTTGGTATTGCATTAATATTGCATTTATATTACATATAATACATTTGTTTCAATTGCGGATATATTTAATATTAGTTAAGCTATAGTATTTCTCATATTGGAGTTTACAATTTTATTTCATGTGAACAAGTTTATTAATTCTATTAATTTTAATCATGTGAAAATTTAAATGTATTATTTGTTTGGATTATATAACCATACAGGGTAAACTCTAGTATTGCTTGGAGATATCCATGATTGATCTTTACTAGGTAGTATCTGGGTTTGCTAGTATGTCAGTTTGCTTTAAATGAAATGTAGGATGAACAGACTAGCTGTGTGTATTGAATGATTCTCCCGGTGATTGTGATTCTGCTAACAAGCAATGTTGCAATGTAAGGCAGTGATCACTGGGGGTTAGAATAATGCTGGGTTATCCTATGAATGCCAGGACGTTGCGCCATTTGGTCACGCTCTCTGTTGAAGTTGTGATGACGAAACGCGGAGCCTTTTTTTACATGACTAAACCACCCTGGGCGATGAGCTGTTTGAGATAACCTGACCGAATGGGAGACACCTGGTGTGTTTAAGGCTTTTGAATTAAAGACCCCTAGGGGAGGGCGTTTCACGTGGTGTGGACTTTGGTGGATGGTATATGCCTATCAATCATTAAAGTGGGGTTCCACCCAAAAAACAAAAATACCTGGAAAAATTCTAAAAAACAAAACAAAAAAAATTTGGATATTTTTTTTTTTTCACTTACCTCTAAATGCCTGTTGCTAGGTGGTCCCTCGTAGTCTGCCTGTTCCTTTGCCTGGGCTGGTGACATCACTTCCCCTCGGCACAGGAAGGGCTCCGCTCTGCTCCCTCCCTCCTGTCAATCATCTGGGACCCATTACAGGTCCCAGGCGATTGAGCAGCCAATCACGGCGCGCGGCGCCGCTCGCGCATGCGCAGTGGGTGCCAGACTGTGAAGCCACAGCCCGGCGCCCACAGTTGAAATGCCGGCGCCGACGAGCGGAGGGGGGGACGAGCGGGGCTTCGATCCCCCGCATCGCTGGACCCAGGGACAGGTAAGTGTCCAATTAAAAGTCAGCAGCTGCAGTATTTTTAGCTGCTGACTTTTAATTTTTTTTTTTTTTTTTGACGGCCCCCCTGGGTGGAACTCCTCTTTAAGGAGAATCCTTCACCTATCAATTGAGCTGACTCTTCACCTATCAACATACCGGTTTCTCATATATTTTTACATATGAATGCTAGTCATATTTCATTTATTTGATTGGAGCGCTGCTTTGAGTATTGGAACTTTGTCTATATGGACTAAGGACTTTTTTTTACTAACATGTATATGAATAACTATGATTTTTTTTACTGATTCTAGTTTCCCCATTCCTTGGGTGCCTTGCATAGCTGCCTTTTTGGTCATTTCTTCACCCACAGCATGATCTGGAACTCAGCATTGTCTTGTTTTGCTGTGGATCATATTGATGATGAATCTTTGAGGTGATACAGACTTCTAAACAATCAAAACATACAGTATTTTATTATCATTATGTGTATAATTTTTCTCTGTTTTTCTTGGGTTTGTGTAAATATTTTTTTTTTTTGCCTTTTTTCCTTGCAGTGTAGGGTAATATATTTATATTACAGTATATACATTGTTTTAGGTTTTTGATAATTTTTTGGATGCCTTGTTTGTTTTCAGTTTAAAACATTGTATTATCACATGTGCACATGAATGAGGTCTATGTGATCCTAAAGAAGCAGGGGTTCTGAAATGCATTAACCCTTCAACACTTACTAAATCGACATTCTAAGTCCGATGTATTGAAGATGGGTTATTGCTGTAATTTTGACCTCGTGTGTAACAAATGGATTGTTTTTATCCAATTGTATGTGTGAATTACGTTTTTAATGTTTGTGTACAATAAAAATTTATATTTTTTACTTGATGTGCATTTATTATTGGAGGTATATATATATATATATATATATATATATATATAAGAGAGAGCTCCATGTGTTTTGTTTCTTTGGCTAAATCCAAAGCATGCATACAGTATCTCACAAAAGTGAGTGCACGCCTCACATTTTTATAAATATTTTATTCTATCTTTTCATGTGACAACACTGAAGAAATGACACTTTGATACAATGTAAAGTAGTGAGTGTACAGCTTGTATAACAGTGTAAATTTGCTGTCCCCTCAAAATAACTCAACATACAGCCATTAATGTCTAAACCGCTGGCAACAAAAGTGAGTACACCCCTAAGTGAAAATGTCCAAATTGGGCCCAAAGTGTCAATATTTTGTGTGGCCACCATTATTTTCTAGCACTGCCTTAACGATCTTGGGCATGGAGTTCATCAGAGCTTCACAGGTTGCCACTGGAGTCCTCTT
This sequence comes from Lithobates clamitans, assembly GCA_037952925.1. Taxonomy (NCBI): domain Eukaryota; kingdom Metazoa; phylum Chordata; class Amphibia; order Anura; family Ranidae; genus Lithobates; species Lithobates clamitans. The sequence continues at coordinate 2,049,115 of JBBGZY010000808.1, forward strand.
CCACTCCTCCATGACGACATAACAGGGCTGGTGGATGTTAGCCCCCTTGCGCTCTTCCATCTGAGGATGCCCCACAGATGCTCAAAAGGGTTTAGGTCTGGAGACATGGGCTAGTCCATCACCTTTACCCTCAGCTTCTTTAGCAAGGCAGTGGTCGTCTTGGAGGTGTGTTTGGGGTCGTTATCATGTTGGAATACTGCCCTGCGGCCCAGTCTCTGAAGGGAGGGGATCATGCTCTACTTCAGTATGTCACAGTAAATGTTGGCATTCATGGTTCTCTCAATGAACTGTAGCTCCCCAGTGCCAGCAGCATTCATGCAGCCCCAGACCATGACACTCCCACCACCATGCTTGACTGTAGACAAGACGCACTTGTCTTTGTACTCCTCACCTGGTTGCCGCCACACATGCTTGTCACCATCTGAACCAAATCAGATTATCTTGGTCTCATCAGACCACAGGACATGGTTCCAGTAATCCATGTCCTTAGTCTGCTTGTCTTCAGCTAACTGTTTGCAGGTTTTCTTGTGCATCATCTTTAGAAGAGGCTTCCTTCTGGGACGACAGCCATGCAGACCAATATGATGCAGTGTGCGGCGTATGGTCTGAGCACTGACAGGCTGAACCCCCACCCCTTCAACTTCTGCAGCAATGCTGGCAGCACTCATACATCTATTTCCCAAAGACAACCTCTGGATATGACGCTGAGAACGTGCACTCAACTTCTATGTGCGACCATAGAGAGGTCTGTTCTGAGTGGAACCTGTCCTGTTAAATAGCTATATGGTCTTGGCCACCGTGCTACAGCTCAGTTTCAGGGTCTTGGCAATCTTCTTATAGCCTAGGCCATCTTTATGTAGAACAACAATTCTTTTTTTCAGATCCTCAGAGTTCTTTGCCATGAGGGGCCATGTTGAGCTTCCAGTGATCAGTCTGAAAGAGTGGTAACGATAACACCAAATTTAACACACCTGCTCCCCATTCACACATGAGACTTTGTAACACTAACAAGTCACATGACACTGGGGAGGGAAAATGGCTAATTGGACCCAATTTGGACATTTTCACTCAATGGTGTAATCACTTTTGTTGCCAGCGGTTTAGACACTAATGGCTAAACAGCAAATTTACATTGTTATACAAGCTGTACACTCGCTTCTTTAGATTGTAGCAAAGTGTCATTTCTTCAGCGTTGTCACATGAAAAGATCTAATAAAATATTTACAAAAATGTGAGGGGTGTAAAGGTCTATGCATATTTATTGTTGTCAATCTGCCTAGAATGAACCCATTTTGATATGACCAAACTACCGTATTTATCGGCGTATAACACGCACTTTTCTCCCCTTAAAATCAGGGAAAAATCGCAGGTGCGTGTTATACACCGATCCCCTGCAATCCTGACCTGTCAGATCTAAAAAAATCGCCGACCGCGATTTGAAAATGCCGCCGCCAGCTCAGAAATACACAGTGCCGGTCCTCGGCTCTTCTCGGCCACTTTCGGTTTCACTCGAGCGCCGCCCGAACCTAGCCAAGTGTACTCGGCTAGGTTCGGATAGCTCCGCTCACCGTCACGCCCATCCTGAGTGGAGCCGAAAGTGAACGAGAGCCGCCGAGAAGAGCCGAGGACCGTCTCTGTGTATTTTGGCGCTGGCGGCGCCATTTTCAAATCGCGGTCGGTGATTTTGAAGCTCAGCGAGCTGCAAGGCTGGACTGGGGCAAGGCTGGACTGGGGCAAGGCTGTAATGGACACTGGGGAAGGCTGCACTGACAAGGCTGCAGTGACAAGGCTGCAGTGACATGGCTGCACTGACATGGCTGCACTGGCAAGGCTGCACTGACATGGCTGCACTGAGAAGGCTGCAATGATGGGCATTTAAATGTAAGTTTTTTTCCCTTCAACTTCCCTCCTTAAAATTGCCTCCTAAATTGGGGTGCGTGTTATACGCCGGTGCGTGTTATATGCCAATAAATAGGGTATATCTGAGGTCACCCCATTCAATCTGCATGCCAATACTTTATCTAGGATTTTATTGTCTGATTTAGATAGGATGGTATAATTCACAAAATAAGTGACATTTATGTGGTTTGCAAGTAAGAACAATTAATGCCTTGGTGGCATCCTTCTTCAAAAGCATAGACAAATATTTGTAGCAGTAGGTGGGGAATTAGGATCTCCTTAAAGTGAATATACAATTCTATGAAAAAGCCATCCCACACTGACATTTTATTGTGTGTAAAAGATAAGAAACTGAAAAATCACGCAACTATAATAAGATTAGACATGTAAGATGCATGTAAAGAATTTTTGCCTAACAGCCATCAAATATATCTGTGTAATAGATGTATTGTACAGACTTCACATTTACTGTACAGCAAAACAATACTTGTTTTGAAGAAACTCTGTATGTGTAAATCAAATGTCTGGTCACTGTTAGGGATGAGCCGAACACCCCCCGGTTCGGTTCGCACCAGAACCTGCGAACGGACCGAAAGTTCGCACGAACGTTAGAACCCCATTGACGTCTATGGGACTCGAACGTTCGAAATTAAAAGTGCTCATTTTAAAGGCTAGTTTGCATAGTATTGTCCTAAAAAGGGTTTGGGGACCCGGGTCCTATCCCAGGGGACATGTATCAATGCAAAAAAAACTTTTAAAAACGGCCGTTTTTTCGGGAGCAGTGATTTTAATGATGCTTAAAGTAAAAAAAAAAAAAAAAAAAGTGAAATATTCCTTTAAATATCGTACCTGGGGGGTGTCTATAGTATGCCTGTAAAGTGACGCGTGTTTCCCGTGTTTAGAACAGTCCCTGCACCAAATGTCATTTTTAAAGGAAAAAATCTCATTTAAAACTGCTTGCGGGTTTAATGTAATGTCGGGTCATGGCAATATGGATGAAAATCAGTGAGACAAACGGCATTGGTACCCCCCAGTCCATTACCAGGCCCTTTGGGTCTTGTATGGATATTAAGGGGAACCCCGCACCCAAATTAAAATAAGGAAAGGTGTGGGGCCACCAGGCCCTATATACTCTGAACAGCAGTATACAGGCGGTGCAAACAAGACAGGGACTGTAGGTTTGTTGTTAAGTAGAATCTGTTTGTAATTTTGAACGGGTACACTTTTAACGTGTTTAGCTCCAGCCAAAAAATCTTTTTTAAGCTTTTTGGAAAACATAGGGAAGGGTTATCACCCCTGTGACATTTGTTTTGCTGTCTTTCCTCCTCTTCAGAAGATTTCACCTCACTTTTTGTCCCAATGAAAAATGTTTTTTGAAAACAAGGATTGGAAAGCATCAGTGGAAAGGAGAATTTTTTTTCCCATATTAACTCTTACAGGAGAGAATTTCCCTCCTTAGGGGTAGATTTCATCTCACTTCCTGTTGTCTCCTTCCGTTTGCAAGTAGGAGTCGTTTGTAAGTTAGATGTTTGAAAGTAGGGTCCTGCCCTATATACTTAGCAGAAATTTGGGCCTTAGGTGTTGCTGTGGCCAACAACACTGTAGGCCCTCACAGGGCCCTGCTGTGAAATATTAGATCAAGAATTGTAATTACATGCCCCTGTTGAACAGGAGCTGAAAAATTAGGCCTTAGGCACTGGTGCTGGTGCCACAACACTGCAACCCCTTACAGACACTCTAGTTGGAATGCAGGAACGAGCCCTGCTGCAAAGTATTGCATCAAAAATTGTAATTACACGCCCCTGTTAGACAGGAGCAAAAAAATTGGGCCTTGGGCACTGGTGCTGGTGCCACAACACTGCAACCCCTCACAGACACTCTAGTTGGAATGCAGGAACGAGCCCTGCTGCAAAGTATTACATCAAAAATTGTAATTACACGCCCCTGTTGAACAGGGGCTGAAAAATTGTGCCTTAGGCACTGGTGGTGGCGCCCAGAACCAAAAATGTTCTTACAAGCTATCAGCGTGATGATTGAGGAGGAAGAGGATAATTACTCAGGGATAGTCACTCAGCATCAGCATAGGCAGTCTTTGAAGGGATCTGAGATTTCAAAAAAAATTATTCGGTTACATCAGCATCAGGTGCTTGGTAGCTGGTGGTGATCCAAGACTGATTCATTTTTATGAAGGTCAGTCGATCGACCAAGTCGGTGGACAGACGCACCCTGTGATCGGTTACCACGCCTCCAGCAGCACTGACTGTGCGTTCCGAAAGAGCGCTGGATGCAGGACAGGCCAGTAGCTCAATTGCATACTGTGCAAGCTCTGGCCAGTGATCCATCCTCAAGACCCAGTAAACCAGAGGATTTTCGGTGGGAAAGGTGTCCAAGTCTGATCTTGCCCCTAGGTATTCCTGCACCATGTAAAACAGACGCTGGCGATGGTTGCTGGAACCGATCATACCTTGGGGCTGCGGACCAAAAAATTGTCTGAACGCATCGGTCAGACAGCCACCTTCTCCACCACTCCTTCTTTGACTGACCGAAGCCTCAGCAACACGTTGTCCAGAAACAGGAGTTTGTAACCTCCCAGTCTCTGGGAACGCGTTGCACAGACCTTTCTGCAAGGCCTCCCAAAGATGTTTCATCCTTTGCTCCCTCTGCGATGGCAAGATAAGGTCCGCAACCTTACCCTTGTAACGTGGATCAAGGAGGGTTGCCAGCCAGTATTGGTCCTTCTCCTTGATACCACGAATACGAGGATCCTTACGCAGGCTTTGCAGGATCAGGGAGGCCATGCAGCGTAGGTTTGCTGAGGCATTCGGTCCGGAGTCCTCTGGGTCACTAAGGACGACATGGTCCGCAGCCACCTCCTCCCAGCCACGTACAAGTCCATGTGTTTCTTGGGACTGATCCCTTAAAGACTGCTGCTGATGCTGAGTGCCAGGCTCCACCTCCATACTGACACAATCTTCCTCCTCCTCCTCCTCCTCCTCCTCCTCCTCATCCTCTTCCTGTGTGATCGGCGGGCACGCAGGAACACTGTCTGGATAAAGGGGGCCTTGAGAGCTAAGGAAGTCCTCCTCTTCCTGCCTCTGTTCTGCCTCAAGTGCCCTGTCCATTATTCCACGCAGCGTGTGCTCCAACAGGTGGACAAGGGGGACAGTGTCACTGATGCATGCACTGTCACTGCTCACCATCCTCGCGGCCTCCTCAAATGGTGACAGGACAGTGCATGCATCCCTGATCATGGCCCACTGGCGTGGGGAAAAAAAACCAAGCTCCCCTGACCCTGTCCTGGTGCCATAGTCGCACAGGTACTCATTGATGGCCCTCTGCTGCGTGTGCAGCCGCTGCAGCATGGCCAACGTTGAGTTCCACCTGGTGGGCATGTCACAGATTAGGCGGTTCTTGGGCAGGTTAAACTCCTTTTGGAGGTCCGTCAGCCGAGCACTGGCATTATATGACCGGCGGAAATGCACACAGACTTTCCTGGCCTGCCTCAGGACATCCTGTAAGCCCGGGTACCTGCCCAAGAACCGCTGCACCACCAAGTTAAGGACGTGAGCCAAACAGGGCACATGGGTCATTTGTCCCTGTCGGAGGGCAGAGAGGAGGTTGGTGCCATTGTCGCAAACCACCATTCCTGCCTTAAGTTGGCGTGGCGTCAACCACCTCTGAACCTGCCCCTGCAGAGCTGACAGAACCTCTGCCCCAGTGTGGCTCCTGTCCCCCAAGCACACCAGCTCAAGCACCGCATGGCATCTTTTGGCCTGCGTACTTGCGTAGCCCCTTGAACGACTACGGAGCACCGCTGGTTCCGAGGAAGAGGCCATAGAGGAAGAAGAAGAGGAGGGGGTGGAGGGGAGAGGTGTGTCACAATCATTAGCATTTTGGAGGCGTGGTGGCGGAACAACCTCCAACACTACTGCACCTTGTCCTGCATCCTTCCCAGCTGCCAGCAGAGTCACCCAATGCGCCGTGAAACTTAGGTAACGTCCCTGTCCATGCCTGCTGGACCATGAGTCAGCGGTAATATGCACCTTACCGCTGACCGCCCTGTCCAGCGAGGCATGGACATTGCCTTCCACATGCCGGTAGAGAGCCGGAATCGTCTTCCGTGAGAAAAAGTGGCGTTTGGGTACCTGCCACTGAGGAACCGCACATTCCACAAACTCAGTCTACCAACTGAAAAGGCAGCAGTTGAAGTGCTAGCAATTTTGCCAAGCTAGCATTCAACCGCTGGGCATGTGGATGGCTGGGTGCAAACTTCTTTCGGCGGTGCAGCAGCTGGGGCAGGGAAATTTGCCTGGTACAATCTGACGTCGGTGTACCAAAAGCAGATTGCCCACAAGTACTTGGCTGTGACACACCTAATTCTACACCTTCATTCCTCTCAGTGCGGGTCTCAGAGAGGACTGAAGGTCTAGTGGGGTTGGAAATCTCAGCTGATGAGGAGCAAGGAGAGGTCCTCTTTGTTCTTTGGTGTGGGTCTTTTAGATGCGCTTGCCAACGAACTGCATGGCAGGTCAACATATGTCTGGTCAAGCATGTGGTACCCAAGCGGGAGATGTTTTGGCCACGTGAGATACGCTTGAGACATATGTTGCAAATAGCAGCGGTGCGAACTGATGCACTCGTCTCAAAAAAGGCCCACACCAAAGAGCTTTTTGAATAACGCGCAGAGACTGCAGCGCCCTGCACATGTGATGCAGTCAATGTGCTGCCCTTAGGCTGGCTCCTGGAGGGCATCCTGCCTCGTTGGTGATGTGCCGCCTCCTCCTCCTCCTCTCTCCTATCAGGCACCTACGTTGAGTCAGTGACCTCATCATCCCCTCCCTCCTCATCACTGGAGCAAACCTGGCAGTATGCTGCAGCAGGGGGAGCATGACTGCCAGATTGCTGTCCTTCTTGGGCACCCCCTCTGTCCGTGCTCATGTTACTGCCTTCATCGAGCTCAGTATCATCATCAGAGCCTTCCAAACGCTGGGCATCCTCCTGGAGCATGTACCCAACACTGTGGTCAAACAGTTCAAGGGACTCCTCAGGAGGACATGGTGGAGCTAGGGAAGGAGTCACTGATGACATTGAGCTGAGGGAAGAGGCCGCTGCTTTGCCAGACAAAGCACCCTGGGCATGGGTGAGAGAGGATAAGGAGGATGAGGACGGCTTGGTCATCCACTCGACCAAGTCTTCCGCATGTTGCGGCTCAACACGGCCAGCTGCCGAAAAAAAGGCCAAGCGTGTCCCATGGCCACGTGCTGATGAGGATGCACCGTCTCCACGACCAGCACTAGACACAGAGCCTGCTTGCCCTCTCTTATTGGCTTGTGACTGTCTGCCTCTCCTTCTTGGCCTTCCAGACATACTAATGGCCTGTAGCTGCACTAAGCTGGGATATATAATTATATATATATATACTGCAGCTAGCAAAATCAACTGCCTGCCTGTAGTATGAGAACACCACCAACCTTCTACAGGTACAAAATTGGGAGTGTGTCTACACACGGAGTGGCACCGTGGACACAGACAAAAAAGTAAAAATGTGCCACGTCCTAACAAATTGTATTTTTTTTTTTTTTTTTTTTCTTTTTGTCTCCCTTCTTTCTTCCTTTATTCTTTTAGGCACTGGGGATAAAAAATTGTGTATTTACCCTATAAACTTTCCCTACGGCTACATACCTTTTCTAACATTATATGAAATCATGTTGTGTACGCCCCCATAGCTAGCCTTTCATCGCCCCCTATTTGGCGTACCCATTTTTTGCTCCGCTTGAACCAGCATTCACTTCTCAAACATTATCGATGTGGCGTCATTAGAGACGTCTGTTTTGTGATCATATACACTGTATTAACCCTTATGCTTTTGCTATGTTTATATGTTCTGATAGCCACCACGCATCTTGTATCGCTCCTGAAGAAGCGTAATCTTACGCGAAACATGTCGAGTATCCAAGATTTATATGATCTGAACTGATTATAGACCCGCTATCAAGTCACCATTTCGGACTGATCTTGTTGTGGAAACTATACCCAGACGTCCGAATAATACATTATAGATGGTGCTGTATAGCGAGCATTTTTAAGTACATACACATGTTGTGGTGTGTTTTTTAGACAATATGTTTTCTGTATGTTATGTATTTTTCTAAGTAAATAAAACTATATATTTTTTAATCAGTTTGTTAGACTTGTGCCTAAAAAGTCCATAAAAGTCCCTCTTGTTCTGTTCTCTATACAATTTGTTAGGACGTGGCACATTTTTACTTTTTTGTCTGTGTCCACGGTGCCACTCCGTGTGTAGACACACTCCCAATTTTGTATTGACAGATATGGGTGGAAGCACCCGGGCCCCTTGGTGACCATTTGCTTCATGGGAACCATTTTTGTGGCTGATACAATAGACCCTTACTACTTGTACTAACTCATAGTTGACTTTTCCTCTAAATCCGCAGTTTTTAGTTTTCTTTATCTTCTGTTTAAATACTAAAAAGAGAGTACTTATGGACTTTGTAGGTACAGCATGGACAGGATATATGTCGGAAATTCATACTAACTGTAATGTTGATACAGAACAAGAAATTGGTATCAATCAATATATGGCAAAGATGAAACGCCTTTTGAAAAAGAAGGCCAATCTTTATTGGCATATAGAATTCCTAAATAAATATGTCCGGGAAAACATCAGTCCCTTGGGACTTAGGATACAAGTATACCCCTCATTCCAGACCACTACCCCCGAATTTAAGGCAGCGTGGGAAAGTGCTCTAACAACTTGTAGTACTAATTTGATGAAACTTCTCATCTCTCAATACCAATCAGAATTGACCACGCTTGATCAAGAGATTATAACGTTACAATCTTCCAATGAAAGCATAAAAACCCATGCCCTATACACCAAACGGTGGCAAGATATTAAAGATTTTGTCACCAAAATCACTAGAGATATCATTTATAAAAAACAAAACAAACTATCGAAAGACCGTTTGGCCTTTATGGATGGTTTTGCATATCATTGGCAATTGTCCTCCCAAAATAAGGGGTCTAGAACTAGGAATCGCACTCAAAGAAATCAAGCAAATGTACCGCATACCACAGATGATGATACAGAATCTGACTCTTCTCTGTTTTCTTCACAGCCTTCGTCCAGAAAAAACAATTCCACTACTCATCACTCTCAACCAGGAGCACGTAAGCGGGATCTTGGTGGTGGGTCTTACACTCCATACTTTAAAAGACGTCCTCCTTCTGATAACACTTCTTTACATACTAAATTTTCACATGACACTCCTTCGAATACTGACACAAATGGACACACACCTGGCAAATACCTGGGAGCTACGGCACTTCAGGCGATCCAGCTCCTCAACACACAACCACAGGTACACGCTTCGTCGATGAATGTGACTTCATCCTCTATAATCAATGACACAGGTAGACACTCAGTACAAGGGGCTATGGCCCCTGAAACTACACAATCAACACCATTAAATACCTCTGGTAACAACACATCTAATACACATCTTCGACAAAGCACACTTGACTCACACGTCTCTCAAACAAGGAACTCGTCACTAAATTTTCAGGTACCAGAGCACAAACCACCGCTCACATAACCACTAACTTAGATATTTTGAATTTAACCCCCTATTCCCTCAATGTTCACCAAGTGGAGGTTCTCCAACTTGGCCTGAGTTTTTGTCCATCCACCATGATCGACAAATATGAAACCATTAAGGACCTATACTTGTTCTCTAGGAATCTCACATACAAGTTCCTGTTTGATGAGGATCGGGCCCGATCCATACAGGACAAGCAGATTTCCGAACAAGTCAAAAATTTCACGATGGAGGACTTCAGAGCCCTCCGAGACTTAATGTTATTACTTGATGAGAACGATCAATCTAGCCAGGAGGAGACTCCTATAATTTCAAACTCTAACTTTGGAGTCACCACACCTAAAAATCCATTCAGAGCCAAATCTCAACGCTTTCCCGATCTAATGACCAATCCTAACATCTGGGCCTTCCTGATGGGCACGATCAACGATGTCAGAAAAATGAATGTAGTACAAAAACCCCGAAATTTGACCCCCGCTCAAGTACAAGCAATCACACAACTACAAAACCATCCCGATTTGGTAATTAAACCAGCCGATAAAGGCGGGAATATTGTCCTCATGACTAAAGTGAACTATAAACAGATGGTCATGGACATCCTTGGTAATAAAACTTGGTATAGACCTATTGAGCCTACAGAAATCGATCAGTATAGGACTGATTTTCTGACTATCGTTGGTTCTGCCCACCAGGAAGGCCTCATTGACCAGGACCTTTATAATTTTTTGAATATACGCCATCCCAGGATGGCTACATTTTATGCACTTCCAAAAGTGCATAAAAACCAGATCAGGCCTCCGGGTAGACCCATAGTGTCAGGCATTGGATCTCTAACTGAGAATGCAAGTCGACTAGTCGACTCAATCCTCTTACCGCACGTACTATCTTTACCTTCATACATAAAGGATACATTGGATCTTTTGAAGCAGATCGAGGGGTTGGTCGTGCCTCCTGATGCCCTGCTCGTGACCTTGGATGTCGAGGCTCTTTACTCGAGCATCCCTCACGAGCAGGGCATCAGGACAGCGCGTACCTTCCTTCGTGAACAAACGCACCATCGCTGGGATTATTGTGAATTTATTTTGAAGTTGTTGCATTTTATCCTCACGCACAATTGTTTTACTTTTGACGAGTCCCACTTCCTCCAGGTACAGGGCGTGGCCATGGGCACCTGCTGCGCGCCCACCTACGCCAATCTGTACCTGGGGGGGTGGGAACGTGCAGTGTTCTCGGATGACAGCCTACTACACTTCACGAATCAGGTGATGTGTTGGTGGCGTTTTATCGATGACATTTTTATGGTATGGTCGGGATCTATGGAGAGCTTAAACACCTTTGTGGGGAGATTAAACTGCAACGATTTTAATCTGAGTTTCACGGTATGCAGTGATCGCTCTACGATTACATTTCTTGACCTTACAATTTGTAAAGATAATGATGGCCGGCTGGCCACCTCCCTGTTCCGTAAACCTACAGCAGGTAATACCCTGCTGCATGCAGGAAGTGCTCACCCACACACTCTCATTAGGAGTATACCTTACGCGCAGTACCTTAGACTCCGTAGGAACTGCACGTTCACAGAGGATTTTAAGCAACAAGCTAATATACTTCGTGACCGAATGAAAGCAAGAGGTTACAGTAAATCACTTCTTCGCCGTGCTTACAACAAAGCACTGCGCCAATCACGAAATTCCCTTCTATATCAGAAAAAAACTCCTAAATCTAACCTGACGGTAAGATACATTACCAGTTATTCTGAACACCATTCAGAATTACGCGATATTTTAACTACACACTGGTCTCTTCTACGTGAGGACCCAATCCTGGCAAAATATGTTACCTCTACCCCAGCCATTACATTTCGGAGATGTAGATCCCTTAGAGATAAACTTACATCTAGTCATTTTTGCAATGATCTCTCACTGCAAACTGGTCTGAGAGGGATCACCAGATGCGGAAGATGCTCGTTTTGTCCCTGGATCCAGGTGGGCACCTGCTTCAGACTCCCTAATGGAGAAATGTTTACTCCCCCTTTTCACGCAAATTGTGAAACTCAGGGCTTAGTTTACCTTATGACATGCAAGTGCCAAGCCTTCTATGTCGGAAAGACTATTAGACAATTTCGCTCACGTATAAAGGACCATATATACTACTCTGGAGGAGGAAAAATGATTACATCAGTTAGCAGGCACCTGGACCTTTACCATAGGTTCGACACCTCGGTGGTTTCCTTCATCGCCCTTGCGGTGATTCCAAAAAGCCCCAGAGGTGGAGACTGGGACAAACAAATTTTGAGACGAGAGACACTCTGGATAGAACGCCTGAATGCAACTCGATTCCCTGGCATAAACGAATCGCATTCATATAAACCCTTCCTCTGACAGCATATTTGACACATGAACGGTTTTTTGTAAAACTTCAGTCCATGTGGTCAATTTTTCATACCAATGTTTTGGAAATATGTTTGTCCTATTTGTTTATAAAACAAATACATATACACAATAAAACTCTGTCTTCAATTCTTTCATCTTTCTCTACACCACTAATTTCCCCCTTCCCTGTTTCTTCCCTTTTCCTCTCTTCTTTAGGAGACTTATTTCTTGTACATTTATTTATACATATGACCCCTAACATGCTGTTCGCTATTTAAGTCCATATTCTCTTAACTTTTTGTATCTTATATGTATGTCTATATATCAATATCTTCATACATGCATTACGCAAATTAGGGTTTCACTGTGGCTTGTACCCACAGTAAGTAACCCTCATGTATATACTGCGGTCCTTGAGCTATACATCTGAGGATTAAGATTCTCTCAGGTGTTGTCTAAATTCTTTCTATGTTGAAGCTTTAAATTTCTTTATATACACCTATTTTTGCTGCTGAGTTCGCGCGGAGCATTTATATGGGCGCCACCTGGTGGTGAGTTCTTGGCTGCTATGCGGCCGCCCAGCGTCACCTCAGTTCTCTCTGATGTGGCGCTCACAACAGCTGGTGCAAATCTGTGCCGGCTGTTGTAGCCCGCGGTGGGCGTGTGTTGCTTTCCTCACTGGAGGTGCCGCCCTTGTTTGGATAGCGCTTCCGTGTGTGGGCGGCGCGCATGCGCACTGCGAGCATTTGGCCGGTCCGGATGACGTCACGTCGGCGTCGCCGATTGGTTGACGACGGACGGGACGTGCACACAAATAGGACAGCGTCCTGTCATGGTGTGCACTCCGCTCCAGCCCCAGGCGAGACACCACACGCCGGAGATCATTCTTACCATCATATGCAGGTACCCCTTTTGCTTACTACAATGCATAGTGGCCAGATACTGAACATGGATTAACCCTTACCTTTTTGAATTAGTTATCATTTTTACCATCCCCTTCCTTTCTCTTCCATGTGTATGTTTATATTTTAGGGAAGATCTTTTGGCAGACTGCATCTGGCTACAGTAGGCTTTTTGACTACCCCCTGCCCAGAAGTACCTGAGCTCAAATCTAGAGTTATATAGAGACAAAATAATATAAAGTTTAATCTGCAAAAATCAAAGACTGGTAAGTGTTGTGAGAACATGGTGGGGGCTGTGTCATTTGACACATACCACCCCCCCTGTGCTTATACATGCTTATCTGTTACTATAAACTTACTATCTCTCTTTTAGGAACGGGCCTATGCAACCTATTTATTATTATCAACCCACATATATCTCCGACGTGTGTTAGATATATCTGTCGGCCGGTTTGTCGGCCCCTGTTTGGGCTTGTGGGTCATTATCCTTGACATATCTTTATATGTTTTCTACAATGTAAGTATTTCCTCCAGCCTATTACTTTTTCTTTTTCCCCTTCCTTTTCTTCCCTCTCCCCTCCATTTCCTGTCCCCACATCTTCCTTCCCTCTCCCCCTCCCCTTCTCCCCCTTCCCTTTCTTGCCCTTTCCTCCCTTCTCCCCTTTTTTACCTTTCACACCTTTTTTTTTTTTCTTTTTGTCTCCCTTCTTTCTTCCTTTATTCTTTTAGGCACTGGGGATAAAAAATTGTGTATTTACCCTATAAACTTTCCCTACGGCTACATACCTTTTCTAACATTATATGAAATCATGTTGTGTACGCCCCCATAGCTAGCCTTTCATCGCCCCCTATTTGGCGTACCCATTTTTTGCTCCGCTTGAACCAGCATTCACTTCTCAAACATTATCGATGTGGCGTCATTAGAGACGTCTGTTTTGTGATCATATACACTGTATTAACCCTTATGCTTTTGCTATGTTTATATGTTCTGATAGCCACCACGCATCTTGTATCGCTCCTGAAGAAGCGTAATCTTACGCGAAACATGTCGAGTATCCAAGATTTATATGATCTGAACTGATTATAGACCCGCTATCAAGTCACCATTTCGGACTGATCTTGTTGTGGAAACTATACCCAGACGTCCGAATAATACATTATAGATGGTGCTGTATAGCGAGCATTTTTAAGTACATACACATGTTGTGGTGTGTTTTTTAGACAATATGTTTTCTGTATGTTATGTATTTTTCTAAGTAAATAAAACTATATATTTTTTAATCAGTTTGTTAGACTTGTGCCTAAAAAGTCCATAAAAGTCCCTCTTGTTCTGTTCTCTATACAACCTTCTACAGGTAGCTTTAGCTGAACACTGTGAGGTGGACGCACCCCACTAACTTGTAGGTTTAGCTGAACACTGTGAGAAGGACGCACTGCACTAACTGTAAATAGTCTAGCTGCCTGACCGTGGTACTAATAGGATCAAAAGAACACCAGTAATTTTCTTTAGGTAGCTGTAAATACTTTAACAAGACAAGCCTGCCTGTCAGTAGGAAGATAACAGGAACGGATCTAGCTGAACACTGTGAGCAGGACGCACTGCACTAAATGTAAATAGTCTAGAAGATAACAGGAACGGATCTAGCTGAACACTGTGAGCAGGACGCACTGCACTAAATGTAAATAGTCTAGAAGATAACAGGAACGGATCTAGCTAAACTGAATACAGTATATATATATATATATATATGCAACACCTGGGATGCATATATATACACAATACACTGTAAGTGCAGCTAACTGACTGACTGTTCTGCCTAATCTATCTAACTCAAATCAAATGACACTGTCTCTCTGTCTATCTCTTTCAACGCCGGAACACACACTACACAGGGCCGCCGTGCAGGCGGCCTTATATAGTGTGGGGCGTGTACTAAATCCCCTGAGCCATAATTGGCCAAAGCCTCCTTGGCTTTGGCCAATTACGGCTCTCTGTTCAGGCGGCGCTGTGATTGGCCAAGCATGCGGGTCATAGTGCATGCTTGGCCAATCATCAGCAAGCAATGCACTGCGATGCCGCAGTGAATTATGGGCCGTGACGCGCCACACGAATTTGGCGCGAACGGCCCATATCGTTCGCAATTCGGTGAACGACCGAACAGCCGATGTTCGAGTCGAACATGGGTTCGACTCGAACACGAAGCTCATCCCCAGTCACTGTATATGCTCAATGCCTTTCACCATTTGCCTCCTGAGGAGAGCAAGTGGCAATCTAGATTGACATCCTTAAGTCAAACATATAATATCGATAACGAAACGTACTATCATTTAAAAGTTATATAAACCATTAAAATCATTGACGTGTAATGATTCAGTAAAGACTAAACCAGCACCCAATGGGAGCCAGCAGGTGCATCCCCTGCATGGGGCCGTTAGGACAAAACGCGTTGGGTGACATTCGTGGCAATCGATTTTTACCTTCCTCAGAACAAGCTTGTTTTTATCTGCAACTCTAAGTGTGAACCCCTCTTTTTTAAAACTAACAGACCTCATGGTATTACACTATGTGGATCCATTTGTTTTTCATGTTCAATGCCAATGGAATGATTTAACATTTGCTGCACTTTTTGGAGTTCGTTTGTCTTAAGTACGATCTTCCATCATCCATCCTTGAGCTCTATCTTCCACCTACTGCTGCATTTTACAGGTCATTACATTGAGTCCTCACCATGCCCGTTTGACCCGTGTGCTGTAAGGTATATGTGTGTCCACCCCACCTTATTTTTCTTGACTGCATTTCATGATCAAGCATTTTTTTCAAGATTTATTATTTGGACTTTACGCTTGTGTTTATTATTCACACCGTCATGGTATATTTAATCAAAATGGACTGATGTGCTACGTACATTTTCCTTATATCAACTGTCACAGTGGTTTATTTAATTTTATCACTTTTTGAGCGCTACACTATTAATTTGTATATCTGTTGTTGAGCGGGCCGCCATCACAGCAGAATTGAGTCCTATCACAGACCATTTAGCAGTCTATGCGTGTATTCTCTCATGCCTCCCAACCGGCCACCCATGTCAACCTATTAGCAAGACAGGGGGTGGGAGCAACTGCAGATCGGGACAGAGAGCAGGAAACTTTTCATTATAACAAGCAGGTAATCACCTGCTTGTTAATATAGGTTGGCAGCTCCCGCTCTCTGTCCCGATTTGCAGCTTCTCCCACCCCCTGCCTTGCTAATAGGCTGACATGGGTGGCCAGTCGGGAGACATAAGAGGATACACACAGGCTGATAACTGCCTCTGCCTTGCCAAAGGAAAGACACTGCAGGGGTAGAGATTAAAATGGACACTGTGCAGGGAAGACTGATGGGGGGGGGGGGGGGGCGGCGTGAATGCATGACTGCAGAGAAGACTGTGCTTGGGGGGAAATGAGTGAAAAATATTGAAAATAACGTTTGTTAGTGAGTGTGTGTGTGTGTGTGTGTGTGTCCCTTCCCTCCAATCAGCTCTCCTCACTGAGCTCTGCAGAGTGTAATTCCAGCTCTCCACCCCCTTTTTTTCTGAACTCTCAGACACGCTGTATAAATTCTACATTTTGAACAGATGTAGCAAAGAGAATACTACAGATCAACAGGTACAACTTATGTAGGAGGGTTTCATCTCTGTGTATACCTGAGGCCAGTCACTTCATTTAGGTATGTGTAAAAGGTTTACATTTCCCATACGCTTTGTTTTTTTTATTCCTAACCTACATATTATAATAAACACACACACACACACACACACACACACACACACACACACACACACACACACACACACACACACACACACACACACACACACACACACACACACACACACACACACACACACACACACTGCCAAATAAGCAAAGACAGTTTACTTGTTTACACAATTTTCACAATCAAATTATTTAACTAAATATCCCCTTTTGTCACATGCTTACACATTCATTACATTATTATTTTTTTCTGAACAGCCAAAAGCAGCTTCAAAAGCTACTTTTGCATCATCTGTGATCTCATTCAGGACAGAGTACAGAAGGTCAATGCATGCAGAAGCAGACAAGATCTTGAGACAAGATCATAAGTGATCTCATATTTCACAAATGGAGATTTCATTAAACTTTTTACATCATTTCTACCAGACCTTTCCACCAAATCATTCAAAGATTTCTCATCAAGACCAAAACTTTCTACATATTGACTAATACGGTAAGTTAAGGATAACATCTCATTGACATCGGATAACCCAGGGACAATAGATGCTGCAATGGCTTGCAAAGCAACCAAAGGAACTATACTCATTAGAGCCTGCAATTTCATTTGTATTGCCTCAGAGGAAATGTTAGGCAGGGCTCGTAAATAAACATAACGCTTGTGGCTCGGAAGCTCTTCCTCAAACGTTTTCAGCAAACGAGAGAAATCAAATAGCGCAGGCTTGAAAGAGGATACTAGGAAGACAGAATCGTCTGTAATGTCCTTTATATCCATTTTGAGAGAATTAACACAATCCTGCCTGATCTTCTCTAATAACTTTTTTTCATTGAAAGTTTTAGCTCTACGTTCTTGGCTTTCACGCAAGTCCCCTTAATTTTTGATCTCACAAAGTAGAACTTCTTGTTCATTTTTTGGATCTCCTCAGCCAGCATACTGCGATTCTCCTTGAATCTTTCAGATGCAATTATAATAAAAAAGTTATACCGCTGAAACTGAACTTTATCCAGATATTCACTGGCTTTAACCATTGAGCCCCGGACCATTATGCTGCCTAAGGACCAGAGGTCTTTTTCCAATTTGGCACTGCGTCGCTTTAACTGCTAATTGCGCGGTCATGCAATGCTGTACCCAAACGAAATTTGCGTCCTTTTCTTCCCACAAATAGAGCTTTCTTTTGATGGTATTTGATCACCTCTGCGGTTTTTATTTTTTGCGCTATAAACGGAAAAAGACCGAAAATTTTGAAAAAAAATGATATTTTCTACTTTTTGTTATAAAAAAAATCCAATAAACTAAATTTTAGTCATACATTTAGGCCAAAATGTATTCGGCCACATGTCTTTGGTAAAAAAAATGTCAATAAGCGTATATTTATTGGTTTGCGCAAAAGTTATAGCGTCTACAAACTAGGGTACATTTTCTGGAATTTACACAGCTTTTAGTTTATGACTGCCTATGTCATTTCTTGAGGTGCTAAAATGGCAGGGCAGTACAAAACCCCCCCAAATGACCCCATTTTGGAAAGTAGACACCCCAAGGAAATTGCTGAGAGGCATGTTGAACCCATTGAATATTTATTTTTTTTGTCCCAAGTGATTGAAAAATGACAAAAAAAAAAAAAAAAAAAAAATATTTACAAAAAGTCGTCACTAAATGATATATTGCTCACACAGGCCATGGGCCTATGTGGAATTGCACCCCAAAATACATTTAGCTGCTTCTCCTGAGTATGGGGATACCACATGTGTGGGACTTTTTGGGAGCCTAGCCGCGTACGGGGCCCCGAAAACCAATCACCGCCTTCAGGATTTCTAAGGGTGTAAATTTTTGCTTTCACTCTTCACTGCCTATCACAGTTTCGGAGGCCATGGAATGCCCAGGTGGCACAAAACCCCCCAAAATGACCCCATTTTGGAAAGTAGACACCCCAAGCTATTTGCTGAGAGGCATATTGAGTCCATGGAATATTTTATATTTTGACACAAGTTGCGGGAAAGTGACACTTTTTTTTTTTTTTTTTTTCCATAAAGTTGTCACTAAATGATATATTGCTCACACAGGCCATGGGCATATGTGGAATTGCACCCCAAAATACATTTAGCTGCTTCTCCTGAGTATGGGGATACCACATGTGTGGGACTTTTTGGGAGCCTAGCCGCGTACTGGACCCCGAAAACCAATCACTGCCTTCAGGATTTCTAAGGGTGAAAATTTTTGATTTCACTCTTTACTGCCTATCACAGTTTCGGAGGCCATGGAATGCCCAGGTGGCACAAAACCCCCCCAAATGACCCCATTTTGGAAAGTAGACACCCCAAGCTATTTGCTGAAAGGCATGGTGAGTATTTTGCAGCTCTCATTTGTTTTTGAAAATGAAGAAAGACAAGAAAAAACATTTTTTTTTTCTTTTTTCAATTTTCAAAACTTTGTGACAAAAAGTGAGGTCTGTAAAATACTCACTATACCTCTCAGCAAATAGCTTGGGGTGTCTACTTTCCAAAATGGGGTCATTTGGGGGGGTTTTGTGCCACCTGGGCATTCCATGGCCTCCGAAACTGTGATAGGCAGTGAAGAGTGAAATCAAAAATTCACGCCCTTAGAAAGCCTGAAGGCGGTGCTTGATTTTCGGGGTCCCGTACGCGGCTAGGCTCCCAAAAAGTCTCACACATGTGGTATCCCCGTACTCAGGAGAAGCAGCAGAATGTATTTTGGGGTGTAATTTCACATATTTCCATGGCATGTTTGAGCAATATATCATTTAGTGACAACTTTGTGCAAAAAAAAAAAAAAAAATTTGTCTCTTTCCCGCAACTTGTGTCGCAATATAAAATATTCCATGGACTCGACATGCCTCTCAGCAAATAGCTTGGGGTGTCTACTTTCCAAAATGGGGTCATTTGGGGGGGTTTTGAACTGTCCTGGCATTTTATGCACAACATTTAGAAGCTTATGTCACACATCACCCACTCTTCTAACCACTTGAAGACAAAGCCCTTTCTGACACTTATTGTTTACATGAAAAAGTTTTTTTTTTTTGCAAAAAAATTACTTTGAACCCCCAAACATTATATATTTTTTTAAAGCAAATGCCCTACAGATTAAAATGGTGGGTGTTTCATTTTTTTTTTTCACACAGTAATTGCGCAGCGATTTTTCAAACGCATTTTTTGGGGAAAAAACACACTTTTTTTAATTTTAATGCACTAAAACACGCTATATTGCCCAAATGTTTGATGAAATAAATAAGATGATCTTAGGCCGAGTACATGGATACCAAACATGACATGCTTTAAAATTGCGCACAAACGTGCAGTGGCAACAAAATAAATACATGTTTAAAAGCCTTCAAAAGCCTTTACAGGTTACCACTTTAGATTTACAGAGGAGGTCTACTGGAAAAATTACTGCACTCGATCTGACCTTCGCGGTGATACCTCACATGCATGGTGCAATTGCTGTTTACGTTTGACGACAGACCACCGCTTGCGTTCGCCTTAGCGCGAGAGCAGGGGGCGACAGGGGTGTTTTTTTTTTGTTTTTGTTTTTTCTTTATTATTTTTTTGCTTTTTTAATCTTACTTTTAAACTGTTCCTTTCATATTTTTTTTTTAAATCATTTTTATTGTTATCTCGGGGAATGTAAATATCCCCTATGATAGCAATAGGTAGCGACAGGTACTCTTTTTTGAAAAAATTGTGGTCTATTAGACCCTAGATCTCTCCTCTGCCCTCAAAGCATCTGACCACACCAAGATCGGTGTGATAAAATGCTTCCCCAATTTCCCAATGGCGCTATTTACATCCGGCGAAATCTAAGTCATGAAATACTCGTAGCTTCCGGTTTCTTAGGCCATAGAGATGTTTGGAGCCACTCTGGTCTCTGATCAGCTCTATGGTCAGCTGGCTGAATCACCGGCTGCATTCTCAGGTTCCCAGTTGAGACAGGAGAGCCAGAGAAAAACACGGAAGACGGTGGGGGGGGGGGGGCGCATTCCCTCCCACGGCTTGTAAAAGCAGTCTAGAGGCTAATTAGCCGCTAGGATTGCTTTTACATGAAAGCCGACCGCTGGCTGAAAAGAATGATACCAAGATGATACCTAAACCTGCAGGCATCATTCTGGTATAACCACTCAAAGTCGTGAATGGCATACCTGAAGACAAAAAAATGGTTAACAATGGTTAACAATAAAGCACAGTAAAGTGTAAATAATTACACACCTGAAAAACAAACATGATAAAACATAATAACAATAACAATAACAATAACAATAAAACATTGCAGAATAGAATACAGTAAAAAAGAGCAGAACAATAGAGAGAGAGAATAGAGAGAGAGAGAACAATAAAACAACAACTATTATTTTTTTTTTTTTTTTTTTACACTTTTTTTGTAACTAACTTTTATAACGGTAACCGGTTCCAGGTTCGGGTCTCTCAAAATGCGATGGCATCTTGGGAGACCCTGTGAAATGGCGCCTAGTCTGTGCAATGCTGTACCCTACGCTAATACTCAACTAGTGAATGGTAGCGTTCAAAACATTCACCAATGCAAAGACCAGGATTGTCAGGACAGGAGGGACAATAATAGTGGGTGTCACGCCTATATCCGCGCTTGCTGCAGACACAACATCTTTTTTGGGGGGTTTGTTGGGTAGGGGTACTCGGGAGGACATAAAAATGCCTCTCATGCAGCCGACTGCATTTGGTTGGGGATGTGAATGGGGGAAGTACGGGCGCTGCAGAAGCGGTGGGTTCCCAATTAGGATTGGCGAATGCAGCAGGAAGGGCACTATGGGCACGACGGGCCTGTGTTTGTCTTTTTGGTGGCAGCGGGACACTACTTGTGCTTGCCACCTCACCAGCTTCAACTGCACTTATGGGACTCGCCACGTCACCACGTGTTACTGCAGTGCTGGTTTGACTACGACCGGGGTGTACTAGGCCGCTGGCGCTTGCCAGTTCACCAAAACGCTACCAAAAAACTGTTAGCGATTGCAGGGATCAGGCCTGACTCTGCGAACGCTGCAGTTATGCGTTTAGTGTTTTGTAAGTGACAGTGATCGATCGATACTGCACTTGGGTGGGCTGGGCCGGGCCGGGCGGAGGGGCAAAACGCAGGTGCTAGCAGGTATCTGGGCTGATCCCGCTAACACTGCGTTTTTGGGAACCCTAAACTGCTGGTGACGCTAGTATAGATCTGATCGGATCAGATATTGATCCGTTCAGATACTATACCACTAAGGGAGGCGTATGCTGCGTGCGTGGGTGTTAGCGGTACTGGCGCTAACCTGACGCTGCCTGGGGCTGGTGCTTGCTAGTTCACCAAAATGCTACCAAAAAAACTGTTAGCGATCACAGGGATCAGGCCTGACTCTGTGAACGCTGCAGTTATGCGTTTAGTGTTTTGTAAGTGACAGTGATCGATCGATACTGCACTTGGGTGGGCTGGGCTCGCCTGGGCGGAGGGGCAAAACGCAGGTGCTAGCAGGTATCTGGGCTGATCCCGCTAACACTGCGTTTTTGGGAACCCTAAACTGCTGGGGACGCTAGTATAGATCTGATCGGATCAGATATTGATCCGTTCAGATACTATACCACTAAGGGAGGTGTATGCTGCGTGCGTGGGTGTTAGCGGTACTGGCGCTAACCTGACGCCTGGGGCTGGTGCTTGCCAGTTCACCAAAATGCTACCAAAAAAACTGTTAGCGATCGCAGGGATCAGGCCTGACTCTGCGAACGCTGCAGTTATGCGTTTAGTGTTTTGTAAGTGTCAGTGATCGATCGATACTGCACTTGGGTGGGCTGGGCTCACCTGGGCGGAGGGGCAAAACGCAGGTGCTAGCAGGTATCTGGGCTGATCCCGCTAACACTGCGTTTTTGGGAACCCTAAACTGCTGGGGACGCTAGTATAGATCTGATCGGATCAGATATTGATCCGATCAGATACTATACCACTAAGGGAGGCGCATGCTGCGTGCGTGGGTGTTAGCGGTACTGGCGCTAATCTGACGCTGCCTGGGGCGACGCATATCACCGCCGGGCGATCGGGGGGCTAAACCTTTATTCGGTAATAAACGGCGGGTGCCCTGACACTATAAAAAATAAACAAACTAACCAGCGTCAACCGTAACGGTTATACGGTGATCAGTGGTGAAAGGGTTAACTAGGGGGCAATCAAGGGGTTAAAACATTTATTAGGTAGTATATGGGGGTCCCTGACGCTATAAAACGCTGACGGCGAACCTCAATATTTACCTCACTAACTAGCGTCACCAGCGACACTAATACAGCGATCAGAAAAATGATCGCTTAGTGACACTGGTGACAGGGGGTGATCAAGGGGTTAAAACTTTATTAGGGGGGGTTAGGGGGGTATCCTAGACCTAAAGGGGGGTAATACTAACTGTCCCAACACTAACTGTCACAAACTGACACTATGCAGTAATCAGAAAAAAAACAAAAAAAAAAAACTGCTGGTGTCAGTTTGTGACAGGGGGGGGGGGGTGATTGGGGGGGGATCGGGGGGGGATCGGGGTGTTTTGTGTGCCTGGCATGTTCTACTGTGTGTGTAGTGTTTGTGCACTCACAGTGAAGTCTTCTCTCCTCGGGCCGGAACGGAAATTACCGAGCCGAGGAGAGATGACATCATTTCCTTTGCTGCTGTTTAGCATACAGCAGCAAAGGAATGATTCGATTGGCCGGCGGCGATCGCGAGGGGGGGGCCACGAACGGATGGTCTCCCCCTCATCACCGATCGCCGCTGGACAAAAGACGACCGCCTCGGGCACCGGGGGGGGGTCCGATCCACCACCCGCGGAAGGCAAATCACGTACCCTGTACGTGATTTTGCCTGTCCGTGCCACTTTGCCGACGTACATCGGCGTGAGGCGGTCGTCAAGTGGTTAAAATTAGGAGTTCCTATTCCAGGAAGATCCCAATAATTTACGCTCTTATTCTTAGGATGAGGGTAAGGAGTTGGCTCCATAGTGGTCTCCACCACATCGCTCTGAGCAGATTCCGGTTCTTCATCTCCAAGACCACGGATGACGTTGATAAATGTGGACTTTCCTGACCCCGATTCTCCAGTAATTGCGACGTTCAGGGGGGTATTTTCCACATCACTCAAATATTTCTTGACTTTTTCGAAGGCTTCAGCTGGATTTCCTTTTCTTAAGGCTTCTATTACCTCATTTCCAAGTTGTTTAGTGGCAGAAGAATCCATATTTTCACTTAGTCAATATAATCTAATAAAACAAAAAGGAGAAGAGAGGTAAAAAAACAAAACAAAAACCATTAGGTGTGTGTGTGTGTGGAGCTCCCCTATAAAATGTAGGTCTCCCTACCAATGCACCCATACACAATGCAGATAGGCACCAGGCTCTTTGGCACCCCCTTGCCTAGGAGGCAGCGTCAGCAAGTCTAAATATGGGCAATGATGTAATAGGAAACTCAATCCCTCGAGTTCCATGGGTACATGAAACCATGCCAAGCATGGCAAAATTTTACCCTTGAGTTTCAGCAAAAAAAGAAGTAGTTTGCACTCTCTGATACCAACAATGCTTGGTCAGATACAGCCAAAGGGAAGGGCAGCAAAAATATCCACCTTGAGATGCATCAGCCCCTAGCACAGCCCTGTGCATGATGGTTCCCACCCCTATAAACATTTCTTACCAGCACACCATTATGAACTGGTTAGATGTCTGAGGGACCCCCCAAAACGTGTCCACTAGGGAGGGGGGCAACTACCAACCTGCCCTCATGGAGTTGGGAGGGAGTTGGCCAGTACATAAACCCCTCCTTGCCAACACCCCATACTACAGCGGCAAGCATTGGTGCATTGATAAGGCCCCCCCCCCCCATTTTTTGGAACCCCTCTCAAAGCTCCCACCCAGGGCTGAAGTGCATCCTAGCTGGTAAGCAGATAGGTGAGCTGGGCACTTGCAGCTCCATTGCTATGGGGAGTCTGCATGCCTGGTACATGGTGTGCTGGGCTGGTTAACTCTGGGAGGGGGGGGGGGGCTGGTGTGAACACACCACACACAAATAATTACACATTCTGTCAGCAATTTCTATCTATGGTGCTGAAATTGTGTTTATATATGGTTTCAGCAACAAGGACAGCAGTGGTCAGCAGATGAATGAAAGGACTCCCAGTAAGGGCTGGTTCACACTATTACAGGTGGTTGTGGGTGTTGGAATCCCGCGATTCCTGCAGCTGCAACCACCCACAGTCAAAACACACTGCTGTTTAAAAGCAAGCGGGGCTGCCTGATTTTGAGCTGTGGGTTGCACAAGGGGTCATATTCCTCTCCCAATTAAACACTAGCCATGGTATTCAGTCATTTCAAGATCTTAAACTTGCATTTGAACTACCCAATTCTATGTTCTTCTGTTACCTCCATCTCCGCCACGCTCTATGCACTCAATTTGGAGGCTTTGTTCCAAACCTAGCCTCCCTCTACCCATTAGATGCGTTTTTGGGAATGGACCCTAAAAAGTGGACGTCTGCCTTTTATAATTGCCTTCTCCAACCAGTGGCAGTTGACTTAGCCTTCCAGTTGGAAAAAAAAAAAAAAAAAGGGGGGGGGGGGGGAATGGGTAGCGGACATGGGGGAGCTGGACGAACATTGGGAGAATGTCCTGTACGTAAGGCAGGCCATAGTGTGAATTTCTTTCCTGCAAAAACATGTTGCTGGAAAGAAATTTGCATGTTTCCCCAATCAGCACAGAAAAGCCTTTTTTTTTTTTTAACCTTCCTGGCGGTATGATTATTTCGGATTTTAGGTGCTGAAAGCGGTACAATTATTTTGCATGGAAATTTGGCGTTTTGTATTGTAGGTCTGTAATTCTTAACAATAACACACTTAAATCTGTCCAAACAAGAGTCTAGTAGATATGCCGGGTATGATAAAGTTTGAAACACAAAAACATAAATTATAATATAATAAATAAAAATAAATAATTAAAAATAAATAGTAATAAAATAAATTTCCCCACGATTCACTATCGCTCAATTCTGCAAGTGTTCTAATTTACTATCGCTGTTTTCTAGCTCGTCTAAAGCCACTTTTGACGTAAAGGGACACTTTTTGGTTGCTATGGACAATCACCAGTTTCCAGGCAGAAAGAACAGTATATATATCACATAAAACTGCATGCAGGGCATGGGCCAAAGCACTGGGGACAAAAGGGATGTGAAATAATTTCATACAGTACTGTAATCTGTAAGATTACAGTACTGTATGTGTTATGATTTTTACTTTTTTTTTTTAATTTGCCGCCAGGCTCCGCCCCGTGTGTCGCGACGCTCGCAGGGAACGGAGCCTGGCACAGATAGGCTTCGGGCAGAGGACGGAGCCCACGGACACTGCAGGGGACATCGCAGGATCCCGGGGACAAGGTAAGAAAAGCCACACCAGGATCCTGCGATGTAATCCTGAGTGTGGCTCGGGGTTACCGCTAATAGTCCTGAATTTTAACACCGAGCCACACTCGGGAAAACCGCCAGGGAGGCTACAGAAAAAGAAAATTGTCCCTTTAAAGCGGTTGGGCAGAAGTGACGTTTGACGTCGCTCCGGTCCTCCAAGGGCATGGAGTCGAGTGGTGACCATCATGCCCTCACTGGACTTCCTGCCCATCAGACCACAGGACCGTATCGTCTCCGTGGCTTCGGTAAGCAGCGGAGATGCCCGGGACGCGGCAGGAGCACCTCTACTGCCGCCCATAAAAGTGATCTTGAGGCAATTCCACCACGGAGACCACTTTTATCGTAGAAAAAAGAAAAATACCGGGGTTATGGCAGCTATCTGCTGCCATAACGGTATTTAATGTCAAAGTACTGACAAATATCCACAGTGAGCGGTTTACTTTGTTCAATTTATTCCAACACAACACATTTTATTCTTCTTTCATAAAACGTCATTATTGTGAAGCCATGTTTAACTCCATAACGACAAAGAAACACATACAGTATATGCAGCGTCCAGGAAGTGGGGTTTAATTAAACCTGTGCGCCGCTTATAAGTGTTCCTGTGTTTGTGCTGGGGCTCTCACAGGGAGGTCTGGGTGAGACTCATACTAACAATCGGGACCCGGGACTCCTGGTTTCCAATCAAATGATTGCTGTGATAGCCTCTTATTGGCCATCACAGTGATCAGTCACTGTGCAGCCCGCCCATGTGCTTACTTTGTCCTCTGAATGGAAACATACATTGCATCTTTCTCTCCTTACAAGAAGGAAAGAGGGAAATGAGGGAAAAAAATAAATTGCTAGATTAAGGTCATGGTCAGCATATTCCAAAAAAAAAAAAATGCATTTTTGTAATTAGTATCAGTGAAGTTGATTTACTAAAACTGAAGAGTGCAAAATCCGGTGCAGCTGTGCATGGTAGCCAGTCGGCTTCTAGCTTGTTCAATTTAGCCTTGACAATAAAACCTGGAAGCTGATTGGTTTCTGTGCAGAGCTTCACCAGATTTTGCACTCACCAGCTTTATTAAAACTGACCCCAATGTGTTTTAGAAAATAAATAAATAAATAAAAAAAAAAAAAAGAAGGGAAGAAGAAGAGGTGTGTATGTGTATACACATACAAACAATCGCTGCCATTGCCAAATCCCATTCAACGGCCTTTGTTCACACTGAAGCAGGAATTGCACCGCATTCCTGTTCAAATCACATGTGACTCTGCAGCAGTGCAATTCATTCTGTATGGCGCAAATCGTACAGGACTTTTTTTTTTTTATTTTTTTTTTTTTGCAGCACCTATGTGATCCGATTCTGCAAATCGCAATATGTTTTGCAAACCAAATTTCAGGGTGTCGTTAACATAAACACAACTGCAGCAGTTTTCATGATCAGGGTGCGATTTGGATGCAGAAACCACACATTATTCTCTGTGAATTCCACACCACATCAGCGTTATGTCGCCTGTTGCTCAAAAAAAAAGTACACAGCCTTCTTTTTTGCAGATTGGGCCCCATAGACTTCAATGGGAACACCTGAAGATACACAACATGAGCATTTTACAAGCGTTTTGTTGTACGTTTTCTACTTAACCACTTGCCGACCGCCTCACGCATATATACGTGAGCAGAGCGGCACGGGCAGGCAAAATCACGTACCTAGTACGTGATTGCCTTCCCGCGGGTGGTGGGTCCGATCGGACCCCCCCCCCAGGTGCCAGCTGCGGTCGGCATTTGGTTGGGAGCGATGACAGACGAGGGGGAGGCCATCCGATCGTGGCCCCCCCCTCGCGATCGCTCCCAGCCAATGAGAAACATCCCCTGCCTCTGTATAGTACACAGAGGCAGAGGATGTGATGTCATCTCTCCTCGGTCTGGCAGTTTCCGTTCCAGCGCCGAGGAGAGATGACATGTAAGTGCACCAACACAAACACACAACACAGTAGAACATTACACCCCCGATCCCCCCCCCGATCGCCCCCCCAATCACCCCCCCCCCTGACAGTTAGCAGTGGTGGGACAGTTAGTATTAGCCCCCTGTAGGTCTAGGGTACCCCCCTTACCCCCCCTAATAAAGTTTTAACCCCTTGATCACCCCCCCTCACCAGTGTCGCTAAGCGATCATTTTTCTGATCGCTGTATTAGTGTCGCTGGTGACGGTAGTTAGGGACGTAAATATTTAGGTTCGCCGTCAGTGTTTTATAGCGACAGGGACCCCCATATACTACCTAATAAATGTTTTAACCCCTTGATTGCCCCCTAGTTAACCCTTTCACCACTGATCACCGTATAACCGTTACGGGTGACGCTGGTTAGTTCGTTTATTTTTATAGTGTCAGGGCACCCGCCGTTTATTACCGAATAAAGGTTTAGCCCCCTGTAGGTCTAGGGTACCCCCCTTACCCCCCTAATAAAGTTTTAACCCCTTGATCACCCCCTGTCGCCAGTGTCGCTAAGCGATCATTTTTCTGATCGCTGTATTAGTGTCGCTGGTGACGCTAGTTAGGGACGTAAATATTTAGGTTCGCCGTCAGTGTTTTATAGCGACAGGGACCCCCATATACTATCTAATAAATGTTTTAACCCCTTGATGGCCCCTAGTTAACCCTTTCACCACTGATCACCGTATAACCGTTACGGGTGACGCTGGTTAGTTCGTTTATTTTTTATAGTGTCAGGGCACCCGCCGTTTATTACCGAATAAAGGTTTAGCCCCCTGATCGCCCGGCGGTGATATGCGTCGCCCTAGGCAGCGTCAGATTAGCGCCAGTACCGCGAACACTCACGCACGCACCGTACACGCACCGTACACCTCCCTTAGTGGTATAGTATCTGAACGCATCAATATCTGATCCGATCAGATCTATACTAGCGTCCCCAGCAGTTTAGGGTTCCCAAAAACGCAGTGTTAGCGGGATCAGCCCAGATACCTGCTAGCACCTGCGTTTTGCCCCTCCGCCCGGCCCAGCCCAGTCCAGCCCACCCAAGTGCAGTATCGATCGATCACTGACACTTTGTTTTGTAGCGTTTTGGTGAACTGGCAAGCACCAGCGGCGTAGTACACCCCGGTCGTAGTCAAACCAGCACTGCAGTAACACTTGGTGATGTGGCGAGTCCCATAAGTGCAGTTCAAGCTGGTGAGGTGGCAAGCACAAGTAGTGTCCCGCTGCCACCAAAAAGACAAACACAGGCCCGTCGTGCCCATAGTGCCCTTCCTGCTGCATTCGCCAATCCTAATTGGGAACCCACCGCTTCTGCAGCGCCCGTACTTCCCCCATTCACATCCCCAACCAAATGCAGTCGGCTGCATGAGAGGCATTTATATATCCTCCCGAGTACCCCTACCCAACGAACCCCCCCAAAAAGATGTTGTGTCTGCAGCAAGCGCGGATATAGACGTGACGCCCGCTATTATTGTCCCTCCTGTCCTGACAATCCTGGTCTTTGCATTGGTGAATGTTTTGAACGCTACCATGCACTAGTTGAGTATTAGCGTAGGGTACAGCATTGCACAGACTAGGCACACTTTCACAGGGTCTCCCAAGATGCCATCGCATTTTGAGAGACTCGAACCTGGAACCGGTTACAGTTATAAAAGTTACAGTTACAAAAAAAAAGTGTAAAAAAAAAAAAAAACACAAACAAAAATAAAAAAAAATAGTTGTCGTTTTATTGTTCTCTCTCTCTCTATTCTCTCTCTATTGTTCTGCTCTTTTTTACTGTATTCTATTCTGCAATGTTTTATTGTTATTATGTTTTATCATGTTTGCTTTTCAGGTATGCAATTTTTTATACTTTACCGTTTACTGTGCTTTATTGTTAACCATTTTTTTGTCTTCAGGTACGCCATTCACGACTTTGAGTGGTTATACCAGAATGATGCCTGCAGGTTTAGGTATCATCTTGGTATCATTCTTTTTAGCCAGCGGTCGGCTTTCATGTAAAAGCAATCCTAGCGGCTAATTAGCCTCTAGACTGCTTTTACAAGCAGTGGGAGGGAATGCCCCCCCCCCACCGTCTTCCGTGTTTTTCTCTGGCTCTCCTGTCTCAACAGGGAACCTGAGAATGCAGCCGGTGATTCAGCCAGCTGACCATAGAGCTGATCAGAGACCAGAGTGGCTCCAAACATCTCTATGGCCTAAGAAACCGGAAGCTACGAGCATTTTATGACTTAGATTTCGCCGGATGTAAATAGCGCCATTGGGAAATTGGGGAAGCATTTTATCACACCGATCTTGGTGTGGTCAGATGCTTTGAGGGCAGAGGAGAGATCTAGGGTCTAATAGACCCCAATTTTTTCAAAAAAAGAGTACCTGTCACTACCTATTGCTATCATAGGGGATATTTACATTCCCTGAGATAACAATAAAAATGATTTAAAAAAAAAAAAAATGAAAGGAACAGTTTAAAAATAAGATAAAAAAGCAAAAAAAAATAAAGAAAAAAAATAAATAAATAAAAAGCACCCCTGTCCCCCCTGCTCTCGCGCTAAGGCGAACGCAAGCGGCGGTCTGGCGTCAAACGTAAACAATTGCACCATGCATGTGAGGTATCACCGCGAAGGCCAGATCGAGTGCAGTAATTTTTCCAGTAGACCTCCTCTGTAAATCTAAAGTGGTAACCTGTAAAGGCTTTTAAAGGCTATTAAAAATGTATTAATTTTGTTGCCACTGCACGTTTGTGCGCAATTTTAAAGCATGTCATGTTTGGTATCCATGTACTCGGCCTAAGATCATCTTTTTTATTTCATCAAACATTTGGGCAATATAGTGTGTTTTAGTGCATTAAAATTTAAAAAAGTGTGTTTTTTTCCCAAAAAATGCGTTTGAAAATCGCTGCGCAAATACTGTGTGAAAAAAAAAAAATGAAACACCCACCATTTTAATCTGTAGGGCATTTGCTTTAAAATAATATATAATGTTTGGGGGTTCAAAGTAATTTTCTTGCAAAAAAAAATAATTTTTTCATGTAATCAAAAAGTGTCAGAAAGGGCTTTGTCTTCAAGTGGTTAGAAGAGTGGGTGATGTGTGACATAAGCTTCTAAATGTTGTGCATAAAATGCCAGGACAGTTCAAACCCCCCCCAAATGACCCCATTTTGGAAAGTAGACACCCCAAGCTATTTGCTGAGAGGCATGTCGAGTCCATGGAATATATTATATTGTGACACAAGTTGCGGGAAAGAGACAAATTTTTTTTTTTTTTTTTTTGCACAAAGTTGTCACTAAATGTTATATTGCTCAAACATGCCCTGGGGATATGTGAAATTACACCCCAAAATAAATTCTGTTGCTTCTCCTGAGTACGGGGATACCACATGTGTGGGACTTTTTGGGAGCCTAGCCGCGCACGGGACCCCGAAAACCAAGCACCGCCTTCAGGCTTTCTAAGGCCGTAAATTTTTGATTTCACTCCTCACTACCTATCACAGTTTCGGAGGCCATGGAATGCCCAGGTGGCACAAACCCCCCCCAAATTACCCCATTTTGGAAAGTAGACACCCCAAGCTATTTGCTGAGAGGTATAGTGAGTATTTTGCAGACCTCACTTTTTGTCACAAAGTTTTGAAAATTGAAAAAAAAAAAATTTTTTTCTGGTCTTTCTTTATTTTCAAAAACAAATGAGAGCTGCAAAATACTCACCATGCCTCTCAGCAAATAGCTTGGGGTGTCTACTTTCCAAAATGGGGTCATTTGGGGGGGGTTTGTGCCATCTTGGCATTTTATGGCCTTCAAAACTGTGATAGGTAGTGAGGAGTAAAATCAAAAATGTATGCCCTTAGAAATCCTGAAGGTGGTGCTGGGTTTTCGGGGCCCCGTACGCGGCTGGGCTCCCAAAAAGTGCCACACATGTGGTATCCCCGTACTCAGGAGAAGCAGCTGAATGTATTTTGGGGTGCAATTCCACATATGCCCACGGCCTGTGTGAGCAATATATCATTTAGTGACAACTTTTTGTAATTTTTTTTTTTCTTTTTTTTGTCATTATTCAATCACTTGGGACAAAAAAAATAAATATTCAACGGGCTCAACATGCCTCTCAGCAATTTCCTTGGGGTGTCTACTTTCCAAAATGGGGTCATTTGGGGGGGGTTTGTACTGCCCTGCCATTTTAGCACCTCAAGAAATGACATAGGCAGTCAGAAACTAAAAGCTGTGTAAATTCCAGAAAATGTACCCTAGTTTGTAGACGCTATAACTTTTGCGCAAACCAATAAATATACGCTTATTGACATTTTTTTTACCAAAGACATGTGGCCGAATACATTTTGGCCTAAATGTATGACTAAAATTTAGTTTATTGGATTTTTTTTATAACAAAAAGTAGAAAATATCATTTTTTTTCAAAATTTTCAGTCTTTTTCCGTTTATAGCGCAAAAAATAAAAACAGCAGAGGTGATCAAATACCATAAAAAGAAAGCTCTATTTGTGGGAAGAAAAGGACGCAAATTTCGTTTGGGTACAGCATTGCATGACCGCGCAATTAGCAGTTAAAGCGACGCAGTGCCGAATTGTAAAAAGTGCTCTGGTCAGGAAGGGGGTAAATCCTTCCGGGGCTGAAGTGGTTAAAAAGCACCTCTCCATCACCTCTCCTCCTAGTGCTTTTTATTGGTTAAACAAAAACACCCAATGCTGGAAAACACCCGTATTACACTTCTATAAATACTGAAATAAAAAAAAAAAAAAAAAAAAAAAAAAAAAAAAAAAAAACGCACTATAATCACTCTGCTCAGGTGTGAATGCAGCCTTAAGGTTTGTTTTACCCTCCATCACAAAAGGTTAACTTTCTGTCATTTCTATCACATACCTCCCAACACCTGAACTTATCAAAAGAGGGGCATTCTCAATGGAGCAAAAACCATATGGCATGCATGGCGCACCGTGGCAAAACCATGGGTGTGGATGTGCATCTTAAAGGTGGCATGGATACAAAGAATCTAAGCCTACATATAGTATACTGTGTACACAGTCCTTATACCCATATAATATGCCTTTATGTTATGAGCAAGAGACTCACAAACCCAAAAACCTAAAAGGTGTGATCTGGGGGTGGGTATCAGGTATAAAGCTCCCTGGGGTGGGCACACTCTCAGGCACACATACCAGTTCAGTGAGGTAGGTACACACAGTGCTGTGGTTATTGGTGCCATTTACAGATCCTATACAGTGTTCCACAAAATAAAATCCTATCCATGTCCAGCACTAACTACAAAAAACAGTCCTAACTGGCACTATGAATAGTTTGTTTGCTTTTCACCAACCTTCAGCCTGCAGACACAACATGACTTGAGCTCTGTGTCCAGGTGAGTCTAAATTGCCAAAACGGAGAGGTGCAAAACCCAAAATAGACTAAAGATCAGAGGTCTCTAAAAGTGTATTAGAGGAGCCTGGGAGATGTGTAAACCCAGAACTGGATATTTCCCAGCTCCCTCTGAGACACTGCTAAGACATACAGTATATTACATACACTATATTACCAAAAGTATTGGGACGCCACCTTTACACACACAGGAACTTTAACTCCTTCACGCCCACGCTATAGCGAAAGACGGCTACAGCGCGGGCCTTAATTGCTGGGAGGGCATCCATGTATGTCTTCCTGTACATGAGCTGCCTGCGTTCCCCCTGTGGGGTGCGTGCGGCACGCTCTGTGATCAGCGAGTCTACGAGACTCGACCGATCATAGATCGGAGTAAGGGGTCGATCCTGACCCCTTATCACGTGATCAGCTGTCAGTCAATGACAGCTGATCACATGATGTAAACAGAGCCAGTAATCAGCTTTTTTTTCCTTCACGCTGACAGCACAAGAAGAAAAAAAAAAAACAGATTAAAAAAAACAGATCACCGGCATCCGTCAGAGGGACACATAGAGCCATTGCCGTCTCATCTGTGCCCAACAGTGTCACCTGCCAGTGCCCACCAGTGCCACCTACCAGTGCCCATCAGTGCCACCTATCAATGCCCACCCATGCCACCTATCAGTGCCAATCAGTGCTGCCTATCAGTGTCACCTACCAGTGCCCATTAGTCCCCATAAGTGTGTCATCATCAGTGATGCATATCAGTGTCACCTATCAGTGCCACCTATCAATGCCACCTATTAGTGCCCTTCAGTGCCATCTATTAGTGCCCTATAGTGCCACCTATCAATGCCACCTATTAGTGCCCTTCAGTGCCATCTATTAGTGCCCTACAGTGCCACCTATCAATGCCACCTATCAGTGCCCACCAGTGCCACCTAATCAGTACCCATCAGTGCGGCCTTATCAGTGCCCATCAGTGCAGCCTATCATTGTCTATCAGCACCCATCAGTGCAGCCTCATCAGCGCACATGAAGGAGAAAAATTACCTGTTTGCAAAAGTTTATAACAAACTATGAAAACTGTTTTTTTTTCAACATTTTCTGTATTTTTTTGTTTGTTTAGCAAAAAATAAAAAACCCAGTAGTGATTAAATACCACCAAATGAAAGCACTATTTGTGTAAAAAAATTATTAAAGTTGAATTTGGGTACAGTGTAGCATGACGGCGCAATTGTCATTCAAAGTGCGACAGCGCTGAAAGCTGAAAATTAGCCTGGAAGCAATGGGGTTTAAGTGTCCAGTAGGCAAGTGATTAATCGCATCCCAGTCTTAATCTGTAGGGTTCAATATTGAGTTGGCCAACGCTTTGCAGCTATGGACCTTCCTTTGTGCACTGGTGCGCAGTCATGTTGGAACATTAAAGGGCCATCCCTAAACTGTTCCCACAAAGCTGGGAGTAGAGATGGACTTGGACGTGTTTGAAATCCCACATGCCCAATCCTGCCAGGATTCAACACTGCACACGGCTAATCATAGGCAGTGAGACATTTCCCGATCTGTGCAGCTGCAAACCAGGAAATGTCTCACTGCCTGTGATTAGCCGTGTGCTGTGTTGAATCCTGGCAGGATTGGGCATTTTGAATACGCCCGAGCCCACCTCTAGTGGTGAGCATGGAATTGTCCAAAATGTATTGATATGCTGATGCCTTAAGAGTTAAGGAATTAAGGGGCCAAGCCACCAAATTATTTGGACCAGTGCAGAAAGCAAGGTCCATAAAGACATGGATGAGCGAGTTTGGAATGGAAGAACTTGACTGGCCTTCACAGAGTGCTGACCTCAACCCGATAGAACACCTTTCGGATGAATTAGGGTGGAGACTGCGAGCCAGGCCCTCTCATCCAACATCAGTGCCTGACCTCACAAATGCGCTTCTGGAAGAATGGTCAAACATTCCCATAGACACACTCCTAAACCTTGTGGACAGCCTTCCCAGAAAAGTTGAAGCTTTTAAATCTGCAAAGGGTGGGTCAACTCCATATTGAACCCTACGGACTAAGACTGGGATGCCATTAAAGTTCATGTGCGTGTAAAGGTAGGTGTCTCAATACTTTTGGTAATATAGTCTATATAAAACAAAGGGAACTATAATAGGGCGTACACACAGTCGGACTTTGTTCGGACATTCCGACAACAAAATCCTAGGATTTTTTCTGACGGATGTTGGCTCAAACTTGTTTTGTCTACACACGGTCGCACAAAGTTGTCGGAATTTCCGATCGCCAACCACACGGTCACGTACACCACGTACGACGAGACTAGAAAAGGCCGGTTCAGAACCAAGCGCGGCACCCTTTGGGCTCCTTTTGCTAATCTCGTGTTAGTAAAAGTTTGGTGAGAGACGATTCGCGCTTTTTCAGACTCGTGGCTTTCAGATCGTTTTCTGCCGTTCAGTTTGTGCTTGTGGGTTTGTATCTGCTCTTCAGTGCGTGCAAGCAAGTTCTGCGTGACTTAGTCATTGTATTCTTGTTCGTTCGTTACTGTTTTTCAGGTCGCTCTTCACAGGCCTTGCTGTTCTTCAGTGCGTTCTGTTACTTCGTTCTGAGCAGCCGACTGTTTTCTAGCCATGTTTCGTATGCGTACTCCTCGTAGAGTTCGTGCTGTGCGAGGGCTTGGTATTGGGGTCCTGACCTTGACACAAGTCCAGTCCATGAACAGGGTGGGGAGGAGTTCATGGACCAAGAATTGGTTGCTTCAGCGTGACCAGTTCTGTCATATGCCTTTGCTCCGTGAGATCCGTGAGAATAATCCTGATGATTTCAGGAACTTTCTCAGGATGACGGACCCCGTGTTTCACCGTCTGTTGGCTTCGCTGACCCCTTATATTAGCAGGCAGGATACCTGCATGAGGCAAGCCATCACTCCGGAGCAGAGGTTGGTCGCTACCCTGCGGTACTTGGTGACAGGGAGAAGCCTGCAGGACCTCAAGTTCTCGACAGGCATCTCCCCCCAGGCTCTGGGGATCATTATCCCAGAGACCTGTTCTGCCATCATCCAGGTCCTGCAGAAGGAGTATATGAAGGTAAGATTTTTATCCTTTAATATCACATTTTATTGTATTGAATGTTTGCTAATATATTGTATTTCTTTCCTCATTCCCTAATTACCATGATTGTAATATGCTGTGAATGTCCCCTTTCTCCTCATGCATGCTGGATTTTTATGTAATTATTATTTTAGGTCCTTTATACATATTTGCCCTTCAATAACCTCCCCAGCATGGTGTCTCCTGGCCCTATATTCACCTCATGTAGTCACTTAACAATGTATTTTTTCAGCTCCATAGTAGTGCTTTACCCCAAACACCCCCTAAAATGTTTGGAAATGTTATTTTTGCTTTAAATTCAGGCAATGTGCCAGAGGCTTTTTTTTTTGTGGTGTCCCCAAATAATTTTTAGTAACTCTCCCTCCCCAAACTGCTAAGCCAGCTGATCCCAATTCTCTATCCTCAATCATCTATCTGCTGACTTTGCGAAACCCATACACACTATACCCACCTCTTTAGTGCTCAGATTTATGGATGAATTCCCCAAAGCATGTAGTGCAAGGGTCTGCCTGTATACTTTCAAATGGTACTGTTTAAAGTTTTTGTATCCTATTATTATCTTGATAGGTAATAGCAGAATGTCCAAATGTGCTCAAATGTGTACAGTGTGTATTTATATCTTTGTATTATGACACTTCTTACCTGTCCAGGGGGCTGCCAATAGTGTAACTAAGGAGGGGCTGTTCCAAGTAATACGCTGTATTTAGGCATTCATCTCTCAATGAAGTGGAGAGGGTTACCTGTCCAAGATCCCCCCCCCCTATAATGTTAAAAATGGGCCATGAGAGGGGGGGGAGGAGGAATATGATAGGTGTACCTTATACTTTGGTGTTGTTAAATTCCCCTTAATAAATGCTATCTGGAGGTTGCCCCATAATGTTTGTGTCTAATCTGCTTGCCATGTTTCTGAGAAAAAATAGTAATGTTTATTGTTTTTTCCTCAACAGTTTCCTTCCACGCCACAGGAATGGCAGACTGTGGCCTCCCACTTTGCCGAACGGTGGGACTTTCCTAACTGCGGAGGGGCAATTGATGGGAAACACGTCCACATCGTCCCACCACCCAACTCGGGGTCATACTATTTCAACTATAAGGGGTTCAATAGTATAGTGATGTTGGCGGTAGTGTCGGCTAATTACGACTTTCTGTATGTGGACGTGGGGAAGAATGGCCGGATGTCCGATGGTGGAGTCATGGCCCAGACGGAGTTCTACAGGCGTCTCCAGAATGGCAGCTTGGACTTGCCAGCTCCAGAGGACAATGTGGAAGGACTCCCCTTCGTGTTCGTTGCTGATGAAGCGTTTGCGCTGGGGGACCACCTGATGCGGCCATTCCCAATGAGGACCCTCACCCCGGAACAGAGGGTTTTTAATTACCGGCTGGCCAGAGCCCGAAGAGTGGTGGAGAACACATTTGGAATCCTGGCCAGCCGGTTCCGCATATTTCTGACACCCATCCATATGGCGGAGTATAAACTGAACCATATTATACTTGCGTGCTGTGTTCTCCATAACTTTTTAAGGAAACATTTGGCCAACTAGTTGGGCCTGAGGCCGGAATGATACATCAAACCACACTGACAGGGCTTGAAAGCGGCCGTCCCGGCTTGCCCTCCCTGAGTGCCCGTGATGTCCAGTTACGCTACCTGGAGTTCTTTGCGGGTAGAGGGGCCATCAATATGCCAGCAAATATGTGAAGCCTTTTTATAATAAAAAACAAAAAGAATTTCTTTGTGGACATTTACTGCTTGTGTTTGTTTTAGCTGACCCTGACAGAAATGTTTTGAGTGCAGAAAATGGCATGATTGTGTAACCTTATACAAAGCACTGTTGGCTGTTATTTACTAAATGCAAAAACACATTTCACTACAAGTGCACTTGCAACTGCACTGAACCTGCACTTGTAGTGCAAAGTGGATTTGCCCTTAGGAAATAACCCCCATTTTTGCTGAAAACACCAATTACATCACCCCAAAAGTGTTGAAGTGTTGAGACAATAATCCACACATTCTTGATTAACCAACTTTTTTATACCTGCACAATCACATGTGCATTTACCAAAGGTTTTTAAAACAAACCAACATGTTTGTTGTATAACTCTTTTTGGGGTGGCATTATCAAAAATAGAAATGTCCATTTACGATAAAACAGGCCTGTGTAAAACCAACAAGAAAGACAAAAAACTTGAACTTACAAAGTTCACATTAGGTAAAACCTGAAGGCAATATCAGACATCAGTATTTAGTAACTGTGTTTGATATTGCGTTCAGATGGGGGGAAATCACCCCTGGAAAAGCTAAATTTGGAAGATGCACACCAATTTACGAATGGCAACATGTGCTATCTGCCATCACGGGGGATCAAGGGACGTGTTTTGGGGGAGCAAGCCCTTCCTCACCGCTACTTTATAATTGAGGAAGGGGTTGCACATCCAAAACGCGTCCATTGATCTCCCGTGATGGCAGATAGCACATGTTGGCACACTGTGTGCATCCTCCAAATTTGGCTTTTCCAAACATTGCAAAAATATTTAAAAGATTGGACCACAATAAAAAAAGTGATTTTGTGGGGTTTTAAATTCACCCCAAAACATCAATGATGTTATTATTTTTTTTAATCACATCATTTATTTTTTTCTGGATGTTTTGCAATTCGACATTACACCCCATGATCTCCCCGATCAGGATATGGGCACTTTCAGATGTGAAAGGTACTCGATCCCTAACATCACGATCACCTAAAAAGAGAGAAAACAAACAAAAACAGGTATCAAAAATCTGCCGGCATCCATCTCTTACCTGAGCCTGTGGTCGCAGACACTCACCTGTTGTGGTGCCAATTTCCACCACATCTTCTTCTTCCTCCTGCTCTTCTTGGGTTGGGGGTATTTCACCTTCTTCCATAGGTGGGGGGTCTGTGGTCTCCTCGGATGAGGGGTGTCCTCCGAGTCTTTTATCCCCTATGTAAAACAAAAATGGTATAATTAGCACACAGATATTTGATGGCAGAACTATAAATAGGAAACATTGCTTGGAAGTGGGGTACAATTGTCTATTTTATCCGAGTTCCAAAATGTCTTTTTTTTATTGCCCTTTGTCAAGTTGCAATACTTTACCTGTTTAGTACAAGCTTCACAGATGGAGACCCCCCTATACTATACACTGGAGCACCTGTGTGACCCCCCTAATAAAAATGGTGTTCTTGTGTCCCACACTAGTGCTCCAGTGTCGAGATGTGAAAACTGCTGCTCAGTGTCCTCTCCTTACACAGAATCTAGTTTGCTTTTCATTCTAGTAACAAACCCATCTACACAAACAAATATTTGGCATCCAAGTAGGCCCTTAAAAATGTGGGAAAATTAGAGGCCGAAAGAAAAATGTTTGATACGAACTAATAATGGGCCCATGAACATTAAAGTTGCCCTTTTAAACTGTACAATTAAGAAAAGCACATGGAGCAGCACGAACGTAATAAAGACAAAAAGAATAGGAACACAGCACAACTACTTACTTTTTTGCAGCACTCTCCAGATATTTCTGTACTGCTCGGGCTCTCCTAATTTCAGATCCGACCACCGCTTCCTGAGCTGATCTTTCGATCGTCGTACCCCGAAATTCCTGTGAAGACTTTTGACCACTTTCGCCATGATCTTGGCCTTTCTCATATTGGGGTTGGGGTAAGGCCCATACTTTCCGTCATAGTCGGCCTTCTTCATTATGTCGACCATCTCCAACATCTCCCCAAAGGACATATTTGTGGCCTTAAAACATCTCCTTCTGGATCGGGACGTGTCCGGATCCGGGCTTTCATCCTCCTCCTCCTCATTCCTGTAATTATCACACACCTGCTGTGACTCCGCCATGTGCTCTTCCCCCACTGCGCCGAACGAAAAGGGGCGGGGAATAGAATAGAAAGAACGTCAGGGGCAGTTAAACGCATGCGCAGTGTATATAAAGCGTAACACACGTGCGTATTACGTACGATCTGTGAGCGGAGGAAAGAGCATTGAACGCGCCGATCGTAACAACGAAGGTAAGAAACAAACTTGTGCCTATACTGCTTCTACATTGAGGCCTATATTGTAACAAGATTAGGAGAGTTTTGTCTGACATTAGGCTTTGACTTGTGTTGTGTCTTGCAGTGAACATGGATATCTTAGTGAAAGACAATGACTTCATGTCAGTATTTATAGATATGTTAAGGGAGCTGCCATGTCTGTGGGAGATTAAACACCCACATTTCAAGAACCAAGCAAAGAGGAAGGCAGCACTGGAGCAATTGTGTGAAATTGTGAAGCAGGTGATCCCCATGGCAGACATCACCTATCTGAAGAACTTAATTGGTGGCCTGAGGAGTACATATCTGAGGGAGCACAAGAAGGTCCTGGATTCACAGAGATCCGGAGCAGCAGATGACATCTATGTCCCCAGGATGTTGTACTACGACAGGCTGCATTTTCTGGCAGGCCAGACTGAACCCAGGCCATCCCTCTCCAGTCTTCCTTCCACGCTTCCTTCCCCCCCGGCTGATGCTTCTGACGCCCAACCTGGGCCTTCCAGGCAACATGTGGAGGAGCCCAGATTGAGCCAGGTATAGCATTCTTCAAAATATTTCTGCTTGTCCAATCAATGATGTTAACTAGATGTTAGTTTGGAGTACTAATTTAGGATTGTGATTGATGAAGCAAAAACTAAAACCATGTCCCTTTTTCATACACAGGGAAGTCTCAGCCAGGAGGTGGCCGGGCCTAGCCGGCTGGCTGATCTGCAGGTCGCTCCACTCTCCCTGGAAAAAGAAAGTGGCAGGAGGAGGAGTGCCCTAGAGGAGGCTGGCAGAGGACTCTTTTGGAGGGCTACAGAGGTCCTGGGAGCACAACAGACCGTGGAGGAGGACATTGCTGCCATCATTGCATATAAAATGCAGAGGATGGAGGAGGGCCAAAAAGTCATGTGTGAGGCGCTCATATTGGAGGCTCTTAAGAAAGGTATGAGAGGCCAAATTACAGCTCAGACACACCTTTGCAATGGTCCTCCTCCTCCTCCTGCAGGTCCTCCTCCTCCTCCTCCCTCTCCTCCAGGTCCTCCCAGTCCTCCTCTAGGTCCTACTCCTCCTCCTGCCACATCTCCAACTGCACAGCCACAGCCCGGAAGGAAGTGTGGAAGGAAGACCAGAAAGTGAGGACCCTGGGTTCAGTCTGGTCGGCCAAAAAATGCAGCCTCTTGTGGTACCACAGCCTGGGGACACAGATGTCATCTGCTGCTTTCCCGATCTCTGCGAATCCCGGACCAGACTGCCCTCCCTTACATATGGACTCCTCAGGCCACCAATTTTGATGTTGAAGAATTGATGTCTGCCGTGGGGGTCCCAGGCTTCGCTAATTTCTCCTGTTGATCCAGTGTTGCCTTCCTCTTTGTTTGGTTCTGAGCCCTTAATAAAGGATTTTTGTTTGAATTATACTCTCCTATGTGTTTTACTTCAAAAAGGACAGTTTGTTTGTGAGGATTCAGGTACATTTCAAATATACAATGTGAAATTAACAAGGGACACCAACACCAAACAATCTCCTTGAGATTAAATAATAAAAGTTATCAATGGTGTTGGGGTAACTTGACACACAAAACACACCCAAAAATATTCTGGAGTAAAAATAAAAATAACATTGAACAAAGATCAGCCTTGTAAAAAATACAAACATTAAATCCCCCCAAAAAAAGGCTTAAAACCCCCCAAAAAAATAAACAAAAAAAAACAAATTATGTCAGATGTGACAACTAATAACAATATATTCAGGGAATCACAATAAAAAAACAAAAATAAAACTTTGTGAGAAGTGTGTGTGAATATGAGCAGCAAAACTACTTAATTCTTGTCACATTATAAAGAAGAAGAGAGTGCGCTGTATTAAACCATTTTTGACATTGCAGCGTGACGAAAGTGCTGTATCCATTGCGAACACTAAGTTTACCAGAACGAGCTGTTCCGTGCCGGAAATTCTTCTGAGCATGCGTGGCACTTTGTGCGTCGGAACAGGCCACACACGGTCGGAATTGACGCGATCGGATTTTGTTGTCGGAAAATTTTATCTCCTGCTCTCCAACTTTGTGTGTCGGAAAATCCAAGGGAAAATGTCCGATGGAGCCCACACACGGTTAGAAATTCCGACAACACGCTCCGATCGGACATTTTCCATCGGAAAATCCGACCGTGTGTACGGGGCATAAGACTTTGTACATTTCATGATGCACCCAGAATGTATTTAGGTGATAAAGGTTTTTTTTTTTTCTTCTTCTTATGCCCCGTACACACGGTCGGATTTTCAGATGGAAAATGTCCGATCGGAGCGTGTTGTCGGAAATTCCGACCGTGTGTGGGCTCCATCGGACATTTTCCATCGGATTTTCCGACAACTTTGTGTGACCGTGTGTATGCAAGACAAGTTTGAGCCAACATCCGTCGGAAAAAATCCTAGGATTTTGTTGTCGGAATGTCCGAACAAAGTCCGACCGTGTGTACGGGGCATTACAGTGTAAGTTCACCTTTACAGAAAAATCTGTAAGGTGAACTTACCCAGGATGCCCTCCTCACCCCCCCCCAGTCCCCCTGACCTGTTGCGTGGTGATCACCCGCTCTGAGCCCCGGTATAGCCATGTCAGGGGTCCGGGGCTTAGAAATCCCCT
Source organism: Lithobates clamitans (assembly GCA_037952925.1). Taxonomy (NCBI): domain Eukaryota; kingdom Metazoa; phylum Chordata; class Amphibia; order Anura; family Ranidae; genus Lithobates; species Lithobates clamitans. The sequence goes on from JBBGZY010000808.1 coordinate 2,092,206, forward strand.
CGGCATTCACGCGTCTTCTTCCCTGCTGACAGGACGGGCTACGCGGGTCATGCCGCCCATGTGACGATGCGGACCAATTAGAATGCACGGAAACATCCCTCCTGATGGGGTACGTTTTGGAGATTCAGCTGCAGGGAATTCCTAAGCCCCGGGCCCCTGGGCTCAGAATGGGAGATCGCCATGCTCTAGGTCAGCGGGACTGGGGTGGGGGGCGTCCTGTGTAAGTTCACCTTACGGATTTTTCTGTAAAGGTGAACTTACCCTTTAACCACTTGATATCCGGAAGGATTTACCCCCTCCATGACCAGGCCATTTTTTACTATTCAGCACTGCGCTACTTTAACTGGTAATTGCTCAGTCATGCAGCACTGTACCCAAATGAAACGTATAATTTATTGTAATATATAGAATATAATAATATATAAATACAATTTAATATATTTATAATATATAATTTTTTTCACACAAATAGAGCATTCTTTTGATCTGGGTTTTTTATTCTATAAAAAAAAAGAGACAGAAAATTTTGGCAAAAACAATATTTTCAACTTTCTGTGTGTATGTATGAATGTGATTTAGGGACCTTCGATTGTAAGCTTCTGAAAGGGCAGGGACGCATGTAAATGTACAATATATATATATATATATATATATATATATATAAAGTGCTGTGTAAATGAACAGTCCTATATAAGTACATGTAATAATAATAATATGCAACGTGTCTCTGATTCATTTTTTTATCTTTCATAGATTTTTATTGATTTTTGCAAAAAACATACATTAATACAATGTGCACATTGTATAGTGAATACATTACAATTGTTTAGATGTATACAAATAAACAGATTAATTGGTTATCGCTATAACATAGAGCAAAGAACTGTCTTATTCCCAATCTCGATAACGGAAGTTAATTGTTGCATGAGTGGCTCTCCCTCAGGTACCCTAATGGGAACACTTTTTCACCTGGTGGAATGGCACTCTATGTGGACAGTCTCTGAACTAAAGAGAACAGAGGGAAAAGAGGACCCATATCCTAAGGCAGTAGCAATATTCAGAAATCTTATCAAGAAAGAATATTAACAATATGTTGCTTGTCAAGAAAATAAGAAAAGGTTTATATATTGTCAGGTTATCGGCTATTAAAGGAATGATGCAGCTCCAGACCACAACTCCCACGACTCCCACTTTTTTCTCACAGTGTGTAAGAGGCCTGTACTAGAGGCCATCATCAGTTCAAAACTGTAGTGGAGATTCACAGTATCTAGAGTATGTTCAACGGAGGGGGGTGTATCCGTTTTCCATAGTCTCGCAATGCATAATCTTGCAGCCAATAAAATATCACCATGTATCTGTATGGTGTCGGTACTGTTTCAATAGTGAGGTTTAGGACAGCTAAATCAGGTGTTGGGTGCAAGTCCTGATGTAGAATGTCTGAGAGTATTTGGAAGATCGTGTTCCAGTATTTCCGCAATCTCGGGCATGTCCAAAAGATGTGGAGTAAGTCTCCCCTGGCTGAGCAACAGCGCCAGCATTGATCACTTATAGAGGGATTAAATTTAGTAATTCTGGAGGGGGTTAGGTACCATCTGAGGTGCAGTTTTTGGGTGTTTTCCCAGAGCGTGGCGCATTTTGTGGATTTATTATAATTATTATTATTAGATATTATAGAATAGGGATATTCCTTTGTGTTTGGGGATGTAGGACTTTAGATATTTCCATGCTTTAGGATGTACTGTATACATCCGAAAGTGGGAGTCTCTAAGGCAATGCGTGACTCGCAGGTAAGTGAAAAGGTCTGTTTGAGGTAAGTTGAACTCTTGTTTCAGGAGGGTAAAAGATTTGGGTTTGTCGAGTAGTAGCTAGTCGCTTACCTGCTTTATTGGATGTGGAGTATGTGGTAGTTTTGAGCTTGCGCTGGATCAGTTCATAGGAATGGAGAAGAAGTGAGCGCAGGTCTTGTCTTAAGGTCAATAGTTGGGCTTGGGTGTTCGGGTCTGGGTTAGTCTTATGTTGGGATTCAAGAGTCGCAATTTGGGAAGTAAGGATGTCTATTTGCTGCATCCTCTTCCTTTTATACAAGGAGCTCAATTGCATTATAATGCCTCTAATAACAGCTTTGTGCGCGTTCCACACCGTCACGGGGTCCCCCACTGACCCTTTATTTAAATCAAAATAATCGCGTATATGTTTTTCTATATCTAGGGAGTAGTTGGGGTGTTGCAAGATATAATTATTCGCTCGCCAGAGGAACGCATTCCGCTGGGGTGGCGTATCATTAATGGAGATAGAGGGCGTGGTCTGACCACGTCACGGTGTGGATTACAGATGTGCTGATGTTTTGTATTTTCTGGAATAAGAATTGTGGCGGGGTGAGAAATAGGTAAAATCCTTTTCGACCCATGATGGCATCTCCACACATCAAAAATTTCATGTGACGTGAGGAGCTGCCTCAGGGGTGACTCCCTTCTTTTCGCAGGAGAAGTAGAGTCCATGTGGATATCAGGAACCATGCTGAAGTCTCCGCAAATTATCAAGCGACCCTTGCAGACTGCTCGTGCCTTGGTGAAGGCTTTCCTCAGGAAACTGATCTGACGAGTGTTGGGGGCGTAGATATTCATTAAGGTATAATTAACTTTGTTGAGGGTGAAGGATAGAATGAGATATCTACCATTGGGGTCAGGGATTTGTTGTAGTAGTTGGAAGTCCAGCCCTTGTTTTATAGCTATGAGAACTCCTCTTTTCTTGGAATTATAAGTGGCATGGTATATTTGGGGGTATTGGCGGTTGTGGCATAGGGCTGTTGCCGCTGGGAGCAGGTGAGTCTCCTGCACACAGAAGATGTCACAGTCCATTTTAACTGCAGTGTGCCAGAGGGAGTGGCGTTTTACCGGTGATTGAGGCCCTTGGCATTGAGGGACACAATGTTACATGGCATGTTCAGAGGTTAATGGATGAGGTGTGTTGGGTGTAGAAGTATCACTTACAGTTCGTTGCTTGTAGCTTGTGGGACGCTGGTGGTGGTGTCTTTGATGAAGTTGCTGGACGGTCGTTCACTTATATGTTGTCGGAGATCCGGATCGGAAGCCGCAGGAGGGAGCTGAAGGGAAGCAACAAGTTAAAAGGCTGGAAGAGCCAACAATAAGAACAAGAACTTATAACAGATTTATCTTTCTACTGCAATCTCGCTGTATAGGGAACGTGGCGGCGTGAATATCAGAGAGCTTATATGAACCCCAAAGCACCCTCCCAATGTTGAGGGCATGTGGCCTGGTACGGTTCAGGAGGGGGGGCCACACTCTCATCCCCCCCTCTTCTCCTGCAGCCTGCCAGGTTGCATGCTGGGACAAGGGTCTGGTATGGATTTTTGGGGGGACCCCACGCCGTTTTTTTTTTTTTTGGCGCGGGGTTCCCCTTAAAATCCATACCAGACCTGAAGGGTCTGGTATGGAATTTAGGGGGAACCCCACATCATTTTTTTTTTTTTTGGCCGGGGTTCCCCTTAATATCCATATCAGACCTGAAGGGCCTGGTATGGAATTTAGGGGGACTCCAACGTCATTTTTTTTTTTTAATTTTGGTTCGGGGTTCCCCTTTGGGGAATTCCCATGCCGTTTTTATCAATGAACTTCTATGTATATTGTCGGCAATGGAATAGCCGCGAGTAGTTTTAAATGAGTTTTTTCCTTCAAAATGTAATTTTGTTGTCAGACTGTTCTAAACACAGGAAACATGCGCACCTTTACAGGCATACTATAGACACCCCCCAGGTACAAAATTTAAAGGGATATTACACTTTTATTGTTTGACTTTAAGCATTATTAAAATCACTGCTCCTGAAAAAACGGCCGTTTTTCAAACTTTTTTTGCATTGATCCATGTCCCCTGTGGCAGGACCCAGGTCCCAAAACACTTTTTATGACAATAACTTGCATATTAGCCTTTAAAATTAGCACTTTTGATTTCTCCCATAGACTTTTAAAGGGTGTTCCGCGGCATTCGAATTTGCCGCGAACACCCCAAATTGTTCGCTGTTCGGCGAACTTGCGAACAGCCAATGTTCGAGTCGAGCATGAGTTCGACTCGAACTCGAAGCTCATCCCTAATCAGGAGACTGCGGACATACTGCAGGAGATTACTAGAGACTGCAGATATACTGCAGGAGACAATCAGAGACTGCGGACATACTGCAGGAGACAATCAGAGACTGCGGACATACTGCAGGAGATTACCAGAGACTGCGGACATACTGCAGGAGACAATCAGAGACTTCGGACATACTGCAGGAGATTACCAGAGACTGCGGACATACTGCAGGAGACAATCAGAGGCTGCGGACATACTGCAGGAGAAAATCAGAGACTGCAGACATTATACTGATGATGGTCAGAAAACTTGCAGCAACGCACAGCTTTACAGTTGAATAACACAGCTCAGGGTTTAAGCAGTCGGGCATTTTATGGGTATAAGGACATACCTGGCCAGCCAAACTCACTACATACTTTCAGGTCTGTGGGCGGGGCTTTCACTCTCTGCTCTCACTACAACAGCTGGGAGCTCCACTGACACTTTGTTGGGCGGCCCACGTCACCCGTGAATTGGGGCCCCGATGACAGCTTTGCAGAGAGCACAGAGGACACGGGAGGATTCCCGCGCTAGTCAGCTGAAAGGGGGTGGGGCTGGGAGCTCCACTGACGCTCTGACCCCGCCCACGTGCTGACTGTATACTCGGAACAGAGCGACTTTAGTGAGAGCCAGTGATCGGAGTGGGAGTGTCAGTGGAGCTCCCGACCCCGCCCCCGGAACTCTGTATTTACCAGCCAGTATAGAGGGGGCGGGGCCGGGAGCTCCACTGACGCTCCCACTTCAATCACTGCCTCTTACTGCCTCGGAACAGACGCTCTGTTCCGAGTATACAGGCTGCATGTGGGCGGGGTCAGAGCATCAGTGGTGCTCCCGGCCCCGCCCCCTCTCAGCTGGCTAGCTACATCCTCCCGTGTCCTCTGTGCGCTCTGCAAAGCTGTCATCGGGACCCCAATTCACGGATAGCGCAGGCCCCCCAACAAAGATTGGGCCCAGGGCAAGTGCCCCATTTGCCCTGCGCTAAAGACGGCCCTGACGGCCACACAATTGTTGGCCAACAATTACGAACGTAGTAACGAACTAGACGTACTACCTTGTTTTTCAGCTCTTTAGCGCCACCCTTTGGGCTATTTCTGATAATTTCATGTTAGTAGAAGTTTGGTGAGTGTTGATTCGCGCTTTTCATTTCGCACTTTTCGTTTCGCACTTTTCAGTTCATTTCTGAACGGCCGTTCGTCAACCAGCCATGTTGCGGAATCAGAGATAACGTGTTATTTATTATTGGCCTTGGAGTTATTGCTTTGACATTATTTTTTTGGTTGAAAAATGATTTGATTTGGTATATTTTCTATATTTTTGGATGCATAGAATGCACTTTTTGGTTAAGTTCTATTGGCAGATAGCATGTCTAATTGTATTTGTTTTCCTTTTTTAATGCACAATAAAAAAAATTGTGTAGAATAATACTTGGCTATGTGTTTTACTTCAAATGACAGTTTGGGAGTAGGCAGTTACATTTTAAAAAATGCAATGTAAAATTAACAAGGGACACCAACATAGTTGTATCTTTGATCTTATAAACTACGGGATAATGGTGTTGTGGTAACTTGCCCAAATAAAAAAAAAGCATAATAATATTATTCTTGATATCACTAGAAAAAAAAAGCCTTTGAAAATGTGTTTACAATAACTCCATCAGTATCATCAGCAAAGCAGCTTCATTATTATCCCATTAAAGAAGAAGAGAATTGTGCGCTGCATTTCGAGATTTCATAATTTGCCGCGTCACGAATGTTAATTCTCCATTACAAACGCTAGTTTACAAGACCGATCGCTTCTACTTCCAAGCATGCGTGTTTGTACTTTGAATAAATATGTGTAAGTCGCCAGTGCAAAATAACTATTAATTGTGTCGAAAAACCTAAAAACCTAAAAAACTGGTTGCTGCAGTCAAAAAATGAATTCCTCCAGTGGGTGAAGGAAAAAATAAAAAGTGAAAGTAATGTTGACTGCGCTACCCCAATACCATAACATTAAATACACCACTTTAAAATGACAAAAATATTTGCAAAGAAGAAAATATAAATTGTGCAATGGTATATAATCGTTGTCACATACTATCAGTCTTTTTCATGACCGTAAAAAAACAACAAACAAACCCTAAATATACTTCAACATAACACCAATATAAACATCTAAATTATTAAAATTATAGTGTCCAGTAATTATTGATATTGTGCAATGTGCCAATTTACACAGAGGGTCCCCGTGTGGAGTATCCTCTATGAATATATTATTCCAGTGCTCTTAAATTATTCATCCATGATTGCTTGTGACAATTTAACCACTTTAGTGACAATACCACCACCACATCCATCCAAAATCCATAAATACAAAACATGCCCACCTGGCCGGCCCATAATCAGTGGGATTGATTCCCTTTTCTACAGACTAGGCGAGTATCTGGATGGGTTTTTCAAACCATTAGTTGCTCACAGCCCGTCCTATCTCACAGATAGTAGGGATCTTATTGTACTGCTCCAGGGGATGGTTGCGACCAAGGATCCCCTTATGGTAACGGTGGACATCTAGTCTCTGTATACCAATATCAAACACAAAGACGCCTTGGTAGCGTTGGAATGGGCTCTAGGAAGAGAATCCACTCTAAAAAAGCCCCAGATTAGGTATCTTATCCAGGGTTTGAAACTTGCCATGGGTAATAAATATTTTTGGGCCAAAGGTGAATACTACAACCAGACTGGAGGTGTAGCTATGGGGGCACGCTATGCACCTAGTGTGGCTAATATAGTGTTGAATAAGTGGGAGCACGAAACTATCTTCAACAACAGAAACCAATCGCTCTATTTTTATAAAAGGTTTATTGATGATATTATTTTGTTTTGGAGAGGGTCACAGGCCAGTTTTGATTTATTTTTGACAGAAATTAATCTCAATCGGTAGGGTTTAAAGTTCACGGCTGAAATAAGTGATTCAGCTGTGAAGTACTTGGACCTTACCATAACCATAAACAAAAGCAATTTTGAGAACATTTTGAAAACATTTTTCAAGGCCACAGATAAAAATGGCTTTGTGCCCACACACAGCTGCCACCATCCACAGTGGATAGGGGCCGTCCCCAAGGGACAGAACATGAGACTCAGGCACAACTGCAATAATGATGAAGAGTTTCTTCTAGTATGAATTTTGACAGAAAGGTTCCTAGAGAAAGGCTATAAATTGGAGACACTGAATCAAGTGCTACGGCAGGTGTCCTCAATTGATAGGCAATCTCTCCTGACAACAAGGCCCAAAAAAGAATACCAAGACCAGGTGGCTTTTGTGTTAGGTTTCCATAGGCAATACAAACAGGTCGAGTCTATCTTTAAGAAATTTTGGCCAATACTTTTAAAAGATAAAGATCTATGGTTATCTATTCCTTCCAAACCGAAATTCATTTATAGGAGGGCTCCAGGTCTAAGAAACAAAATAGCTAAAAATGTACCAGATCCTCCTAAGAAACCATCCACATTTTTGGATGGTTTCGGATTCTATTTTTGCACTAGGTGTAAGGCCTGTAGAACCACGAGGAAATCTGGGGCCCCCCAAAAAATCTCACGCTTTCAATCTATGGTCACCACAGATAGTTTCAAAATTAAACCCCTGATCACATGCAATTCAGACCATGTCACCTACGTCTTGGAGTGCCCTTGCTCACTCCAATACGTAGGCCGAATAAAACGACAACTTAGAGTCAGAATTAATGAGCATCTGACAAATATTAAAAAAGGGTTCCCAAACCATAGTGTGTCTAGACACTTCAAATAATTTCACAACAGCGACCCCACACTCTGTACTTTTTATGGAATTGACAAGATCTCTAAACATTGGAGGGGAACACATATGAAGAGAGCAGTCTCACAAAACAAGACCAAATGGTTGTGTAAACTGCACACTATCCAGCCATATGGCATGAACATTGAGCTGGATTTTAATTGATTTTTATCCAATGATTAGATTGCTTTGCATCCAATGATCAAATTAGCACTGTTGCCCTCTAGGGTTTTTTTTGAGTCAAATAATTTTCAATAGGTTATATTTTTTAATTCTATTTGAATGTATATCTATTAATTAAATATTCAACTACACTCTCATTGTTCCATTATAAACAGTTATCTTATGGGGAATATTTGAAGCTTTTATCATGCTAAGGCTCATTTTTTTCCAAACTAGGTCTCTTTTGGTCCTACACTAAGATTGGACACCTATTGATTCAAAAAGGGTTTTTTTTTTCTTTTTTTTTGTATATTTATATATTTTTATTTCTATTTATTCCATTTGCAATCTTATTTTTATTTTTGAGTCCATTACTGTACTTTGTCATGTATTTCAATATTATCTATAATCCTTATGTGTCTCGCCAAGTATGCCGTATTTATCCATTTGTATGATGTTCAGATGGGTTCCCATGTAAACCGGCACTGCGGCTGCATACGCATCCGTATTTTTTTAACAATCAGGCTGAATACTATAAATAACGTGACTTCCAGTGACCAGGTGTGCCTCCTGAAGACGTAATCACGAAACGTACATCGAGGCGGTACCTGGTCACGTTCGCCCTATCCGGGTTTCTGGTTGTCTACTGTGGTTGGTGGAACGCACGCACTCCACAGAGGTGGACGCGGTACAGATCCAACTTCTCTATGTGTGACAAGCCAGCAGCCTCAGTGCTGGGCTAGGCACTTTTTAATGTAAGGAGCCACTTGGCTTTTCTTTTTATCTGTTTTATTAAACAATATTACGCCATGGATGTTTTTTGATTGTTTTTGCATATCCTGCCTTGCACTCGGAGGAAGATTATCCTGCCAAAGCAATATTTGACTCTCTTTTTAGTTAAAGAAGTCAAATACATCTGGTAAGTAGTTCTTCCATCTGCTCACGTTGGGTGTTTGCTATTGCTGTGGTGAAGGATGGTTCACTATCAAGCTTAGATAATTAGATCACCTGCATTAATTCTCTGGAATTGTTAAATCACGTTTTTCTTTGGGACTGTTTTTTTCAGCACTTGTTTATTTTTATTTTTATATTTTTATTTTTATCCACTTCAAGATCCTCATCTTAAGGATTTTGCACTGAATGTTTTCATATGGTTTTATAATATGTTTTTTTTTTATGGTGCAGTTATGCTATATCCATTCACATTTGTTGTGTGTGGTTTGCAAATGTGGATGATCTAACTAGCGCCCCCTTTCTCGCGTTTTTTAGAATGCCATTATATTGTCCAATATGTAGTTATATCCAGATGACCTGTGATATATTCTAGCATTACTCGACAGATAATATTTGTCTATGTACCAGTCTGTTTACTTGTATGTTTATTTCTGTTACAAATGGAAAATATCTATAAAAAACTATTAAAACGAAAAAAAGTCACCATTGTATTTTTATAATTTTTACAGTTTATTAAATGTAATCTTCAAACACATTAATTTTGTGCATACACCCAATACAATGTATTTCATTGATATAAAGCGAGCAGATATAGTAGAAATACATATAGTACATGGCAAGCAGGGTATTATCACCTTCCTTTCCCATAATATCAGGGAGAGAAGTGCCTCTAAGTGTAGACATTTGTGTCGATTTATTTAAAACAGACAAATGGCAACTCACATAGGGCCGGTAGATAAGGCACATCAACAGTATATGTTTGATAAGCCGTCATCAGATGAAGTCATCCAGGTCTCCAAATGCTGTAATGCTCCGCTCAGGTCCAGGATGTCATCAGTATGGTAGAAGGGATCTGGGAACGAGGACTGAAGCGCTCGTGGAGCACAGCGTGAGGCGTGATGACGTCACTGGAAGTGAGGCGATGCTTTTCAGAGCATGCACACTTTGAATGTAACAAGGGAAGCTTGACAAGAAATGCAACTGTTACATCCACAGCCGGCCTTATTTACCAGCCCTATGTGAGTTGCCATTTGTCTGTTTTACATAAATCTACACTTAGAGGCACCTATCTCCTTCTTTCTTCTCAGCTCACGTTGGAATCTGCTTCAGGTCCCATCTAGAGGCTGCCATTTGTGAAAGGACATTGTTCCCCCTACTACCTTGGATGGAGAATACCCCCGTTTGTCCTTTAGTGATAACTTTGATACTCCTGTTGCGGACTTTGTTATTATACTCATGAGTATTTGTTTTATCAGCCTTGCTTTATTCATGCATCTAGGGCTTGAATAGGTGTTGTTTCATGAGACAACTAGATTGTGCCCTCCTGTCCTATTGTTTCTTTCCCTTAATATTACTGATGGAGTCTGACCACTCCGACCACATAGTACACTTCCATCCTGTGGGAGAAGGAAGGAGAAAGAAGCTTGTTTTAGAGTACATGTAAAGCCAGAATTAATGACGTTTGGCTTGACAACATACTGTGTACCCCAAATTATTAGTATTATATATATATTTTAATAAAGGTAATTTTTCACCAATTTTTATACTCCTGCAGCCTCTTTACAGGCACTTTTTGTTCCAGGTATAGGTATAAACAGAAAATATATTTCCAAGGCAGGAGCACAGCTAGGTGACTGTTGTTGCCCTATGATAGGAAGTGCCTGAACAAAGACCTTCATGGCAGGATCAGGTTTTTTAACCCCTTCCAGACCAGCCGCCGCAGTTATACTGTGGCAGGTTGGCTCCCCTGGGAGAGCCATTGTAGTTGTACTTTGGCTCTTTAAGACACCGCCGGAGACGCACGCCTGCAGAGTGTCCCTGAAGCCAATGCTCGTGCATGGTGGGCGTGATGACCTGCTGGGCACTTGCGATCGCTCGTGACAGAGCAAGAACCGGGATCTGTGTGTGTAAACACACAAATCACGGTTCTGTCTGGGGAGAGGAGACAGATCATTGTTCCTACTAAGTAGGAACAACGATCTGTTTACTCCTCTAGTCAGCCACATTCCCCCCCACAGTTAGAACACATCTAGGGAACACAGTTAACTCCATGATCGCCCCCTAGTGTTAACCCCTTCCCTGCCAGTGATATTTATACAGTAATCAGTGGCTATTTATTATCTCTGATCACTGTATAAATGTCAATGGTGCCAAAAAAGTGTCAAAAGTGTCTGATCTGTCTGCCACAATGTCTCGGTCCTGATAAAAATCGCAGATCACCACCATTACTAGTAGAAAAAAAAAATTATAAAAATGCCATTAATCTATCCCCCAATTTCTATTTCTATAACATTTGCGCAAACCAATCAATATACACTTATTGCAATTTTTTTTACCAAAAATATTTAGAAGAATACATATCGGCCTAAACTGAGGAAGAAATTTGTTTTTGTTTTTTTTAAATTGGGGGATATCTATTATAGCAAAAAGTAAAAAATATTGTTTTTTTTTTTCAAAATTGTCACTCTTTTTTTGTTTATAGCGCAAAAAATAAAAATCACAGCAGTAATCAAGTACCACCAAAAGAAAGCTCTATTTGTGGGAAAAAAAAGGACCCAATTTTGTTTTTGTACAACATCACACGGCCGCAGTATTGTCAGTTAAAATGACGCAGTGCCGTATCGCAAAAAATGGCCCGGGCAGTAAGGGGCCAAATCTTCCGGGGCTGAAGTAGTTAATGAAAGCTGCAGTTTTAAAAAATTAGAAAATAAAATTTTCAAATTACATTATCAAAAACTGATATGAGATTGTAGTGATGGGGTTTATATTTCCCATCATACGCTTTAATATAATTCTAGAATGAAATGTAGATTAGGAAGAATAAAGAATACACACTGCCAAATAAGCAAATAAAGTTTTCTTGTTCTCACTATATTCACAATCAAATTATTTAAATATCCACGACTGACATCCCTGATTGATTGAATCTTTTATAATGAACGTACACATTCATTACATTATTCTGAACAGCCAAAAGCAGCTTCAAGAGCAACTTTTGCATCTTCTGCAATCTCATTGAGGGCAGAGTACAGAAGGTCACCACAAGCGGCTCCAGACATGGGACCAGACACAAGAGCACTTAGGAATGGAATACAGCTAAAAAAAGATTTAGCGATCATATAAGTAGCACCATTCCTTTTCTCTAGCTCTCTACTCACAAGATTATAAGTGATCTCATGAATCACAAATGGGGATTTCATTAAATGTTTCAGATCACTTCTACCAGACCTTTCCGCCAAGTTGCTCAAAGATTTCTCATCAAGACCAAAACATTCTACATATCCCTGAATACGGGAAGATAAGGATAAAATCTCATTGAGATTTGATATCCCAGGGACAGCTGACACTGCAGCGGCTTGCACAATGACCAAAGGAATTACACTTTCTAGAGCTTGCTTTTTCATTTGTATTGCCTGAGAGGAAATGTTAGGCAGGGCTCGTAAATAAACATAACGCTTGTGACTTGGAAGCTCGTCCTCAAACGTTTTCAGCAAACGAGAGAAATCAAATTTCTCAGGCTGGAAAGAAGATACAAGAAAGACAGAATCACCTTTAATATTGTTTAAATTAACTTTGAGAGATTCAACACAATTCTTCCTGATCTGATCTAGTAACTTTTTTTCATTGAAAGTTTTAGGTTTACTTTCTTTGGTGTTACGTATGTCCTGGTCAATTTTTGATCTCACAAAGTAAAACTTCTTCTTCATTTTTTGGATCTCCTCAGCCAGCATATTGTGATTCTCTTTGAATCTTTCAGATGCAATTATAATAAAAAAGTCATACCGCTGAAACTGAACTTTATTCAGATATTCACTGGCTGTAAGTTTAGGAGTTCCTATTCCAGGAAGATCCCAATAGATTACGCTCTTATTATTTGGATGGGGATAACGAGTTGACTCCATAGTGGTCTCCACCACACCGGTCTGAGCAGATTCTTCATGTTCTTGACCAAGACCACGGAGGGCGTTGATAAATGAGGACTTTCCTGACCCCGATTCTCCAGTAATTGCGATGTTCAGGGGGGTATTTTCCACATCACTCAAACATTTCTTGACTCTTTCCAAGGCTCCAGCTGTATCTCCCTTTTCTAGGGCTTCTGTTACCTCCTTTTCAAGTTGTTTCGTGGTAGAAGGATCCATATTTTTACTTACACAGAATAATCTAATAAAAGAAAGGAGAAGAGAGAGGTCAAACACTTAGGGATATGTGGAGCGCCCCTAAAAATGTGGGTCTTCCTCCCAAAGCACCCATACACAATGCAGTTGGGCACAGGCTCTTTGGGACCCTGTTGGCCAGAAGGCAGTGTCAGCAAGTTGCATAGTAAACTCCATCCCACAAGTTCCCTGGGTTACTGGGTACATAAAAACATGCTGAGCAAGGCCAAATTTTACCCCCTGAGTTTCAGAAAAGAGGAATAAACAGTATGTTACAATTTCCCTCTGCTGCCAACAATGCTGGATCCCATCCAAACAAAGGAAGGGGCAGCAAATTGTCCACCTTGAGATGCATTAGCCCCTAGCACAGCCTGGAGTGTAGTGTTTTTTTTTGCTTTTATATTTCTTACCCGCACACACTTGTGAACTGGTTGGTGGTCTGAGTGACTCCCTAAAACATGGAGTTGTGTGGTACATAAAGCCATCCTTGCTGACCCCCATTCAACCCCTCCTGCATTGGCAAGCATCGTTAACTTGATAAGGGGGTCCTCCATTTTTTTTTGGAACCCCCCCCCCTCTCAAAGCACCCACCCAGTGCATTCTAGCTGCCAACAGGATAGTAGGGAAGCTGAGCACTTGCAGCTACCTTGCTATGGTGATACAAGTCTGTGTGCCTGGTGCATGGCATGCTGGGCAGTTAACTCTGGGAGGGGAGGGGGGGGGGGTATGATTTTTTATTTGGTTTCAGCAACATGGACAGAAGTTGTCTGCGGATAAATAACTAACAAGATTTACACCAAGAGTCATGCCACAAAGATATAACCAAAAATATGAAAAGAAAACTCTACTCTAGTTTTTCAAATGACATTCTCCAAACGTTCTAAACAAGGGGTCAGTTTACTTTGCTTCAGACTTTAGGGGGGGTGAACTGTGGCCATTGGGAGTAAAAAAGACCCCGATGTCAATGGGAAAAAATGCCCCATCTTTGGTGTCAGTGGGAGGGACTGTGCCCTTTTGTTAGTTTCAGTGGATTTAAGAGCACCTTAAGGGCTGGATAAAAGCAAGCAAAGGGCCGCATATGGCCCCTGGGCCACAGTTTGGAGACCACTGACCTATGCAATGCTGATTTAAGGCTGAACTCCCAGCTCCCCTTTAGTCTTGCAGTTGTACAATCTCCTCTCCTTTACTGAAAATTGTTTACTATGATTTCACTGCACACTGTGAGCTTCTCACAATGAGCATTAGAAACTACAGAAAGTCAGATAGAGCTCCCCTCATTCCCTGGCTGGAGGACTCCCAGCATCATCTAGCCCTTTCCTCTTCAGTGTGAGTGTCCTTGCCCCCCACTTTCATTCATTGTATGTCTAGTCTTTCAATCATGCAGAAACAGTATCACATGTGGGAATTACTTAAAGTGGTTGTAAACTCTGTACTACCACTTATACCTACAGGTAAGTCTATAAAAAGGCTTACCTGTAGGTACTGTGAATATCTCCTAACCAAGAAATGCAGCCGGTGACATCATGGGCGCACGCGCTCTGAAGGCACGGCTTACAGTGCCGGAAACGGGGACTCGTGTAATCAGAGGCTGCAAACCCAAGAAGACCAGGGGAAGATGTCAGCCATCTCAGCAGTGACATCGCAGCACGGGAGGGCTTCGTTCTACTAGCATACTAGCACATTATGACATTGCCTTGCAGGAATTTTTTTTATAACTAAGGGTGGACTGCATGCAAATATAGTGTGACTAAGACCACCTCCTCCTCCATACTGACACCCACCCATCAAGACATTTTAATATTTGCATAATTCCTTCTAAGAGCCAGTCCACTGCTTGCTCCAGGGCTGGGGGCTTCTGAGAGGAGCACTGAGACAGGGTCCTGTGATGTTTTCAGGAAGCCATGTATGTACAGCCCCCTGCCTGTCCCTCCCACCAACCATGAGCTGCCTGCATTGCATAGAGAAGTACAGAGACCCAGGGATTTAGTTTTTTTAAAAATAAAAACATGTCATACTTACCTCCACTGTGCAGTTCATTTTGCACAGTGTGGCCCCCGATCCTCGTCTTCTGGGATCCCCCGGCGGCTCTCGTGGCTCCTCTTCGCTGCTATCAATCTATCCAATCAAGAGCCGAGAACCCCGGGCAGAGGGGTAGAGCGCGTCTCCACTGAGGGAACGAACGGGCTCAGGTGAGTAAAACAGGGGGGGGGGGGGCTAGGGGGTGGTCACTGTCAGAAGTTTTTTCACCTTAATGCATAGGATTCATTAAGGTGAAAAAACACAAAAGTTTACAACCCCTTTTACATTTTACTCATCAACTGCCTGCATAATAAACAGAGTGAATGTTGGCAGAAACAGATGAATCCCTTACAATGTTTGGGGGAATCTTTTGGGTGAATATGTGCCCAGTAATTCTTTGATAAACAGACCCCTTAGAGTTTTAATATATCCCAGTGATGGAGTTCAGGAAGAAAGAAAGGAAGGTGTAAAACAGGAAAGGAAGACGGGAAAAACAGAAGGAAGGCAGGGTGAAGGGAGGAAGGAAGAGGAAAGAAGGAAGGAATAAAGGATGAATGGATCATTTTATTGTTCAATCCTGCAAGTAAAAAAGCGCAAGTAGGAAGGAAGGTGGGAAGCACCTATTTCTACACTAAAATTGACTGCAAAGAATTCAGGAAGGAAAGATGTTAGGAAGATGGGAAGGAAGAAAGAAGTGAGGTGGAGGAAGAATGGAAGGATCATTTTAATGTTTGATCCTGCAAATAAAGAAGAAAAAATGGAGTAGTGGGGTGGTAGAGAAATATGTGGAAAAGGAAAGAAAAGGGGGAAGAGAAGAAAAGAAAGGGAAGAATGAAAGAAAAGGGGGAACATTTTAATGTTTGATTCTGCAAGTAAAGAAACAAAAAAATGAAGAAGTGAGGTGGTTAGAGAGACAAAAGGAAAGGAGAAAAGGATTTTTTTTCTTTTTGATCATAAAAGTAAAGAATCAAAACTGAAGGCAAAATTCCATGAATGACATGGATATAGAGTCCTACAAAGTAATAAACCCACATCCTCTGCTAATCCATACATCTACAATATATACAGTGGGGACGGAAAGTAGTCAGACCTCCTTACATTTTTCACTCTTTGTTATATTGCAGCCATTTGCTAAAATCATTTAAGTCCATTTTTTTCCTCATTAATGTACACACAGCACCCCATATAGACAGAAAAACACAGAATTGTTGACATTTTTGCAGATTTATTAAAAAAGAAAAACTGAAATATCACATGGTCCTAAGTATTCAGACCCTTTGCTGTGACACTCATATATTTAACTCAGGTGCTGTCCATTTCTTCTGATCATCCTTGAGATGGTTCTACACCTTCATTTGAGTCCAGCTGTGTTTGATTATACTGATTGGACTTGATTAGGAAAGCCACACACCTGTCTATATAAGACCTTACAGCTCACAGTGCATGTCAGAGCAAATGAGAATCATGAGCTCAGAGACAATTGTGGCAAGCCACAGATCTGGCCAAGGTTACAAAAAAATTTCTGCTGCACTTAAGGTTCCTAAGAGCACAGTGACCTCCAAAATCCTTAAATGGAAGACGTTTGGAACGACCAGAACCCTTGCTAGAGCTGGCCGTCTGGCCAAACTGAGGTATCGGCGGAGAATAGCCTTGGTGAGAGAGGTAAAGAAGAACCCAAAGATCACTGTGGCTGAGCTCCAGAGATGCAGTCGGGAGATGGGAGAAGGTTGTAGAAAGTCAACCATCACTGCAGCCCTCCACCAGTCGGGGCTTTATGGCAGAGTGGCCCGACGGAAGCCTCTCCTCAGTGCAAGACACATGAAAGCTTGCATGGAGTTTGCTAAAAAAACACCTGAAGGACTTCAAGATGGTGAGAAACAAGATTCTCTGGTCTGATCAAGATAGAACTTTGTGGCCTTAATTCTAAGCGGTATGTGTGGAGAAAACCAGGCACTGCTCATCACCTGGTAGAAAATAAATAAGTGCAGCGCTATGATTGCAAAAAAAAAAGGGAAAAATTGTATGTGATTCAAACATATATGTGACAAAATGACACAAACTCTAACATAATAGATGTGAATGGATATTAAGCAATGTGCTAATATAGTGAGTGCACTACACACAAATGTCCAAGTTGAACGAAATAATGAAAAAAAATGATATTTTCTACTTTTTGTTATAAAAAAAATCCAATAAACTCAATTTTAGTCATACATTTAGGCCAAAATGTATTTGGCCACATGTCTTTGGTAAAAAAAAATGTCAATAAGCGTTTATTTATTGGTTTGCGCAAAAGTTATAGCGTCTACAAACTAGGGTACATTTTCTGGAATTTACACAGCTTTTAGTTTATGACTGCCTATGTCATTTCTTGAGGTGCTAAAATGGCAGGGCAGTACAAACCCCCCCCCCCAAATGACCCCATTTTGGAAAGTTGACGCCCCAAGGAAATTGCTGAGAGGCATGTTGAACCCATTGAATATTTTTTTTTTTTTGTCCCAAGTGATTGAATAATGACAACAACAAAAAATATTTACAAAAAGTTGTCACTAAATGATATATTGCTCACATAGGCCATGGGCCTATGTGGAATTGCACCCCAAAATACATTTAGCTGCTTCTCCTGAGTACAGGGATACCACATGTGTGGGACTTTTTGGGAGCCTAGCCGCGAACGGGGCCCCGAAAACCAATCACCGCCTTCAGGATTTATAAGGGCGTAAAATTTTAATTTCACTCCTCACTACCTATCACAGTTTTGAAAGCCATAAAATGCCCAGATGGCACAAACCCCCCCGCCAAATGACCCCATTTTGGAAAGTAAACACCCCAAGCTATTTGCTGAGAGGCATGTTGAGTCCATGGAATATTTTATATTTTGACACAAGTTGCGGGAAAGTGACACATTTTTTTTTTGCACAAAGTTGTCACTAAATGATATATTGCTCACACAGGCCATGGGCATATGTGGAATTGCACCCCAAAATACATTTAGCTGCTTCTCCTGAGTACAGGGATACCACATGTGTGGGACTTTTTGGGAGCCTATTTGGGAGCCCACGTCACCAAGTGTTACTGCAGTGCTGGTTTGACTACGACCGGGGTGTACTAGGCCGCTGGCGCTTGCCAGTTCACCAAAACGCTACCAAAAAAACTGTTAGCGATCGCAGGGATCAGGCCTGACTCTGCGAACGCTGCAGTTATGCGTTTAGTGTTTTGTAAGTGACAGTGATCCATCGATACTGCACTTGTGTGGGCTGGGCCGGGCGGAGGGGCAAAACGCAGGTGCTAGCAGGTATATGGGCTGATCCCGCTAACACTGCGTTTTTGGGAACCCTAAACTGCTGGGGACGCTAGTATAGATCTGATCGGATCAGATATTGATCCAATCAGATACTATACCACTAAGGGAGGTGTACGGTGCGTGCGTGGGTGTTAGCGGTACTGGCGCTAACCTGACGCTGCCTGGGGCTGGTGCTTGCCAGTTCACCAAAATGCTACCAAAAAAATTGTTAGCGATCGCAGGAATCAGGCCTGACTCTGCGAACGCTGCAGTTATGCGTTTAGTGTTTTGTAAGTGACAGTGATCGATCGATACTGCACTTGGGTGGGCTGGGTCGGGCGGAGGGGGCAAAACGCAGGTGCTAGCAGGTATCTGGGCTGATCCCGCTAACACTGCATTTTTGGGAACCCTAAACTGCTGGGGACGCTAGTATAGATCTGATCGGATCAGATATTGATGCGTTCAGATACTATACCACTAAGGGAGGCGCATGCTGCGTACGTGGGTGTTAGCAGTACTGGCGCTAATCTGACGCTGCCTGGGGCGACGCATATCACCGCCGGCGATCAGGGGGCTAAACCTTTATTCGGTAATAAACGGCGGGTGCCCTGACACTATAAAAAATAAACGAACTAACCAGCATCACCGTAACAGTTATACGGTGATCAGTGGTGAAAGGGTTAACTAGGGGGCAATCAAGGGGTTAAAACATTTATTAGATAGTATATGGGGGTCCCTGTCGCTATAAAAAGCTGATGACGAACCTAAGTATTTACGTCCCTAACTAGCGTCACCAGTGACACTAATACAGCGATCAGAAAAATGATCGCTTAGTGACACTGGCGACAGGGGGTGATCAAGGGGTTAAAACTTTATTAGGGGGGGTTAGGGGGGTACCCTAGACCTAAAGGGGGCTAACCCTAACTGCCCTAACGCAGTAACTGTCACAAACTGACACCATGCAGTAATCAGAAAAAAAAAAAAAACCTGCTTGGTGTCAGTGTGACAGGTGGGGGGGAGGGGTGATTAGGGGGTGATTGGGGGTTGATCGGGGGGGGGATCGGGGGTGTTTTGTGTGCCTGGCATGTTCTACTGAGTGTGTGTGTGTTTTACACTCACATGGATGTCTTCTCTCCTCGGCGCCGGAACGGAAAATACCGAGCCGAGGAGAGATGACATCATTTCCTTTGCTGCTGTTTAGCATACAGCAGCAAAGGAATGTTCTGATTGGCCGGCGGCGATCGCGAGGGGGGGGCCACGAACGGATGGCCTCCCTCTCACCTCCGATCGCCGGAGGACAAAAGAGGACCACCTCGGGCACCGAGGGGGGGGGGGTCCAATCGGACTCCCCACCCGCGGGTGGCAGATCACGTATATTTACATGATTTTGCCTGCCCGTGCCGCCTTGCCGACGTAAATCGGCGTGAGGCGGTCCTTAAGTGGTTAATGAGGAAAAAAAATGAATTTAAATGGTTTTAGCAAATGGCTGCAATATAACAGAGTGAAAAATTTAAGGGGGTCTGTATACTTTCCATCCCCACTGTACTTTACATAGTGGCAGAGTAAAGTTTTACCGTGTAGAAGCTCTTCTGACAGACGTGTATTTCCTATGTGTATCCAATTGTAAATGTGTAAATCTCTGACTTTCTTCTTCACTGTCAAGAAAAAAGAAAAGAAAAAAAAAGAAAACAATAAAAGGAAAAAAGAAAGCAAAGTTCAATGGCATAAATAAAAAAAAAAAGGAAAAGTGAAGTCAAAATTCCATCAATAGTTTTGATATTGGCTGTTTTGCTGAAATTTAAAATGTAAATCATTCCACTTTAGCAAGATAAAGCAGTCTTACCGATTCAGAGTTCCTCGGTCAGATATGTCCTGTATGGAAGATCTTGTAAATGTGTGTTCTCCAATGTTTCCCCCCTTTATATTGCCATGCAGTGAAAGTGAAAGGAGAAGTACAGAGGGAATCTCTCTGATTTCTAAAAACTCAATTTCATAATCCTACAGTGACCTTCTCTGAAAAACTTCCTAACTCTAAAGTCATACATGGGGCATGGGAAATATTTTAAAGCGAATCTTACAGAGAAATGTAAAATATAAAAATTAATTTTCATATGCAAAGTGTGCTTTCAAAAACTCCTTCACCAAGACAAAGGGTAGTCTAAAATGTCCCACAATCAGGTTATATTTGGTGAGGATCCTTTATTTAAACTTTTATATCACACTTTTATTGACATAATGTAAAAGAACAGCAGTAAAAAAGCTCAGCATTTTTTTTACATTTTTATGCAACTCACTAAAAAACTCTACTAAAATACTGCATGCTCTATTTCTTGAAGTGATGCAGTATTTTAGTAGTGAAAATGTGCAGTATTTTAACGCTGGTGCCCACCAGCCTCCGTAACAACCAGGAAATAGCTGGTTGAGCTGACACCCGTCACGTCCCTTATAACCATGACTCATCTGCTGTAATCAATTTCTCTTATCTCTCTAATAAGCACACTTTTTAGCTCTTTTGGATAATGCATCTCGAGTGCACTCTTGCTTCCCAAGTAAAACAGACATAGCCACTGTAATCACATTGCAAGCTCCACAGACAGTCCTGCCTTATAATGAGAGTGAAGTTTATTTATAGAACCTTGAACAGGGATAAGAATAGAGGCTTGGTGGCTTCACAATTAGCCAATCAAGCCCAGGCATTCCTTTAACCAGCTCCGGACTGATGGGGTAAATGGAATATCCATTTTATTTATCAAACATTTATTCATAATTATCAAAACATGTGTTTCTGATTTGGTATATATGTGTATATATATATATATTGGTTGTATATTCTGTTATGCCGCGTACACACGACCGGACTTTCCGGCAGAAAAGGTCCAACGGAATCATTCCATCGTACATTCTGATAGTGTGTGGGTTTCATCAGACTTTTTCCTTCGCAAATTCTGACGGACCTAGAAATAGAACATGTTTTAAATTTTTCCGACAAAATCAATTCCTATCGGGAAAACCGTTCGTCTGTATGCTATTCCGACAGACCAAAAACGATGCAAGGGCAGCTATTGGCTACTGGCTATTGAACTTCCTTTTTCTAGTCCCGTCATACGTCATCGCGTTCTAAACGATCGGACTTTGGTGTGATCGTGTGTAGGCAAGTCCGTTTCAGCGGAACTCCTTCGGAACTTTGTCGAAAAAACCATCAGAGTTCATTCCGACGGAAAAAACGGTCGTGTGTACATGGCATTAGAAGTCATATTGTGTAACAATTGTCTTGATTGTGTTCAAAGGCTATATTAACACCTTAATTTGCAAAGAATACTAATGCCCCGTACACACAAGCGGAAATTCCGCCAGCAAAAGTCCGATGAGATCTTTTGGTCAGAAAATGTGACCGTGTGTATGCTCCATCGGACTTTTGCTGGCGGAATTCCAGCCAGCAAAAGATTGAGAGCAGGTTCTCTATTTTTCGATCTGAAAAAGTTCCTATCCGAAAGAGCGATCGTCTGTATGCAATTCGGACGCGCAAAAAACCACGCATGCTCGGAAACAATTAGAAGCATGCTCGGAAGCATTAAACTTCATTTTCTCGGCTCGTCGTAGTGTTGTACTTCACCGCGTTCTTGACTGTCGAAAGTTCAGAGAACTTTTGTGTGACCGTGTGTATGCAAGGGAAGCTTGAGCGGAATTCCGTCGGAAAAACCATCCAGGTTTTTTCTGATGGAAATTGCGCGCTCGTGTGTACGGGGCATAACTCGGCTTTTGAAGGCCTGGTCAGTAAACAAGCCTTGGAATTGACAACTATGTGAACAACTATTTTGCATTTCAATCAAGATTTGACTTCAAAGACACTTTAGCTAGCTAGTTCCCACCCTTTTTGTAACAGATATAAATTGTATTGCTTTCCCCAGCTACTCAGAGCAATTTATGTCACCATGTACTGTATTGTTCTCCCTGCTTGTGGCTAGCTACATGCTTGAATATTTTTTTTTTTACAGTAAAGTTTTTTATTTTATTAAACACTTAAGACAGTACAAACAATGTCAGCATTATTTGAGGATCCATCATGAGTCAACAGACTACAAACTTATAGCAGTACATGTATAAAACATAAACTCCTCCATTCCATATGATAATATTGTAAGCATAATCTTGATCAAAGTCATAACCGGGGCCCAAGCCTATACAGGATGAGAATTATGTTATCTTCATATAGCTTTTCCTTGATGGGATAATTTAAGGAGATCTTTAGATACAACATCAGTGTGCTATTGATCAGTCAACCCTACCACCTCCCAGATTAGAGGGAGGGGGGGAGGGAAATATAGACGCCTGGGGTCTCCCCCAACACCTGGGGTCAACCACACGCATCTATCCAGCTCGACCACACTTTGTCGAATTTTT
Organism: Lithobates clamitans; assembly: GCA_037952925.1. Lineage (NCBI taxonomy): Eukaryota > Metazoa > Chordata > Amphibia > Anura > Ranidae > Lithobates > Lithobates clamitans. Next base: position 2,115,096 of record JBBGZY010000808.1, read on the forward strand.
GAGGACAGTTCCTGCTCTCATAGGTTAAACGGTATAGCGGCAGTGCATTGTTTACCGCCGCTTCCCATGCACCTTTAGTAGGGGCCTCTTTATTCTTCCAATTGAGGAGTATTTCTCTCCTTGCATAGAATATGGAGTATGTTAAGCATTGTTTAATGTATCGGTCTCCCTCTATGTCTTCCAAATGACTGAGTAGTAGGACCGAGGGGTCCACTGGTACCTCAGCTCCACATACCACCCCCAGCTTGTTTGCCACCGCGTTCCAATATGGGCGGAGCTTGGGACAGGACCAGACCATATGAAAAAATGTTCCCACTTCTAGTTCGCATCTAGTACAGGTGGGGCTCTTCTCAGGGTAAATTTGTGCTAGTCGCTGGGGCGTGTAGTAGGCTCTATGGATAAACTTTAGTTGAATAAATCTATCCCTGGCTGCAATCATGGACGGAATAAACGTGGACAGGCATTCCTCCCATTCCTCCTCCCCCAGCGAGGGAATATCCGTCTGCCATTTGACCCTGGTTCTGTCAGTTTTAACATCGTGGGCCACTGTTAAGTACAAATAAAGAGAAGATAGGGGTTTCTCCAGCATCCCGGAGATCAAGAGATGCTCGATTGAATCCGGTTCGAGCGCCACCCGATCAGGAAACTGGGCCTTGAGGGCGTGCTGCAACTGCATGTATCTAAAAAGGAAGGAGTTCGGTAGATTATGGGCCTGTTGCATCTCTCTAAACGACTGTACTCTTCCCCGTGACATTACTTGTTTTAGTTTAGTGATGCCTCGCCTAGCCCATGTCGCTGGGTCCGGGACAGTGAAGAGGTGCGGGAGCATAGGATTAGCCCACAATGGGGTGTGTGGGGACACAGTGGCTGGCTGTAATAAAGCTGCCCTAGAGGACCTCCAGACTTGAATGGTGGTTTTCATGGGGCCTGTAACAGCAGGAGTGGCCTTTATTCCTCTATACGGGAGATTGGAGAGCGCCGCATAGGATCCCATAACCGCCGCCTCCAATGTAACAGCTGGGTTTTGGCGAGGCTGCGAGAACCACCACCTCACCGTCACTAGGACAGCCGCCCAGTAATATATTAAGAAATTCGGCAGGGCTAGTCCACCTCCAGATAGCGGAAGGTACAATATAGCCTTAGCTACCCTTGGCGCTTTCCCTGCCCAAAGGAAAGAGATCACCACGCTCTCTAGTCTACGAAAAAAGGATTTAGGTATCAAAACTGGGGTTTGCCTAAAGTGATATAGAAATTTTGGTAAGTAGATTATTTTCAATAGATTCCCCCTACCAACCGGGGACAGAGGGAGAGACCTCCAGGTGGAGCACTTTTGTTGCAGCTGAGGCAATAATGGATAAACATTCCTGTCTAGGTACCCCTTTAACTCACCCCCCACACATACTCCCAGGTATGTGAACTCCCCCACCCACTTCAATGGAGTGTTTGTGTCTATAAGTGGTAGGGAACTGCAAAGGGGAAAAAGCATAGATTTGTTCCAATTAATGCGAATGCCCGAAAATCGACCGAATGTATCGATAAGGGCCAGAGCTGCCTGCAGGGAGTTCGAGGCATCCGCTAGATACAGGAGGGAGTCATCCGCATATAACGAAATTTTCTCGGTGACAGCTCCCACCTGACCGTTTCGTCTGCTCTAAGTAAGATAGCTAGCGGCTCAAGTGCCATAGCAAAGAGGGCTGGGGAGAGTGGGCACCCCTACCTCGTGCCCCTCTCGAGGGAGAATTTGTCCGAGAGGGTGCCATTAGTGAGGATGCGAGCCGTAGGTCTGGCGTACAGTAGTCGGAGCCAGGTCAAGAATTTAGGCCCAAAGCCAAACCTAGAAAGGACTGCCCATAGGTAGCCCCACTCGATGGAGTCAAACGCTTTCTCCGCGTCGAGTGAGGCCACCACTCCCGAGCCCCTCGACTCAGCCAGGGCTATATGCGTGTGCAGTCGTCGAATGTTGATGTCTGTTCCCCTGCCAGGCATAAAGCCTGTCTGGTCTGGATGAATTAGGGCCGTGATCACCATATTTAGTCTGTTGGCAAGGATTTTTGACAGAATCTTAGTATATTAAGTAGAGAAATGGGGCGGTAGGACGAGCATAGGGTCGGGTCCTTTCCTGCCTTGGGGATGACCACAATCACCGCCTCGTACATAGAGTCAGGGATAGATTCCGCAGCCATAGACTTCGACAATAAGGATTGAATTTTGGGGGCCAGCTGTTCTGCATACATTTTATAAAGTTCGACTGGAATGCCATCTGGGCCAGGGGTTTTGCCCGTCTGCATAATTTTTAGTGCTTTTAGAATTTCCTCAACACTAATGGGAGCGCAGTTATCTGATTCAGTATTTGAAGATTCAGTATTTGAAGGGAGGCCGGGGGCGGCAGGTATAGGCCCACAATAACCCATGGAACATTGTGAAGCAGGGCATGTAACACCACATATCTACCACCCGGGTCCAGAGCCAGGCCAAGGAGCTTGAAGGGGAGTGTCTTAAGAATTAATATGCTTACTCCTCTTGAAAAGGAAGAGTGTGTCGCATGATAATGATACCCCACCCACGGTTTTTTAAGACTAAAGGTCTTCTTTCCCACCAAATGTGTCTCCTGGAACACACACAAGTGGGGCCGGTAAGTTTTAACAAACTGAAAGACCAATGAACGCTTCACCGGAGAGTTTAGACCCCATGTGTTCCAGGAGAGCAGTCTAAGGGAGGTCATCTGTGCGGCTCAAAATTATAATAGGATCTATGGGAGGTACCAGATCCTTGACCAGAGGTCTGGACCCGGGTAGGCCAAAACAGGACTCTAAGCGGCATGGAATGTTTTGCAGGTAGTCTGCCTGTAGCACTGTCATGAACAAAAAAACGTAAAAACAAAATAAAATAAACAACATACCGTATATACTCGAGTATAAGTCGTTCCGAGTATAAGTCGAGGCCCTAATTTACCACAAGAAAATGGGAAAAACTTATTGACCCGAGTATAAGACGAGGGTGAGAAATGCACAGCTACTGTAAGTGGAAAAGAGGGTCAACAATGCCCATTTGCATGCCTCACTGTGCCTATTTGCAGCCATAGGTCCCCTGAACTTCAAACTCGGTGGTTAAGGGTTCCTAGATGCCCCCTAGCTGCAGCCAAAATTTGGGGTCTCTGAACCCAAAGGGTCCCGAAATGACATTGCTGCAGATGGACACAGTTGACCGAATTTGGGGCCCCGTATCTCTGGGCCACTTAGTGCTAAGAACCCCAAATTTGGTGTGCAAACCCAGTGGAACTAGCACCATAACATTTCCAAAGCTGGGGTTTCTAGCACTAAGTGGCCCCGAGATACAGGGCCCCAAAACTCAGTTCAGAAAATGTCAAGCACTTTTCTGCAGCAGAGAATGACATTTTCCGAACCGGATTTGGGGCCCCGTATCTCAGGGCCACTTGGTGCTAGGAACCCCAGCTTTGGATATGTTATGATACCAGTTCCACTGGGTTTGCACACCAAATTTGGGGTTCCTAGCACCACGTGGCCCTGAGATATGGGGCCCCAAATCGGTTCAGAAAATGTCAAGCACTTTTCTGCCGCAGAGAATGACATTTTCCGAACCAATTTTGGGGCCCCGTATCTCAGGGCCACTTAGTGCTAGGAACTTCAGCTTTGGATATGTTATGGTACCAGTTCCACTGGGTTTGCACACCAAGTTTGGGGTTCCTAACACCAAGTGGCCCTGAGATACGGGGCCCCAAAGTCGGTTCGGAAAATGAAATTTTTTGCTGCAGAAAAGTGCTTGACTCGAGTATAAGTCGAGGGGGGCACTTTCAGCACAAAAAAATGTGCTGAAAAATTCGACTTATACTCGAGTATATACGGTAAGTGGGTCTGCAACTGCAGTCCATTTGAACCAAACACCCCCCCCATCCTGCCCCTCCCCCCAACATAGTAAGAGGGGCCTCATTCCCATCCAACAAAAAAAAGGGGAGGGCTCAGAGCCAACATGAGGGCAATGTGCAAACGGCGCTCAGCCTTTCACCGGCAAATTAGCTTCTTGTTATCCGGCACGGATAATTTAGTGTGAATCACCCGGGTCCCCGGGGGCGCTTACTTAAACTTCTGAAGTGGCATACCATATGGCTACCCCTGCCAACATTATATTATAGCTTGGGTCCACACTATGCCCCCCCATTATAACAGGAGATACCATGCATAGGAAGTCCTGGTCAGACGACTCCAGAGGCAGGGTCCGTATCCCCCCCTCCTCCATTCCTCTCCAAACATCAACAAGAAAAAGTCCCTTCAGTGCAAGAGGAGGGATAAGAGAAGGGAGTATGCAATTGCACCGAATCCGGAAGAATGTCACGGTGACCAGTGGAGGGGAGGTGAGCCCCGGGCCAAGTCAGTCTCCCAGTCTGTAGGAGCCATCTAGAGCAGGGGGAAAAATGTGGACAGGCAAAGACCAGATTATTTGGTAAGTTCCAGGATCTCCATCAATGAAGAGGATACCTCCACCCCCCTCCTCCGGAACCTCCGTGGGGTAAGCAGAGTCAGAGGGGGAGTGTCCCAGATTCTCCCTGAAACATGTCTCGTGAACTCCCCTGAGTGGTGTGATTAGTTAAGGTGGACCATGAGTGCCCAAACCAACCTCCAGGGGGTGCTGCTGCACTAAGTTTAGTTATCCCCAACTTTGTATGGCGCATATGCACCTGTATGAAGGAGTGTCAGCAGAAAGGATCAGTCCCGCATTCCTGTAAGCACATGTAAGGTGCTAATCCTAGGGTTAAGTCAGAGGGGTAGCACATAAGCAGATCAGCAAGACCAGGATTCAGGGGCGGAGAGTCTCAGCCCACGCTGCAGCATCCCTGGGCGATGTAAAAAATTGTACTCTCTCCCCATCCTGGACCCTTAGCCTGGCAGGAAACAGCATGCTGTACTTCACGCCCTTTTGTCTCAGCATAGCTCTGACTTGATCAAATGATTTGTGGTGGCGTTGGGTCTCCACCGAGTAATCCGGGAATATAAGCAGGGTTGCATCCCCAAGTTTTAGGTCTCCTTGTAACCTGGCTGCGCGGAGGATCGTGTCCCGGTCTCTGTAGTGCAGAAGCTTGAATATGAAAGTGCGCGGTGGCGCTCCCGGAGGTCCCCTAGTCGCTGGCATCCTATGGGCTCTCTCTATAGAGAAGTGGGGAGAGAAGGCGGCCCTGGGGAGCAGTTTAGGCAAGAGCTCCTCCATGAATGTGACCAGATCAGCCCCCTCAGCACCCTCAGGAAGGCCAAGGATCCTCAGATTGCTCCTCTGGTTGCGGTTCTCTGCATCCTCGGCTCTATTTTCCAGGTGTTTGACTTTCAGCTTTAGGGCCTGGATATCCGCATGGTGTTCCCTCTGTGTATCCTCTACGTCTGACACCCGTCTTTCCGCCTCAGTTACACGGTCCCTGAATTTATCCATGTCTCTACGGATGAGGGCAGTCTCCGTCTGTACATGGTCAATTTTAGTGGTTAGAGTCGACTGGCAAGTAGTTATGGCCAGCATTAGGGCATCGAAAGCCGCGGAGCCCGTCTGTATAGCTCCGTCAGGAGGGGAGGCTGCCGGCGATGCCATCTTGGACGCCTCGTGTGCAGCGGATCTCGGGACAGAGCGGGTCTTCACCGGGGTGCTATTGTACCTGTGCTGGCTCGATTTCCTGCCCGCGGGCATCGCCCAATCCACCCACCAAAGCTTCTGGAAGTGATAAGGTCAAAATTTGCGATCCTTCACACTAGGATAGCTGTAGGATTGATGGCCGGAGACGGGAGCTCAGCTAACACACGTCTGCTCCCAGTGCCATCTTGGACACGCCCCCTACATGCTTGAATATTAAATACATAATTTTGAATGTGGTTCAGCAGTCAATATGTTATTGGAAACCCCTAAGTTCTGGGATTTCCCTATCAGGACCAGCCGCCTCAGTTTTACCCGGCTGCACGAAGCGTCGTAGCCATACGTCGCGGGCGCGGCCGCCTGGGGGGCGCACACACGCGCCCCCAAGGCGGCCACGATGATCGCATTCGATCCAGAACTGATCAATCCCTAGGCCCAGGCCAATTGTATCTGGCCTGGACCTTGTGATTGGTCCTGGCGAATGAGATCCTTCCCCTGCATGTGTAAGTGTAAACACAGCAGAGGAAGTGATGTCATCTCTCCTCGCGGAACTCTTTTGCGTTCCAGAGAGAGGAGAGAGAACATCCGAGTAACATCTAAGTATGTGCACCAACACTACACTGACACCAGTTCACGTAGGTCCCCCGATCACCCCCCCTCACCCCCTGTCACTGTGTCACCCAGTGCAGTGTTCATATTTTTTTTTTATCACTGTACTGGTGTCATTAGTGACAAAAATCAGTGTTAGGGTACTTAGTGTAGGCCCAGATAGGTCTATGGACCTCCCCTAACAAAGGTTTAACCCCTTGATCACCCCCTGTCACCAGTAGGGTGACCACATTTTCAAACTGCCATTCAGGGACACCCCCTCCTTGAGGGACCTGTTTCATGGAACAAACTTTTGCCAATTACCAGGGGGTGGAGGCATCTGGCGGATGGGTGGTGGTGTGCAAGGTGGTATGTAGTCTCGGGAGTTGACGGGGAATTTGGCAGCGGGTGGTTTATCGGGCGAATGGCTAGTGTTGGCATTTTAATTATCATGACACTATGCTTGATATGGTGTCAGGATGATCTAATCACATTATTTCTATTACTGCATTATAATATATAATGAAATAGTTCAACTCACCATAATGCAGAATCAGTGGGAGCCCTGAGCTTGTCACTTGCCACCAGATGCAGTGTGTCCAATTTGTCCACTGCAACATTGCACTCCTGCTATAAGTCGCTGTTTGTCACCATTACGAGTAGAAGAAAAATGAATAAAAATTCCATAAATGTTCCATGTAGATGCTATAAACATATAGGCGCAAACCAATCAATATACGTTCAAGTTATGTAAAGATCTTGCGAGTCACAGATGGAATAATACCTCTAGAATGAGTACCAATTAGAGATAAGCCGCAAACACTAACCACGTTTCATTTCGTGTGCATACCAAAAATATATAAATAATTGTGTCTGCGCTAAAAACTAAAATAAAAAATATGATATATATGCCGTATGTGCTGAATAAAGAAAATCAATATTACAAAACCTATAACTGTCAATATAAATCAAATATATATAGTAAGCAATATTAAGTGCAATCCGTATGTGAGGATATGATCAAAGTGCACCATGCAAAAAAGTAAGAAAATATAAATATACATATGAATATAAAATCCAGGTGCTGGTTGTGTTACGATCAAGTGTCCACATCCAAATAAAAGTCAGTTCACAGACAGCAAACATAAAGTGCAGATATACAGTGTCCATAAAAACTGGTGTCTATCGTGCTTCTCCTTAATAGTGTACACAATAAATCATGCTTCAGTGCTCTCCTGTGACCCCCAATCTTGCTTGCGCTCACCTCTAAGCGTGTGACACGGTAATTAAACAGTGTCTAAACACGCACTGGAGCCACTCCTGGGCTCATACAGGGTATGCTGATGAAAACTCCAACCCTCTCAGATGACATCAATAGTTTCACATGAAAGAAAGAAAACGCTACATAGCGTAATATAGCCAGGGATTTATTAAAGTAAAATATAGTTCCCGTCAGGAGGGTACTCACAATGTGCAGGTGCGTGAGTGCACCATCCTATCTAAAGTGTGGTATACAAACAATCCTCGTATGGCGGGCGGTGTGCTCTCCTCTGCTCCTCCGTGCTGACAGCTCCGTCCTACCCCTCCCATACGCCTGTTCGGCACAGGGATCACGTGCCTTCATCTGGGGGATCTAATTGGACGGACGCTCTATGTGCAATATATGCTGACGGCGGCCATTTTGCCTAGGACCGCCGACAGATCTAGTGAAAGGCTACACCTGTGAAAATAATACAACAATGAACGGCTTTGAAAGGACCAGTGATAGGTTACAGCTGTGGAAAAAATTACAGCAACGTACGGCGCTGTACATCACCCCATGACCCATATGAGAACACACAAAGGGGTGGAGTTTATTACTCGCCGAAACCACAAAGAGTGAGATATGAGTACCCCCCACAAGATCAATATAGGATACCAATTTACAACAGCTATCAACCTTTGGAGGATAATGAGGAGCAATTTCTTGATGAATCTTTTTTAGGGGGGACCAGGGGTCCTCCCGCGAGACAAGAAACCCAGGAAGAGAGGAGGGAGAGCAGGAAGAAGAATACAGCAGAAAAAGAAGACGAGAAGACTAGGTGAGGGGATTTTCAATTTAAGTGCGGTAGCAGAGACTCTTCTTTGGGATGCCGTGAGTGGGGACCCCACTGACACCTGGCCCAGATGCCGTGTCACTTGCCAGAGGATAAAGGAGGTGGGAGGGCATCCAGCGTGGTGGAGAGCACTAGGCGCGGAGGAGGAGGAAGTTAACTCCTCCTCCGCTTTGAGTGCTGAGCAGGGAGTCGCATCTATTACGTCACTGGTTGCTACACGCCAGGCGGCTGTAGCAATCAGTGGCCAGTAGAGTATCAGGTGGAGGCAGAGTGAGCACCAGTGCTACAGCAGGGTTTGCTCACTCTGTCAGTATCATTCCGGGACACTGTATTGTCCCGGAATGAAGGTGCCCGGGACCCGGGACAGACCTGCTAATTGTGGGATTGTCCCGGGCAATCCGGGACACGTGGGCACCCTAGTCACCAGTGATCACTGTATTAGTGTCACGGGTGACGCTGGTTAGCTAGTTTTTATTTTATAGCTTTAGGGCACCCGCCGTATATTAGCTAAATAAAGGTTTAACGCCCTGTTCGCCCGGCGCGTGATATCAGTTAAGTTTTAGAGTCAATCAGTGTCTGCGTCGCCCCAGGCAGCGTCAGATTAGTGTCAGTAGAGCTAACACCCACACACCATACACCTCCAATAATTGGGGGTTCAAAGTAATTTTCTTGCAAAAAAAAAAATATTTTCATGTAAACAAAAAGTGTCAGAAAGGGCTTTGTCTTCAAGTGGTTAGAAGAGTGGGTGATGTGTGACATAAGCTTCTAAATGTTGTGCATAAAATGCCAGGACAGTTCAAACCCCCCCAACTTACTCCTTTTTGGAAAGTAGACACCCCAAGCTATTTGCTGATAGGCATGTTGAGTCCATGGAATATTTTAAATTTTGCCACAAGTTGCGGGAAAATGAAATTTTTTTTTTTTTTGCACAAAGTTGTCACTAAATGATATATTGCTCAAACATGCCATGGGCATATGTGAAATTACACCCCAAAATACATTCTGCTGCTTCTCTTGAGTACGGGGATACCACATGTGTGAGACTTTTTGGGAGCCTAGCCGTGTACAGGACCCCGAAAACCAATCACCGCCTTCGGGCTTTCTAAGGGCATGAAATGGGGATTTCACTTCCTCACTACCTATCACAGTTACGGAGGCCATGAAATGTCAAGATAGCACAACCCCCCCCCCCCCCCCCCAAATGACCCCATTTTAGAAAGTAGACATCACTTAAATCACTTAAATCACTTAATCAGCACAGATACATCATTTTTATTTTAATACATATTGAATACATCTTAATAAAATATCCACAACAGTCCCTCTTCTTTTGTCATATGCTCCCATTTGTCCCTCTATGAATCTTGATCTTCTTCTTACACCTGGAAATGAATCAGTCTTTTACAGTCCATATGAGTCCATAAAAAGAAAAACATGGCTTGACTTATAGACTGTTCTTCAGGAGGGATGACTTAAAGGGAGGACATGAAGACCAGTCGGTCTGGGTTCCTCTGCATTTTGTACGTGGGTTGGGCTTCGGGGCGTCTCATTTCAGCGAGGAAGATATAGCAACAGGCAACAGGAGCACTCATCACGGCATATAGAAGGAAAAGAGACAAAAACAACATGAGTATATATACCCCTACTTCCTTCAACCATGATCCGATGAAAAATAAAAAATCCCCAAAGATTCCCTGATCCTTAAAAAAGATTGCAGGGATCCAACCTTATCCATATGGATATAAATCAAGGACAAGGGAAAAGGGAAGGGGATTCTCGATATAGAGAATATCGAGAGGGAAAGCTGTTACTTCAGCAATTAGTGATCAGAAGGTAATGTGGTAAAATATAACAATTTATTGAATAATGTTAAAATCAACAGGGCATGTCGAGGCATTCAAATATATGCAAAATGAATAATGCAAGAAACATCTATATCGGGGGGAAATGCTAAAAACGGGACAACAATTAAAACAAAAAACACACACACACAACGACACTGACACGATCCGGACTAAATATGTTACTCAGCACCAAAGTAATCGAATCAACTCCGAGCAATCACTCAGTGGTGTTGCAACCTGGTATTGTATATGTAGGTATATATGTTTGGATATGATATGCTGCTGAGGAACATATGATGATGGGAGCAAGGAGGGGGGAGGATCTAGTGGGGATATGGCCAGAGACAATAGCCTAGCAGGACCTGCTTGGGGAGTGGACGGCTGGCGAAAAGTAAGATCTGAGTAGTCCGCAGCAATAGGACTGTGAATGCATTCACCAATTGAGTCCGATCAGACGGTACAAATGGCAGTGTATAGTCAAATCCGCTGAAGGTAGTGAATGTCACAGTTTCTAGCGTGCAATGGCAGCCTCCGGTATTAGGCACTAGGTGCTGTGGGGTACGGTATATGGTAGTCCAGTATATGTATGGCAATAATGAGAGCGGTTTATCATAGCATGCAGATGTATATAGCCACCTATTAGGGCCGGCTAAGATTGCTCATACATTACCCCCTGTGGCTGATCTGGAAGGCTGGTTCGGGATCCGATCCTATGGAGGAGTGGCGGGACCCAAGGAACGTGTGAATCGGCAAAGTACCGGCAGCTGACAGTAGCGGTCACGGTGGATCGGCGTTCCTCTTCTGGTATAGAGACACCTTACGTGTCTCAAATCGCCTGGCCTGCCTAACTCAAGGCAATGTCAGCGTATGCTGTGGCGTTCGGTTGATGCCTCACAGCTGTTCGGCTCCCCTAACTCGACCTGCTCCATGGATCGTGTCAGCGCCGATGGTGACGGCAACGCGTTTCACTGTAGCTTAGTAACGTAGCTTCATCCTTATCCATATGGGCCTGAACTTTGTGACTAGTATTTTTGATCCAGGTACAACAATCTTTTCCTATGAATTCACAGAAACCCCCCTTGGATGCCAACAGATAATCGAGGGCCATCTTGTAATAGAAGGGTCTTGATCTGTCATTGCTCCTGTGGGATCTCTTGGAAAAGAAAAAAACAGGAGGAATACAATGAGGGCTATTGTTCTGGCGAATTGAGAGGCGGAGTTCTGGGCCCCTTGTGGCATAACAGTCCAGGTATAGCCCCGCCCCTCGTGGGTGAAAGCGAACAGGAACTGACAACGGGGGTCGAGGGGAACACTAAAGTAAGCATTCTCTAAGTCTACTACTGTAAAGTATTTTGCTGTGAGTGGTATTCCTGCCAGCAAGGTGTGTGGGTTGGCCACGATAGGTGTCTCCAATACAGTAGCTTTGTTCATGGCCCTGAGGTCTTGTACCATTCTGTATTTTTCTGGCTCTCCTTTTGCGGTTCGTTTCTTCACTGGGAACAGTGGTGTGTTGCACGGAGATGTGCAGGGTATCAGAGCTCCATTTGACAGAAGGGGCTCGACTTGCTTTGAAATAGATGCAGCTTGAGCTGGCTTCAAGGAGTACTGTAGTCTTCTGGGCAAGGGGGCCCCAGGCTTCAGCTGCACCATGATTGGTGGCACTTTTAGATGTCCTACATCTTCAGGCTCTGTGGACCACAGGCATGTAGGGACTCGATCCAAGACTTTTGGGCTTCTAACCTCACATTGTGCATCCAAAGATAATAAAAGGGGAACGGAGCACAGTGCTGAGGCATCATTGACGGTTAGCGGTGAGGAGACCAGAACACCACCATCGGGTTGGAAGGAAATAGAAGCCTGGAGTCTGGACAAGACATCAGCCCCTAACAGATTTAAGGGGCATGTGGAAGAGACCACAAATCTTGCTAGTAGATCAGGAAAATTGGATGGTCCTCGATGGAGAGGGTTATTTTTGCGAGAGGGCCTCCTGAGTCTCCAGAGGATACCATTGTAAGGGTAGGTGACACAGGCTTGCCGGAATCCTAGCAGAGAAGGTATATATGGTCTGGAGGGGGTGGAGAAGGAAGAGGAGGAGTGTCATGTCTTCAATATTGGGCGTCTTCATGTGGATCACAGTTGGGGCCTGGTTGCCTGTGGGTGAACTTCCGAGGACTTCCGCATTCCCTTCTGAAGTGGCCGGGTCTTCCGCAGTTGTAGCAGACATGCGGATTTCGTGTTGGTGGGGGCAGATATGGTGTGTCAGAGTAAATATTTGTGCTATTCTATTGTGATATTTCTCAACAGATTCGCCTTTTTCTTGTGTGACCTCTTGTACACATATTGGCTTCAGGCGTTTTGGCGTTTTGGAGTGGAGATGTGAACCATCTCCATAGAGAGTCATTCATTTTTTTTTCTAGTACATAGAATTATGCAAGGAAAGCACTTCTGACGCGTACACACGAGCTGACTTTTCGACCGCACTGGTCCGACGGACTATCCGACGGACTTTCGATGAACTTCCAACAGAAATTCCGAATGAACGGACTTGCCTACACACAATCACATCAAAGTCCGACAGATTCGTACGTGATGACGTACGACCGGACTAAAATAAGGAAGTTGATAGCCAGTAGCCAATAGCTGCCCTAGCGTCGGTTTTTGTCCGTCGGACTAGCATACAGACGAGCAGACTTTTCGATAGGAACTGGGTCCGGCGGAGTTCTGACGTAAAGATTTGAAACATGTTCCAAATCTAAATTCCGTCAGACTTTCGACCGAAAAAAGTCCGCTGCAGCCCACACACGGTTGAATTGTCCGCCAGACCAGTCGGACCAGTCCGGTCGAAAAGTACGTCGTGTGTATGCGGCATTCCTCTTTCGTTACTAACGATTCATCTGGCACAACGCCCAGAATACATAACTTCCTCTTTATTTATAATACTCTTAAATATGTTTTTGATTGAAATTAAACATTTTAAACTCCCCAATTATTGCTAATACAGCTTCAACACAATTAAAACCATTTGCATTAATATAGCACATTTGCTGTTATTAGAGAAACTCCTTAAAGTCAGCCTCTGAAATAATCAAGACACCCTATACATAAATTATTTATTTAATTAAAATGCTACATTGATTGCTACTATGTTCCATCACTGGAAACATGTGGGTGGGTTTTGGTGTGGGCGGTTCAGGGGGCTGTGGCATAGGGTGTGTTGCCACAGGGGGAGGTGTCACTTAGAACAGAGGGGCGGTAGACAAAGGCAGTGTCTACTTTCTGGGGACCAGATGCCATTATAGGGCAGTGGCTGACTACTTAGCTTCCTGTTTTCTGACACGGAAGGGGGTTAATGGATGTGATTAAGGTATCACATAAAGTTATCACATAAGGTATCAGGTAAGATGCTAAAATGCCTATTTAAATATGTAATATTATGTCGTTGCTTAGCTTGTTAACCTTAACTCTAACTCAGATAGCTGCTAGCTCCCACCCCCCTAATTTTGAAGCTGAACCACAAACAATTATAAAAAGACTGTGCCTCTTTTCCGAGAACTGCACCCAAGACTGACATGACAATCAACATCCAACGTCTCGAAAAGGAAGTTACCAAGATACCCAATATAGCTATGATTAATTGCTAAACTTGTTAAATCTGCTAAAATCTCATGCATGTGTAGCACTGACCATTTTTGATCAGACGCTATATGTAAATTTAGTGGGTCGTCTGTTCTGTATATGGTTCAGATTTATTCTAGGGCTAAATTGGCCTCTGTTCCAGCATTGGCTGTGTTGCGTGCAGTTCCACACTGTCGGCTGTAGGTGTCGTTGTCACCATAGGTCAGTGTTGAAAAGCAACAGGCTGAAGTGTATTGAGTGCCCTTCTTTCCCGGAGGTAACTCGGCGGAGGTGGTCCACTGCTGTGCAATCTGGGGGAGAGTATTTATGGGACTGTGTCGCTGCAGCCATGCAAGTAGGCCCAGAAGCCTGTCTGGGGCCTACTACTGCAGAGATGATCCTGTGCTGTCTGTCCTGCAGAAAGAAGCCAAACAAATGAGAAGATCCAGGGAAGGACTCATCTTGGAGAGGACCATGCGGAAGGCTGGTGTCTCAAGAGGGGCCTGGTGACTCAATTGGAGGATGCATCCTAATCTAATCTACCGCACAGTACTACCGGGTTGGCTTAAGGGTTCTGGTACTGTGTTGCTGTTCATCTAAAACTACTACATCCTGTGGCAGAGGATCGTACAGTTATATTGTTCTTCTCAAGTGTGTGTCAGAGACTTTTTGTTCGTGCTACGCTCCGGCTGCTAGGTCAGTGAGAGAGACCTATCCGGGTGGGCAAAGATTTAGTTTTGGACTGAAGGTATATTCGTCCCTAAGATTTCAATTCCTCAGTGATCTAAAAAAGGTATTTGAACTTTCCTGCAACTCCTATTCTACCTCTTTACTGCTACTTCTTCAAGTTATTTCTCATTAAAGCATTGGAAAAATACTAAAGTGACTGGTGCATTGTCAGATACAAAGCTCAACATGGACTCTAAGTTCTGATATTGGTGAAAATACGGGTAAAGGAGTGATGGTAACAACCCGATTTAAATCAGCAGCTCCTTCGGGGGTCAGTACTACATGTGGGGCGTCGTCCGGGATTGTTTGCCTTTGCCCTAAGCAACTCTGAGAAGTATTTCACAGAGAGTCTATGTTAAAAAAAAAAAAAGAGGTTTCTGGACTTTGTCACTTTCTCCAGGAAAAGAAGGGGTTGAAATGCAGGATCACATTTCTGACTGCGTAGGCTGCAGGTGAGAAGTAAAAGCCCGGGAGCTACGTGATCAGAGGAGCAAGTTGGAGGAGCTACACCTGCTTGTTACTGCTTGAGACACGTGTGTGTGTCTGGCGCCAATGGAGAAGCGAGGCCTCGTGATCATGCTGAGAGGATCAGAGTGCAGCCATGTCTTCTTTTCCATTGATACCATCGGCCATGGGGTCCAAGATGTTCCCTACAAGTACCGCTGCAGGTGCTATGCTAACTGGAACCCTGCTGACGGATACCGGCATCCGTTTGAAGCCGCAGGGGCAGTTCGTGCTATACACTGTTGGAGATATTGAAGGGCTGGGCATGCTTTGCCACAAGTGTGAGGGACTGGCCATACATCTCCGTCCATTTGTCCGATGTTTGCAGTGCGGAGAATACCTATTCAGAGTGGAGCAACCTACAATGTCGCCCCATGATTATCGTGTGGACTGGGCTACAGGGATCGCTACGGTAGAAACTACTGCCATTACTGCTGGAGAGCAACAGGCCTTAGTCTCATCTGCTACCGTGAGTGTTCTTGAGGGAGATGTCGCTGTTACTGCTTCATCAGCGGACATCACCCTTGCTTCTACTTCCACTACACCTATTTCCGCTGCACCTGTCCAGAGGAAGGTGGGATATGTGAAGTCTTCCCGCGGCCGCGGTCGAGGCCTACCCCAGAGACTACCCGAACCGGATCCGGAGAAGTCCACGACAGGAACGGGTGAGAGATCAAAGGGGAACATATCTGGGACTCTTTGTAAATATTTGCCAGCAGAAGAGTTGAGAGACTCGGAGATAGATTCTTTGTCAGATCTTTCCGGTGATGATGATTTGTTTGAGACAATGTCACAGGAATTATTGTGGGCCCAGGGTGAAGATATTGCTTCTGCCTATACCTTCTCAGAATGGATAGCCATGGATTCTGGGAAGACATCACCTAATGTGGAACCGCATAGTACTACCAAAGAGACATTGTCTAAAGTTACCGGTTCATTTGAGTCTGAGCCGATGCCCATCAGATCTATGGTGCGCAAATCGCCAAATTCTTGTGTGCCTCCTGGTTTGGGGAAAAATAGGGCTTTACCTAGACTTGCCCAATTACAAAGAGTGCTCACAAAACGAGTTGCTACAGAATACGGTCTGGAATTTCCTTATGTTACTTAAAGCGGAGTTCCACACAAAAATGGAACTTCCGCTTTTCGGAACCCTCCCCCCCTCCGGTGTCACATTTGGCACCTTTCAGGGGGGAGGGGGGTGCAGATACCTGTCTAAGACAGGTATTTGCACCCACTTCTGGCATAGACTCCCATGGGAGTCTATGCCTCTTCCTGTCCCTCCGCGCTGTCTCCTGGGAAACACACAGCTCCCAGGAAAGAGCGGGGACCACTTGGGACGCGCAGCGCGACTCGCGCATGCGCAGTAGGGAACCGGAAAGTGAAGCCGCAACGCTTCATTTCCTGATTCCCTCACCTAGGATGGCGGCGGCAGCTGCCGAGAACCGAGCGGGTTCTCGGCGTCGCCTGCCGACATCGCTGGACTCTGGGACAGGTAAGTGGCCATGTATTAAAAGTCAGCAGCTGCAGTATTTGTAGCTGCTGGCTTTTAATTTTTTTTTTTTTAGATGATGTAGGTGGACCCCCGCTTTAAGAAGTCATGCAGGAAATTGAGGCTAATCGAGAGCAGTGGTACCGTGCAGCTGTCTAGGACTATTTGTACCTAAACCTTTTCAGGAGAGCGTGTTTTTCTGCTGCTATGGATGAACGGTTCAATGGGTGTTTGCTACACTGGAATTATGGTCGGCACATCTATGCTGACAAAGTGGTCATTTGCAGAACTGGAAAAGATGAC
The DNA here is from genome assembly GCA_037952925.1 of Lithobates clamitans. Classification (NCBI taxonomy): domain Eukaryota; kingdom Metazoa; phylum Chordata; class Amphibia; order Anura; family Ranidae; genus Lithobates; species Lithobates clamitans. The sequence goes on from JBBGZY010000808.1 coordinate 2,131,892, forward strand.
ATTGTTTATTTTATCACCACCGTGGATAAACAGGGGAAGAAACTGACTTTACCGGATCCCCGGTTTTATTGGTGATGATGCAAAGGGACTGTTGTTTCTGTTCTGTAAAAAAAAAGAGAACTTTGGGGTATATAGCCAGATAGTGCTAGGGTTTAGAGAACTTTGTGGTCAAGAGATTTCACTTACCTCAACATTTCTATATCCAAAGACTTTTTGCTATACTGGATTTCTTCTGCTAAATAGTGGAGTCTGCCCAGAGATAGGGATGGACTTTTAAGTTACTTTTAGTTCACCTTGAAAAAAAAAATGTGTGGAAGAAAGTGTCATTCTCTTGGGAGTGAGGCTTTGCTCCCAACTGATTAGTGATGGTATATTTTTGTGTGTTTCACTTTGTTTCTTTCAGGAAAAACCAGATCTCCTATCAAGCTGTTAGAGGCACTACAGTTAGATAGATAGCGAGGTCTTTGTAACATGACTGATGTGAATATGCTTTTGTATTAATGTTTGAAATTTTAACCTTCTTTCTTACTGCCTTTCTTCTTCCCTATCCCAGTTTTAAGTTCAAATACCTACTCTCAGGCTTGAGAGTCATTTATTTTTTGACCGACGTTGAGGACACCGTCTATTTTAGTGGGGGGAGTATGAAGCGCTGACAATTTTTGATCAGACGCTATATGTAAATTTAGTGTGTCATCTGTTCTGTATATGGTTCAGATTTATTGTATGGCTAAATTGGCCTCTGTTCCAGAATTGGCTGTGTTGCGTGCAGTTCCACACTGTCAGCTGTAGGTGTCGTTGTCACCATAGGTCAGTGTTGAAAAGCAATAGGCTGTTGTTGTATTGAGTGCTCTTCTTTCCCGGAGGTAACTCGGCGGAGGTGGTCCACTGCTGTGCAATCTGGGGGAGAGTATTTATGGGACAGATGCCATGTGCTAGTAGTTAGTTCTACCTCGTGGCCCTCCAGGCTGCAGGGCTGTGTCACTGCAGCCGTGCAATTAGGCCCAGAAGCCTGTCTGGGGCCTACTACTGCAGAGATGATCCTGTGCTGTCTGTCCTGCAGGAAGAAGCCAAACAATTGAGAAGATCCAGGGGAGGACTCATCTTGGAGAGGACCGTGCAGAAGGCTGGTGTCTCAAGAGGGGCCTGGTGACTCAATTGGAGGATGCATCCTAATCTAATCTACCGCACAGTACTGCCGGGTTGGCTTAAAGGTTCTGGTACTGTGTTGCTGTTCATCTAAAACCACTACGTCCTGTGGCAGAGGATCGTACAGTTATATTGTTCTTCTCAAGTCTGTGGCAGAGACTTTTTGTTCGTGCTACGCTCCGGCTGCTAGGTCAGTGAGAGAGACCTATCCGGGTGGGCAAAGATTTAATTTTGGACTGAAGGTATATTCGTCCCTAAGATTTCAATTCCTCAGTGATCTAAAAAAGGTATTTGAACTTCCCTGCAACTCCTATTCTACCTCTTTACTGCTACTTCTTGAAGTTTTTTCTCATTAAAGCATTGGAAAAATATTAAAGTGACTGGTGCATACATTGTCAGACACAAAGCTCAACATGGACTCTAAGTTCTGATATTGGTGAAAATACAGGTAAAGGCGTGACGATAACAACCGATTTAAATCAGCAGCTCCTTCGGGGGTCAGTGCTACACATTGTTACAATAAAATGTTTTGCATATGCCTTGTTTTTTTTGTCTGACAAGAATGTATAAAAGCTGTGAAAAGAGGAAATAAAAACACAGAAGTAACTTTTCCACTGAACTCGTGTCTGTCTCAGTGTGAGCTTACTTGAAGCATGCATGCTTTTATATTCAACAATCTGATCAGGGGTAGACATAATAATATCGGAACTTTTGTTCTGATCCAAATCAGTTGTTCCGATACTCATACTGCCAAAAACCAGAGCTATTGTTACAACTATAACTAATTTTACCCTCTAGGAATGTATCGTTAAGTTCTATTGACAAGTAGGGATGAGCTTCGAGTTCGATTCAAACTCATGTTCGACTCGAACATCGGCTGTTCGCAAGTTCGCCGAACAGCGAACAATTTGGGGTGTTCCCAGCAAATTCGAATGCCGCGGAACACGCTTTAAAAGTCTATGGGAGAAATCAAAAGTGCTAATTTTAAAGGCTTATATTCAGAAAGAAGATAGAAGAAAGAAGAAGCATTTAAATAAAGGAATTGTCAAAAACTGTCTTTTGTCATTTTTAACATTTTTGACAGTTTTTTAGTGAAATGCCCTTACCATTTCACATAGGGGGGAGGGCCGGGATCTGGGGTCCCCTTGTTAAAGGGGGCTTCCAGATTCCGATAAGCCCCTCCGCCCGCAGACCCCCACAACCACCAGCCAGGGTAGTGGGGATGAGGCCCTTGTCCTCATCAACATGGGTACAAGGTGTTTTGGGGGGCTACCCCAAAACCCCCTCCCAATGTTGAGGGCATGTGGCCTGGTACGGTTCAGGAGGGGGGGGCGCTCTCTCGTCCCCCCATCTTTTCCTGCAGCCTGCCACATTGCGTGCTCAGATAAGGGTCTGGTATGGATTATTAGGGGGACCCCACGCCGTTTTTTTTTTTTTAATTTTGGCGCGGGGTTCCCCTTAAAATCCATACCAGACCTGAAGGGTCTGGTTTAGATTTTGAGGGGGACTCCACGACATTTTTTTTTAAAATTTTGGCCGGGGTTCCCTTTATTATCCATACCAGACCTGAAGGGCCTGGTATTGAATTTAGGGGGACCCCCATGTCATTTTTTTTTAAATCTTGGTTCGGGGTTCCCCTGTGGGGAATTCCCATGCCATTTTTATCAATGAACTTCTATGTGTATTGTCGTACCGGCAATGCATTAATAGCCGCGAGTAGTTTTAAATGACTTTTTTTCCTTTGAAATGTCATTTTGCTGTCAGACTGTTCTAAACACAGGAAACATGCGCCCCTTTACAGGCATACTATAGACACCCCCCAGGTACGAAATTTAAAGGGATATTACACTTTTATTGCTTCAATTTAAGCATTATTAAAATCACTGCTCCCGAAAAAACGGCCGTTTTTAAAACTTTTTTTTGCATTGATCCATGTCCCCTGGGGCAGGACCCAGGTCCCCAAACACTTTTTATGACAATAACTTGCATATAAGCCTTTAAAACTAGCACTTTTGATTATTCATGTTCGTGTCCCATAGACTTTAAAAGTGTTTGCGCGTTCGAACAAATTTTTTGCCTGTTCGCATGTTCTGGTGTGAACCGAACAGGGGGGTGTTTGGCTCATCCCTATTGACAAGTGTCTGTTTGGAGTTTTTATTAGTTTTTCAAAATTCCTCATACCAATATAAAAATCATATATAGCATGTACCGCTGTCATCGCTGGGTACTAAAGCTCGGTGGAGATTTAGAGCAGACCCAGCAATTTTTCCTGTTCGCTTTCTTAGCTAGTTGGAGGTGCACTTTAACCACTTAAGCCCCGGACCATTTGGCTGGCCAAAAACCAGAGCACTTTTTGCGATTTGGCACTGCGTCGCTTTAACTGACAATTGCGCAGTCGTGTGACGTGGCTCCCAAACAAAATTGACGTCCTTTTGTTCCCACAAATAGAGCTTTCTTTTGGTGGTATTTGATCACCTTTGCGGTTTTTATTTTTGGCGCTATAAACAAAAACATAGCGACAATTTTGAAAAAAAAACGCATTATTTTTTACTTTTTGCTAAAATAGTTATCTCCCAAAAATATATAAAAAAACATTTTTTTTTTTCTCAGTTTAAGCCGATACGTATTCTTCCACATATTTTTGTAAAAAAAAAAAAAAATAATCGCAATAAGCGTTTATTGATTGGTTTGCACAAAAGTTATCGCGTGTACAATATAGGGGATAGTTTTATGGCATTTTTATTAATAATTGTTTTTTTTACTAGTAATAGCGATGATCTGCGATTTTTATCATTAATGCGACATTATAGCGGACACATTGGACAATTTTGACACATTTTTGGGACCATTGTCAATTTTACAGCGATCAGTGCTTTAAAATTGCACTAATTACTGTAAAAATGACACTGGCAGTGCCACTAGGGGGCTAGGAAAGGGTTAAGTGTGTCCTAGGGAGTGATTTTAACTGTTAGGGGGCGTGGCTACGAGTGACACGTCACTGATCATCACTCCAGATTACAGGGAGCTGTGATCAGTGTCAGTGTCACTAGGCAGAACGGGGAGATGCTTGTTTACATTACGATCGCGAGTATCCCCGCGGACTCGATGTCCCGCGATCCGACTCACGGAGCTCCCGGCAGGCGCGTGACCGCAAGCCGCCTCTTATAGGGGAACGTACAGGTACGTGATTCTGCCTGTACGTGCCCTTCTGCCACAGTATATCTGCGTGAGGCGGTCGGGAAGCTGTTAACCACTTCAGCCCCGGAAGGATTTACCCCCTTCCTGACCAGAGCACTTTTTACAATTTGGCACTGCGTCGCTTTAACTACTAATTGCGCGGTCATGCAATGCTGTACCCAAACAAAATTTGCGTCCTTTTGTTCCCACTAATAGAGCTTTCTTTTGATGGTATTTGATCACCTCTGCGGTTTTTATTTTTTGCGCTATAAATGGAAAAATACCGAAAATTTTGAAAAAAAACGATATTTTCTACTTTTTGTTATAAAAAAAAAAATACAATAAACTCAATTTTAGTCATACATTTAGTCCAAAATGTATTCAGCCACATGTCTTTGGTAAAAAAATGTCAATAAGCATATATTTATTGGTTTGCGCAAAAGTTATAGCATCTACAAACTAGGGTACATTTTCTGGAATTTACACAGCTTTTAGTTTATGACTGCCTATCTCATTTCTTGAGGTGCTAAAATGGCAGGGCAGTACAACCCCCCCCCCCAAATGACCCCATTTTGGAAAGTAGACACCCCAAGGAAATTGAGAGGCATGTTGAGCCCATTGAATATTATTTTTTTTTGTCCCAAGTGATTGAATAATGACAAAAAAATAAAAAATTTACAAAAAGTTGACACTAAATGATATATTGCTCACACAGGCCATGGGCATATGTGGAATTGCACCCCAAAATACATTTAGCTGCTTCTCCTGAGTATGGGGATACCACATGTGTGGGACTTTTTGGGATTTCACTCCTCACTACCTATCACAGTTTCGAAGGCCATAAAATTCCAAGATGGCACAAAACCCCCCCAAATGACCCCATTTTGGAAAGTAGACTCAGACTAAGCTCTCATTTGTTTTTGAAAATTAAGAAAGTAGAAAAATGTATTTTTTTTTGTTTTTTCAATTTTCAAAACTTTGTGAGAAAAAGCGAGGTCTGCAAAATACTCACTATATCTCTCAGCAAATAGCTTGGGGTGTCTACTTTCCAAAATGGGGTCATTTGGGGGGGGGTATGTGCCATCTGGGCATTCCATGGCCTCCGAAACTGTGATAGGCAGTGAGGAGTGAAATCAAAAATTTACACCCTTAGAAACCCTGAAGGCTGTGCTTGGTTTTCGGGGTCCTGTACGCGGCTAGGCTCCCGGAAAGTCTTACACATGTGGTATCCCTGTACTCAGGAGAAGCAGCTAAATGTATTTTGGGGTGTAATTTCACATATTCCCATGGCATGTTTGAGCAATATATAATTTAGTGACAACTTTGTGCAAAAAAAAAAAAATTGTCTTTTTCCCACAACTTGTGTCACAATATAAAATATTCCATGGACTCGACATGCCTCTCAGCAAATAGCTTGGGGTGTCTACTTTCCAAAATGGGGTCATTTGGGGGGGTTTTGAACTGTCCTGGCATTTTATGCACAACATTTAAAAGTTAATGTCACACATTACCCACTCTTCTAACCACTTGAAGGCAAAGCCCTTTCTGACGCTATTTGTTTACATGAAAAATAATGTTTTTTTGCAAGAAAATTACTTTGAACCCCCAAACATTATATATTTTTTTAAAGCAAAGGCCCTACAGATTAAAATGGTGGATGTTTCATTTTTTTTCACACAGTATTTGCGCAGCGATTTTTCAAACGCATTTTTTGGGGAAAAAACACACTTTTTTAAATTTTAATGCACTAAAACACACTATATTGCCCAAATGTTTGATGAAATAAAAAAGATGATCTTAGGCCGAGTACATGGATACCAAACATGACATGCTTTAAAATTGCGCACAAACGTGCAGTGGCGACAAACTACATACATTTTTAAAAGCCTTTAAAAGCCTTTACAGGTTACCACTTTAGATTTAAAGAGGAGATCTACTGCTAAAATTACTGCCCTCGATCTGACCTTCGCGGTGATACCTCACATGCATGGTGCAATTGCTGTTTACATTTGTTGCCAGACCAACACTTGCGTACGCCTTTGCGCGAGAGCAGGGGGGGGACAGGGGTGCTTTTTTTTTTTTTCTTTATTTTTTTTTTTTGCTTTTTTATCTTATTTTTAAACTGTTCCTTTCAATTTTTTTTCATCATTTTTATTGTTATGTCAGGGAATGTAAATATCCCCTATGATAGCAATAGGTAGTGACAGGTACTCTTTTTTGAAAAAAATGGGGTCTATTAGACCCTAGATCTCTCCTCTGCCCTCAAAGCATCTGACCACACCAAGATCAGTGTGATAAAATGCTTTCCCAATTTCGCAATGGCGCTGTTTACATCCGGCGAAATCTAAGTCATGAAATGCTCGTAGCTTCCGGTTTCTTAGGCCATAGATGAGATGATTGGAGCCATTCTGGTCTCTGATCAGCTCTATGGTCAGCTGGCGGAATCACCGGCTGTATTCTCAGGTTCCCTGTTGGGACAGGAGAGCCAGAGAAAAACATGGAAGACGGTCTGAGGGGAGGACATTCCCTCCCACTGCTTCTAAAAGCAGTCTAGAGGCTAATTAGCCGCTAGGATTGCTTTTACATGAAAGCTGACGGCTGGCTGAAAAGAATGATACCAAGATGATACCTCAACCTGCAGGCATCATTCTGGTATAACCACTCAAAGTCTGGCAACATACCAGTACGTTGCTGGTCCTTGTTGGGCATATACTGTAATGTAATCATTTTTTTTTCATGCAGCCTGTGGGCTGAACGAAAAAAAGAGATTGATTGGTGGGTATCAGTGGCGGCCCATCCATAGGGGGCACATGGGCGCCGCCCCCCCTCCAGGCAGTCCCAAAAAAAAAAATGTCAAAAAATTTTTTTTTTTAAAAATGTCAAAAAAAATAAATTTTTTAATACCGGCGGACGCCAGACACAGTGCGACACCGGACACATTGCACTAAGGGGAAGCGCCACGTTTATGCAATCACGAGATTGCAGACGTGGCGCTGCATTTGCGGGCGTTGACCCCGCCTTGCAGCGCTTTCGAGAAGCGCCGATTAGCTTCCGCCCGGCGATCGTAGTATATGTTACTACGGCCGGGCAGTTTGATTGACATCTCAGTTTGATGTCACTTCCTGTTCTCATTCTCCCATTGCGCCTGGGAGAAAGGAAACAGGAAGTATGAAGAAGACACCGCTGGAGAGGACAATGGCAAGGTAAGTAGTACACTACCGCTGTGCTCCCGTGGAGAACAGGGGGGGGGCTGCACAGGGGGACACATGCAAGGCTGCATTGGTGGGGGACACAGGCAAGGCTGCATTGGGGGACACAGTCAAGGCTGCATTGGGGGACACATGCCAGGCTGCATTGGGGACACAGGCAAGGCTGCATTGGGGGACACATGCAAGGCTGCATTGGGGACACATGCAAGGCTGCATTGGGGACACATGCAAGGCTGCATTGTGGGACACAGGCAATACTGCATTGGGGGACACAGGCAAGGCTGCATTGGGGGACACATTCAAGGCTGCATTGGGGGACACAGGCAAGGCTGCATTGGGGGACACAGGCAAGGCTGCATTGGGGACACATGCAAGGCTGCATTGGGGACACATGCAAGGCTGCATTGGGGACACAGGCAAGGCTGCATAGGGGGACACATGCACGGCTGCATTGGGGACACATGCAAGGCTGCATTGGGGACACATGCAAGGCTGCATTGTGGGACACAAGCAATGCTGCATTGGGGGACACAGGCAAGGCTGCATTGGGGGACACAGGCAAGGCTGCATTGGAGGGCACAGGCAAGGCTGCATTGGGGGACACAGGCAAGGCTGCATTTGACACAGGCAAGGCTGCATTTGGTGGACACAGGCTGCATTGGGGACACATGCAAGGCTGCATTGGGGGACACAGGCAATGCTGCATTGGGGGACACAGGCAAGGCTCCATTGGGGGACACAGGCAAGGCTTCATTGGGGGACACAGGCAAGGCTCCATTGGGGGACACAGGCAATGCTGCATTGGGGAACACAGGCAAGGCTGCTTTGGGGGACACAGGCAAGGCTGCATTGGGGGACACAGGCAAGGCTGCATTGGGGACACAGGCAAGGCTGCATTGTGGGACACAGGCATTGCTGCATTGGGGGACACATGCAAGGCTGCATTGGGGGACACAGGCAAGGCTGCATTGGAGACACGGGCAATGCTGCATTGGGGGACACGGGCAATGCTGCATTGGGGGACACGGGCAAGGCTGCATTGGGGGGGACATGCAAGGCTGCATTGGGGACACAGGCAAGGCTGCATTGTGGGACACAGGCAATACTGCATTTGGGGACACAGGCAAGGCTGCATTGGGGGACACAGGCAAGGCTGCATTGGGGGACACAGGCAAGGCTGCATTGGGGGACACAGGCTGCATTTGGTGAGACACAGTCTGCATTTGGTGAGACACAGGCTGCATTTGGTGAGACACAGGCTGCATTTGGTGAGACACAGGCTGCATTTGGAAAGACACAGACTGCATTTGGGGGACACAGGCTGGCTGTATTTTGTGGGACACAGGCTGTATTTGGTGGGACACAGGCTGCATTTGGTGGGTGTTGGATAGTGACATGGTTTAATATCTTACTTCTGGTATTTCACTTCCTGTTTGACACAGCCAGGTAGGAATGAAACACATCAGAGCTTTGTGATTAGAAGAACATTGCCTTGGCTCAAGCCCACCTGTTGTGACACGTATGATTACAAGTTTCAAAGAGACCACTGCTGCCAAGATGTCTATTGAGATTTGACACAGGGCTAATAGAGACGCTGGCCCTGGTGGACAATATAGCATGCTTTCTGTAGAATGGGCAGACATTTGAAGGGACACCTCTCGGCAATATATATTGGATAAAAGGCAAATGGGGGTGGCTACGAGTGGGCGTGTATGTTTGAATGTAAGGGACACACAGGCTTTTGTTCTTTCTCTTTGTTGCTGAGAAGCCTGCCATAAGGTCATCCCTCTGCTTTCTTGGGACCTTGCTCTGACCGAGGGCTTGGGCCTATATTCCATGTGGCCCAGACCCCTTTTATCATCCAGAACCCGCAGAGGAAACTATGTGTGATAAGTATCTTTGATATTTCATTGTTGTTATATGTTGTAGAGATATGCTGTTAGTATGGTGTGTTCTGATTGTAAGCTATGTAACATTGTAATACCCTTCTAGTACTTTTATGATAGTTTCCTAACTCCTTGGGAAATAAAATAAGATATTGTTTTACTAGCAGCACCGTGTGTTTGGTTTCATAGCTAACCTGGTATTATTGTGATATTAACAATAGCATGTGCTCAGAGTTTAATAGACCAACTAATTATAGGGACTAGACAAATTATTACACAGATATAATATTAATAATTATATCGGTTACTTCAGTGGGACACAGGCTGCATTTGGTGGGACACAGGCTGCATTTGGTGGGACACAGGCTGCATTTGGTGGGACACAGGCTGCATTTTATGGGACACAGGCTGCATGTGAGAACGGACTCCGCTGGGGACACCTGATGGCATCTGGTGGCAGGCGACGTGGCTAGTGACACGCTCAGGGCTCCCACTGATTCTGCATTATGGTGAGTTGAATGATTTCATTTTATATTACAATGTAATAATAGAATTAATGCGCTTCAATTATCCTGACACACTAACAACCATGGTGCCGGGATGATTGAAGTGCTAACACCAGGTGTTTGGAGTATCTTTATCTGCTGATTGTTAAACTTTCTACAATACACATATTTCTATTGTTGTGTAGGATCTGGGCCTGCTGTTCCTCCATCCCTCTCCCTCCATCCCTCATTCATCTCAGATGCTTACCACACCACCTTAGAGCCACGCCCACTATTTTGCTGAAACCACTCCCATTTTCACCAAGTGGGAGGGGTCAAAAAGGAAGGGCGGGGTCTAGCGCCCCCCCATCCTAAAACTTCACCAGCCGCCACTGGTGGGTATGCCTACCATTAGAGTACCTCCCTTCATCCACCCACTTCTAATGATGGGCATACATGCACCATATATATGCCGAAGCATGGGAGCATCCGCCCCAAAAGTTAGGAGCAAATCGCTCCTCCGCACCTGCTGCCCCCATGCTTCGGCATATATCACCTCCGCTGCAGTCACAGCTTTATATATCGTGGGAGCAACCTGAAGACAAAAAAAGGGTTCACAATAAAACACAATATACAGTAAAGTATAAAAAATTGCATACCTGAAAAGCAAACATGATAAAACATAATAGCAATAAAACATTGCAGAATAGAATACAGTAAAAAAGAGCAGAACAATAGAGAGAGATTAGAGAGAGAGAGAACAATAAAACGACAACTATTTTTGTATTTTATATATTTTTTTGTGTTTTTTTTTTTTTTTACACTTTTTTTTGTAACTAACTTTTATAACTGTAACCGGTTCCAGGTTCAGGTCTCTCAAAATGTGATGGCATCTTGGGAGACCCTGTGAAAGTGTGCCTAGTCTGTGCAATGCTATACCCTACGCTAATACTCAACTAGTGTATGGTAGCATTCAAAACATTCACCAATGCAAAGACCAGGATTGTCAGGACAGGAGGGACAATAATAGCGGGTGTCACGCCTATATCCGCGCTTGCTGCAGACACGACATCTTTTTTGGGGGGGTTCGTTGGGTAGGGGTACTCGGGAGGACATAAAGAAAATGTCTCTCATGCAGCCGACTGCATTTGGTTGGGGATGTGAATGGGGGAAGTACGGGCGCTGCAGAAGTGGTGGGTTCCCAATTAGAATTGGTGAATGCAGCAGGAAGGGCATTATGGGCACGACGGGCCTGTGTTTGTCTTCTTCTTGGTGGCAGCGGGACAATACTTGTGCTTGCCACCTCAGCAGCTTGAACTGCACTTATGGGACTCGCCACGTCACCAAGTGTTACTGCAGTGCTGGTTTGACTACGACCGGGGTGTACTAGGCCGCTGGTGCTTGCCAGTTCACCAAAACGCTACCAAAAAAACTGTTAGCGATTGCAGGGATCAGGCCTGACTCTGAGAATGCTGCAGTTATTTTTTTAGTGTTTTGTAAGTGACAGTGATCAATCGATACTGCACTTGGGTGGGTTGGGCTGGGCGGAGGGGCAAAACGCAGGTGCTAGCAGGTATCTGGGCTGATCCCGCTAACACTACGTTTTTGGGAACCCTAAACTGCTGGGGACGCTAGTATAGATCTGATCGGATCAGATATTGATCCATTCAGATACTATACCTTTAAGGGAGGCATATGCTGCGTGCATGGGTGCTAGCGCTACTGGCACTAACCTGACGCTGCCTGGGGCGATGCAGACCCTATCTGACCCTAAAACCTAACTTATATCACCGCCGGGCGATCAGGGGGCTAAACCTTTATTAGGTAATAAACGGTGGGTGCCCTGACACTATAAAAAATAAACTAACCAGCGTCACCGTAACAGTTATACGGTGATCACTGGTGAAAGGGTTAACTAGGGGGCAATCAAGGGGTTAAAACCTTTATTAGGTAGTATATGGGGGTCCCTGACGCTATAAAACACTGACGGCGAACCTATATATATACCTCCCTAACTAGCGTCACCAGTGACACTAATACAGCGATCAGAAAAACGATCGCTTAGTGACACTTGTGACGGGGGGTGATCAAGAGGTTAAAACTTTATTAGGGGGGTTAGGAGGGTACCCTAGACCTAAAAGGGGGCTAAAACTAACTGCCCTACCACTTCTAACTGTCACAAACTGACACCAATGCAGCAATCAGAAAAAAAAAAACTGCTTGGTGTCACTGTGACGGGGGGAGTGATTAGGGGGTGATCAGGGGGTGATGGGGGAGTGTAAAGTGTGCCTAGTGTGTTTTACTGGAAGAGTGTGTTGTGCACTTACTCAGATGTCTTCTCTCCTCGGTGCCGGAACGGAAAATACCGAGCCGAGGAGAGATGACATTACTTCCTCTGCCGCTGTTTACTATACAGCAGCAGAGGAAGATCCTCATTCATTGGGATCGATCGCGAGAGGGTGGCCGCGAGTGAGTTGTCTCCCCCTCAGCCTGAATCGCTCCCCTAACGATGCCGACCGCCTCGGGCACCTGGGGGGGCGCGATGCGCCCCCCGCCTGCGGGAAGCAGATCTCATCCCAGGTACGTGATTTTGCCTGCCCGTGCCATTCTGCCGTAGTATATCTGCGTAAGGCGGTCGGCAAGTGGTTTAACAATAAGTTGGGATGCTTTTCATCGTTACCCTTGCTAAGATATACTAAGCTAAAAATAATAAAAGATACTCCTCATTCTTTAGTGTAGTTGAGCAGCTTCTTGCAGTGGCTGGTGTGGATCCAGTTGTCTCGTCCATAAAGCTTCTTTACAACGACCCAGGTTGGAAAGAATGTAAACCGATTATTGTGTCATGTACCCTGTGGTGCACTTTTGAAGTTCACGTTACAGTGACTGCACCTACCCCATCAACTGAGAATGTAAAGGCAACAGCTGCTGAGGAAAGTACAACCCTGTTTTTGGTTGACCTCCAAACAAACCTCATATGGAGATAACCCAGACATATAGGAACGCAATGAACCCTTTTGCACTTTTCACAGACTGCGGTCGCTGCATAACCTGTATGTGGCTTACCATCTGGGGGGTAATACGTGGAACCATTGACAAAAAGGTTGTTAGTGTTTGGTATGGGAGCCTGCTTCACTGGACTGCTGGTTGCTGATTCAAGTTCCATCAGAGAAAGACAGTTATGGAACATGTCGTCCTACTAGGTCACAAACTTGGTTAGAATTAGAGAGGTTAGCATTGTTAGTTTAGCATTGGGGGCGGAGTCACCCGATGACCCCGCCCCCTTATGCCATCACAGTCCCAGCATGCCCAGGGACTGTGATGGCAAAAGGGGGCGGGGTCACCGCCTATATAAGTCATAGCGGAGCGTTCAGACAGCATTACAGCCGGAGAGAGCGTTCTGTCAATATCAGAAGAAGAGAAGAGGGAAGAAGGCGACGTAGAAGTCCGGGCCACCGCTAGCAAAAGAGCAGCAGAAGACAGCGGAGGAGCCGGCAGAAGAACCAGACACAAGGAGAAGAGGTCGAACACCGGGAGAAGAGGCTGGAGAGACCCCCGAAGTTGGAAGAAGACCCACGAAGTCGGAAGAAGACCCCCGGAGCTGTCTAATAAATTACTTTAACAACCTGTGTAGTGTGTTACGATGTACCCCATACTCATTCACATAGGGTGGGGGACCAGGATCTGGGGGCCCCCTTATTAAAGGGGGCTCCCAGATTCCAATAAGCCCCCCGCCCGCAGACCCCGACAACCAACAGCCAGGGTTGTCAGGAAGAGGCCCTTGTCCTCATCAACATGGGGACAAGGTGCTTTGGGGTGGGGGGGCCGCAGGGCTCCCCCTCTCCCAAAACACCCACCCCCCCATGTTGAGGGCATTCAGCCTGGTACAGCTCAGGAGGGGGGGGGCGCTCGCACGTCCCTACCCCCTTTCCTGACTGGCCGGGCTGTGTTCTCAGATAGGGGTCTGGTATGGATTCTGGGGGGGACTCCACGCCGTTTTTTAAAAAAGAAATACCTTATATTTCGCTGTGTTGGAAGTTCCCATATTGCTTGTGGGCAGTGAAGCCCACAAGCATTATGTTCCATGATACAGTGTAGCTGAATGACCAGCATGCACCGCCTGTTCTCGCCCATGTGCAGTATGAAGAGCTCGCAGCGCAGGAAACTTCTCATGTTGCCATCACAACGGGCAGCGTCCTCTGAAGTGCCCGCCCCATTGTGATGGCAACCAAGACAAGCAAAGGCAGAAGATACAAGACTGCACATTACAGGGAGAGAACAGAGCTGTCTTTAGGTAAGTTTTAATATATTGTCTGCCACCATGCCTGCTAAATTAGATCCTGTGGCCACAAACTTTTTACTATTATTTATTTTTCAGTAGCACATTATTTCTCTATAATTACATTTAAATATATATATATATATATATATATATATATATATATATATATATATATATATATACCCGTATTTATCGGCGTATAACACGCACCCCAAGTTTAGGAGGGAATTTTAAGGAAAAAAAATCTTTTAGGAGGGAAGTTTAAGGGAAAAAAACTTACATTTAAATGCCCATCATTGCAGCCTTCTCAGTGCAGCCTTGCCCCAGTGCAGCCATGTCAGTGCAGCCATGTCAGTGCAGCCTTGTCAGTGCAGCCTTGTCAGTGCAGCCTTCCCCAGTGTCCATTGCAGCCTTATCCCAGTGCAGCCTTGCCCCAGTGCAGCCTTGCCCCAGTGCAGCCTTGCATATTATACAGTTGCAGCAGTTACATCTCAATAGAATATGATAGTCCCATATATTAACAATAGGTCAAGTTAGGAATTCCCACGGGTGACTTTGGTGCAGAGATAGTTGTCTGGTGACTTTGGTGCTCCCCCTTGTGGTTGCCTACTCACCAGCTCCCGGAGCCCCTGCAGGGGTAATACGCCTGTAATATATTATAGATGGAACTCTCTGCTTGCTGCTTGCTGCTTGCTGCTTGCTGCGGTAGGTGCCTTTGGTGTAACCAGCTCCCCGGACCCCTTATGGAAGTAGTATGCCTGTAGTAAGTTGTAGATGGAAATCTCCGCTTGTTGCTGTCTCCGATGGATGCTGTATGTCCTAATTAGTGGAGGTATTGTAATCCCTCGTGCATCAGAAGATAAGAAAAAGACCTTCCATAGCGTGATAAAGTAAAGTCACTTTATTTTCTTTAAAAAACATGTATAAAACAGGGAATGTAATAAAAAGATATCCCAAAAACTTGTGTATTCCTACCCAGTAGGTGACTGGGATAGGGTACAAAGGTTCCTGACAGATAAACAAAGTAAAAAAAGTCACTCCTCTAGAGCATAGAGCGAGATGGGGGATAAAACAGCCAGACGCTGATACAGCGTTCCACCCTCTCGTGTGCCCGGAGGTGACGTGAAGAGCGTGATGCCGTCGTGCGCGCTTCGTCACATGACGTCCTCAGCGACGGTATCACACTCCTGCATGTTGTGAACTTTATAAGGAGAGAGCGTCCCTGTGGTTTTCCCTATAGGGTATTTTCAACACTAATATATTTCACTGACACTCTACTGAGGGTATATATATAAGTTTAATTTAGTCATATAGGTAATTAGTAATGAGTTACCTATTATAGGCACATGCAGTCAGGACTACAACACTTATACACATATACATAGACAACGTCCTGTACAGTAATATCCAAGGAGGATATCACTGGAGATTTCATCACCATACAATAGGTGTTTTTCACCATTGAGCACTATTTTTCACCATATAGGGTACCCAGTAAGTGGACCCTATGCAGAAATGTACTTTCTCAATTTTCTAAGGAGTAGGTACCCACCATATATGGACCCAGATCCATTATGTATTTTTTATCTTTTATTTTTTATATTTTTTCATTTATTCATATTTTCTACATTATTTTTTATTTTTATATTTGGGGGCCAAGGGAGTTTTGGTTAATTACATACGATATGGACATCACTATACCCCTCCCCTCTTTTAGGCTTCATATGTCCCCCATGTCTCAGGGAGTAACACATCTATATCAATATACTTTTTTAATTCTTGGTATATATGTACTATTGTTAGGTGTCCAAGAACGCCTCAATGTGGCTGGTATTATTATGTTATCTTCTATTTCATAATTTTGGGTATGGAACTGTACTCTATGTTTTATCCAATTTATATGCTTAATTTTATTGCATTAATTTTTATTCTAACTATACTTCAGGTGTATTGCTATCCACTCTTTATAACATCGGGTAATATACCTGACTGGTTTACATGTCTTTTTACTTATGGACCAGCAGGGGCAGCTCTCTTAAGTGCATACACTATGAATGTATGTATTTTGTTATATTTTAGTGGAGAGCGCTTCCATGATCCTTGTTTTAATTTCATTTTGCTAAAATGGGAATATACACTTCACGCATAGATTCCCTAATCTGGCCGATGGGAAACTATCCTCGACTAAACTATTTAATTAGTAGCCTCTTAGGAGATATACATGCTAACAGCTGCTCGTATCCCGAGGGGCGAGACAAACACGGACGCTCTCTCCTTATAAAGTTCACAACATGCAGGAGTGTGATACCATCGCTGAGGACGTCATGTGATGAAGCGCGCACGACGGCATCACGCTCTTCACGTCACCTCCGGGCACACGAGAGGGTGGAACGCTGTATCAGCGTCTGGCTGTTTTATCCCCCATCTCGCTCTATGCTCTAGAGGAGTGACTTTTTTTACTTTGTTTATCTGTCAGGAACCTTTGTACCCTATCCCAGTCACCTACTGGGTAGGAATACACAAGTTTTTGGGATATCTTTTTATTACATTCTCTGTTTTATACATGTTTTTTAAAGAAAATAAAGTGACTTTACTTTATCACGCTATGGAAGGTCTTTTTCTTATCTTCTGATGCACGAGGGATTACAATACCTCCACTAATTAGGACATACAGCATCCATCGGAGACAGCTACAAGCAGAGATTTCCATCTACAACTGACTGCAGGCATACTACTTCCATAAGGGGTCCGGGGAGCTGGTTACACCAAAGGCACCTACCGCAGCAAGCAGCGAGTTCCATCTATAATATATTACAGGCGTATTACCCCTGCAGGGGCTCCGGGAGCTGGTGAGTAGGCAACCACAAGGGGGAGCACCAAAGTCACCAGACAACTATCTCTGCACCAAAGTCACCCGTGGGAATTCCTAACTTGACCTAGTGTTAATATATGGGACTATCATATTCTATTGAGATGTAACTGCTGCAACTGTATAATATGAACTACTATGCGTTATGTGATTTTCAATCCATAAATTGATGTGCATATGGCTTGCGATTAAGGCAGTTTTATCCAGGTGTGATATATGCAGTATTAACAGTGGTTTGTGAGCACCTCCACCCCCTGATGCACACCTATGTGCAGTTATATAATGGTTTGTATGTAGATAATTATGTATGGGGCTGGTTTGTAGAACATGGAATTTGTTGATAAATGCACTTATTGAGACATAGCCCCCAGCTCCAGTAGTGGCAGCTTATTTGTAACCTTCCGCTTTGGGGCATATTGGTATATAAACTTATACTGGTCCCACTATTGCACACATATGCTCAATATATTAGTGTGGTGACACCCATTTAATTTATCTCACCCCCATATTTACACCTTATGGGGAATGGACTCCATGATATCTAAGGCCACATAGATATAGAAGATTGGAATCAGAGTACTTTTATAGTTAACCCTGTACAAACCTAACGTTCAGGTCTTTAGGTAGCGCCTATTAAACCCATTTTTTATTTTCCAATACATTTAACAGAGCACCTAACTTGGGGGACTCTGTGTAAGGGGGGCAGCAACCTGTGTTTTCTTGCCGTATAGGCCTGCCCTAAGCGCAGTTTTATACATGAGTTACAGAGTCCGCATCAGAAGTCCCCTTCACATCAAAGAGTCCCCATCAGAAGTCCCCTTCACATCAAAGAGTCCCCATCAGAAGTCCCCTTCACATCAAAGAGTCCCCATCAGCAGTCCCCTTAACATCAGAGTCCCCATCAGAAGTCCCCTTCACAACAGAGTCCCCATCAGAAGTCCCTTCACATCAGAGTCCCCATCAGAAGTCCCCTTCACATCAGAGTCCCCATCAGAAGTCCCCTTCACATCAGAGTCCCCATCAGCAGTCCCCTTCACATCAAAGTTCCCCACCAGCAGTCCCCTTCACATCAGAGAGTCCCCACCAGCAGTCCCCTTCACATCAGAGAGTCCCCACCAGCAGTCCCCTTCACATCAGAGAGTCCCCATCAGAAGTCCCCTTCACATCAGAGAGTCCCCATCAAAAGTCCCCTTCACATCAGAGAGTCCCTGTCAGAAGTCCCCTTCACATCAGAGTCCCTACCAGCAGTCCCCTTCACATCAGAGTCCCCATCAGAAGTCCCCTTCACATCAGAGTCCCCATCAGAAGTCCCCTTCACACCAGAGAGTCCTCCCTCTCCTCCCCCTCCCACATGTACTACTCACCGTTTTGAAGGCAGCTTCTCGTTCCTCTCTCCAGTCATGTGATAACAAGTGCTAAGGGGAGAGAGGAAGGAAAGTCTGCAGGCTGTCCATCTCCCCCTGCAGGCTGGAGGGAGCAAAACGCCTAATGCTCTCTCCAGCAAGTGATTGAAGCAGCTCCTCCTGACAGGAGTAAAATGGCGATCACTCACTTTCAGAGAGGAGCGGCTCCAGGACCGCACCTGACTGGCCCACTGAGCCATCGGCCCACCGGGAAACTCCCGGTAGTTCCGATGGCCAGTCCATGGCTGGCTGGGGGGGATCTGTACTATTGAGGGGGGTCTGCACTGAGGAGGGTCTGCACTGCTGGGGGTGTCTGCATTGAGGGGGGTCTGTAAAGCTGGGGGTCTGTAATGCTGGGGGGGTCTACACTGGTTGGTGTCTGTATTGAGGGGGGTGGTCTGCAATGGGGGCTGTCTGTACTGAGGGGGTGGTCTGCACTGGGAGGATGTCTGTACTGCTGAGGGTGTTGGGTCCTGCACTGAGGGGGTGTCTGCACCGAGGGGGGGTCTGTAATGCTGGGGGGGTCTGCACTAGGGGGGGTGTCTGTACTAAGGGGTGTGTCTGTACTGAGGGGTGTCTGTACTGCTGGGGGGTCTGCACTGAGGTAGGGGGTGTCTGTACTGATGGGGGTATGCATGTGTGTCTTTCAGGGGCTGCATACTAGGGCTGGGGAAAACATCGATTTGAATCTTTAATCGAGTTGAGAGGTCAAATCGATTCAAATTTTCAGCAAATGATTTTTTTTTCACCAGGACCGGCACTATCACCGCGCCGGTCATGAGGAACTGGGGGCAGGAGTTTTTAGGCGAGGCCGCGGCTTTGGCCTAGTCTGCCCGGTGCGGTGTCCATCAAAAAAAAAATGGATTTGAATCGTGAATCGAGTTTTTTATTAAAAAATCGCAAATTTTTTTTTGGAGAAAATCGCCTAACTCTACTGCATACAGTATACTGCATACTTTGTTAATATAAGCTGTTGCCTGGGTACTGTGCCACATGGGTGTGGTAATCTGTTGTTCAATGGCATTCGTTCATTTTTTCTTTTTGGGGGGGGCTGTTTGCAGGGGGGGCCCATACAACATTTTGCTATGGGGCCCTGTGATTTCTAGTTACGCCCCTGACTGTGACATACTGAAGCATAGCATGATCCCCTCTCTTCGGAGACTGGGCCGCAGGGCAGTATTTCAGCATGATAACGACCCCAAATACACCTCCAAGACAACCACTGCCTTGCTAAAGAAGCTGAGGGTAAAGATGATGGACTGGCCAAGCTTGTCTCCAGACCTAAACCCTATTGAGCATCTGTGGGGCATCCTCAAATGGAAGGTGGAGGAGCGCAAGGTCTCTAACATCCACCAGCTCCGTGATGTGGTCATGGAGGAGTGGAAGAGGACTCCAGTGGCAACCTGTGAAGCTCTGGTGAACTCCATGCCCAGGAGGGTTAAGGCAGTGCTGGAAAATAATGATGGCCACACAAAATATTGACACTTTGGGCCCAATTTGGACATTTTCACTTAGGGGTGTACTCACTTTTGAAAACCAGGGTGAACAAATATCTGCGCTAACTACAAAGAACAAGGGAAGCAGCCAGCATAGTTTGTTGATTCATCAAACACAAATGTAAAAAATCTTAAATGCAGCGCTTAGGTAAAACAAATTAGTAAAAATATGTGATAGTCCATAGAGAATCCATATGGGATAAAGATGACATAGAGCCTCCACCAAACTTCAATGTGCAAAGCAAAGGCACACCACACCAAAGTGCTATCAATCTGCTTACAAGAAAGATATGAAAACAAGCGATGTAATCATATGATGCAAGAGGTTTAATAGTAGATCCGAATGGCACACTCAATAGTTGGCAGGCAAGTCATAGAGATATCCAGGTCATCAAATAGACACCAGGGCTCACATAAGGAGATGGATATATTGTGCGATCACCAGCAGGATACAACCCAGTAGGAAAAAAGCAACAATAGTGAAGCCCGTAGAGGTAAAACACACGTATTTATTGTAGTCTACTTACAGGTAAAAAGGAATATCATCATAAAAAAGAGAAAAATCCGTGGCTCACAGCGTACTTGCATCAGCCAGCCTGACATGTTTCATCTTATGTGGATATCATCAGAGGCGTGGCCAATGATGCAAGCACGCCCAAATAAATAGTAATCATCACAAGACATGCAGATCTCTGATAGGGCAGTATGACATTTGCAGCAGCTGTTTTCACTTTACAAGCTCCGGCCACGCATGCGCACTATAGCCGTGCTGACCAGGAAACAGGAAACCGCTTTTCTATGCGGTTTAAGAGAACAGGAAGGCGGAACCAGCATAGTTGTCTGATCCTTATAGTGGGCGGAACGACGTGCATGACGACGTCATTACAGACCATAAAAAATTTTGGCCGCACATGCGCACTACGGCCGTGCTATCCAGGATGCGTGGAATAGAAGACAACATTGTTCAGCCACACATGCGCAGTGTGGCCGTGCGGTTCAGGAAAACAGGAAAACAGAACCAACATCATTGCCTCTCACCTGCGATGGACGGAACAAGGTCAACGCCGACCGGAAGTGATGTTGACACAACACATCAGGAAGCTGCAAATACAACTTAACAACATCCGGAAGGTGAAAATCAAAAGGCCTAGACCGGAAGAGTTGTAAGTAAGGCACATTCCAATCATGTATGTGTCACAAATGGAAATAAACAATAAAAATGATGAGAAGTAATACAAATTTGTTAAAACGAAAACCAAAACACTACATAGATCTACATATTAGGTGATGTATAAAAAGTGAGATTAAAAATATTTTAAATATATTTATTTATGTACTCACTTTTGTTGCCAGTGGTTTAGACATTAATGGCTGTGTGTTGAGTTATTTTGAGGGGACAGCAAATTTACACTGTTATACAAGCTGTACACTCACTACTTTACATTGTAGCAAAGTGTCATTTCTTCAGTGTTGTCACATGAAAAGATAGAATAAAATATTTACAAGAATGTGAGGGGTGTACTCACTTTTGTGAGATACTATATATAAAAAAACAGAAGGGAGGAAACCTGGAAGGCGGCTGGTCCAAGAAGGCTGGAATGAGCAGGCTGGTCCAAGAAAACAAGTTTGGTAAAATCTACCTATTTAAAAAAACAGGAGGGAGGAAACCTAAAATGAGAAAAGAGCTAAGTGATTAAAAACCCTCCATAAATGAAGTTGCGTACTTACTGTAATCTGTAGCTGTCGTATTTGCAGGCTGCCCTTTCCCCAGGGCAGTAACTTGGTCCAAGGAGGCTGGAAGGAGTAGGCTGGTCACAGTGGGGTGGGGAAGAGTCCAGGAAAATCTACATAAAACAGAAAGGCTGTCCCCAATGCAGGCCACAGAGAGACTGCTTTTCCCCCACAGACACAGAGAGACCGCTTTGCCTGCCCACCCACCCACACACACACAGAGACAGCTACGTGGTACGCAATACGTCATTTCCGGTTTCTCCTATCTTTCAGTTTTTGGTCAGGCTGGCTGTGGAACGCACGCCGCTACCACGCTGTTGTTGCGGTAGCCAGACACAGTTAGCCAGCGGAGCATTGGAGCTCCTTTGTTTTTTAACTTATTTGCAATAAACTTTTCACTTACAGATTCACGCTATGAGGCTCATCTTTCCTACATTTATGTGGATGTCTAACGTTGGGGAACACTAAAAGGATTTCCATGATAAAGGGGAAGATTACGGCACCCGCTGGAAGGGCTATCTACCACAAGGGGACACCGCTGCTGGATCCCAGCTTACACGCCTGTTACCCCTGCAGGGGTTAGGCACTCTGGTGAGTGCGGGCACGAGTGGGGGTTACAGATGAAGGCGGGGAGCACTGAAGAATCATCACACCACTATTCTTGAGCTTATGTACTGAAATTCTTCACAGACTACATTTTTTTAGCTATATATATACACATACCCAGTTGAACTTTTATCACCATTTTTTATATATATATTTTATATATATATTTTTCATATATTTTCAAATTAATTTTTTATATCAATTTTTGCTATTTATTCACTGTGGACTAATGTGGACTCACCTAGGGACATTGCTTGAATTTAATTAGCTTCTTTAGCTATCGAGTTAATCAGCACATTATCTAGTGTTATGTATATCACTGTTATTTATTGTTTATGAATTTTATTTATTTCCCTTATATTTAAGATACCATTTTTTAAGCACTTTGCACTTTGATGCACATTAGTGTGTATGGTTTAGATTTATCACATAGAGAGTGGGGTATATATTTTTCATATATATATTTTTCTACTATTTATTAATATATCACTTTTGAACAGCGCCAATTCCCCTGTAATAGTATTTTTCTTGTTTTTTGAACCTCACTGAGGTGATGTTCTTTGCTGGGGGGGCTGCAGTTCCTTTTTCCTAAGCGCGGAAATCTGTTTTTTATAAAACACGAAAAATGCCAAGGGGGGTGAATACTTTTGCAAGGCACTGTAATTTGCTGAAAGTTGCTGAAGTTACTAAGGTTGAAACAAAGGCAGACTTTGCTTGGTAGGCAGAACTATATTTGCCTACAGACTGTATTTCCAGACGACACAGAAAAAAACGTTTTGCCCACGGGGCTTTTAACCACTTCACCCCCGGACCATTTGGTTGGCCAAAGACCAGAGCACTTTTTGCAATTTGGCACTGCATTGCTTTAATTGACAATTGCGCGGTCGTGCGACATGGCTCGCCAAACAAAATTGACGTCTTTTTTTTCCCCACAAATTGAGCTTTCTTTTGGTGGTATTTGATCACCTCTGCGGTTTTTATTTTTTCGCTATGAACAAAAAAACAGCGACAATTTTGAAAAAAACGCAATATTTTTTACTTTTTGCTATAATAAATAACCCAAAAAAAATTTAAAAACATTTTTTTTCCTCAGTTTAGGCCGATACGTATTCTTCTACATATTTTTGGTAAAAAAAATCACAATAAGTGTTTACTGATTGGTTTGCGCAAAAGTTATAGCATCTACAAAATAGGGGATCATTTTTTTGGCATTTTTATTAATAATTTTTTTTTACTAGTAATGGCGATGATCAGCGATTTTTATCGTGACTGCGACAATATGGAGTAGAGATCGGACACTTTTGGTGCTATTTTGGGACCATTCACATTTATACAGCAATCAGTGCGATTAAAAATGCATTGAGTACCGTGTAAATGTGATTGGCAGTGAAGGAGTTAAGTGTGTCCTAGGGATGTGTTCTAACTGTAGGGGGGAGGGGCTACGTGTGTCACCACACTGATCACCGCTCCTGATCACAGGGAGCTGTGATCAGTGTCCTGTCACTAGGAAGAATGGGGAAATGCTTGTTCACATCAGCATTTCCCCGTTCTTCCTCTCTATGAGACGATCACGGGTATCCCCGTGGACATCGAGTCTGTGGGACCCGCGATTACACTCACGGAGCTCACGGCGGACGCGCACCAACAATGCCGCGACTTAAAGGACAACGTACAGGTACGTTAATATGCCTGTACGTGCCATTCCGCTGACGTAAATCGGCGTGAGCCGGTTGCCAAGTGGTTAAAGAGTCACACCTCAGACAGTAAATGTAAAAATATGAAAATGTTAGCTCTCATTGCCTGTCTGTATTTCCAGACAACTCAGGAAGCTTGCTTAGAAAAATGGGAAGTATCCCCCTATGCACTAGCTAATCACAAAACTTGCATTATATATTTCCACCTTTTATATATCACATGATATGCTTTAATGTCATCATTGTATCCTGTTAACAGTAATGTATAAATTGCCATTACACGGAAGTACACTTGCTACGCAGACTAACTTTGTGTCACATGTGGTAATTTCCCCGTATGATATCTCTGGGCAAGTGAAACAAAAAGGTAAGAGTTAAGAGGTTAACCTGAACATAGATTAAAGATAAGAAGTATTGTATGTGTTAAAAGGTATTATGCCGCGTACACACAAGTGGAATGTCCGTCAGAAAAAGTCAGATGGGAGCTTTTCATCGTATAATCCGACCCATGTGTATGCCCCATCGAACTTTTATCGTCGAAAATTTAGACGGACTTAGATAGAGAACATGTTCTAAATTTTTCAGGCGGAACTAATTACTATCGGGAAACCCGCTCGTCTGTATGCTGTTCTGGCGTACCAAAAACAACGCATGCTCTAAACCAAATACGAGACGGAAGCTATTGGCTACTGGCTATTGAACTTCCTTTTTCTTGTCCCGTCGTATGTGTTGTACGTCACTGCGTTCTGGACGGTCAGACTTTGGTGTGACCGTGTGTATGCAAGACAGCTTGAGCTGAATTCTGTCAGAACTCCGTCGGAAAAACCCTCAGAGTTTATTCTGACGGCAAAACCGGTCGTGTTTACAGGGCATTAGAGTTTGGTTCCTTTTGCCAAGGGTTTTTGTAGCCCATGCTTGCTTACTCGTATTACGCTCGTTTCCAAAAATTTGCGTTCCGCACTGCTACATCCTTCTGTGATTTCTGAAAAACTGTAAAAGGAAGTGGTGTTGGGCCGCATATGTTGCCCTTTTCCACACCCCCCTTTGGAGGATTTGGTGGTTTCTCTGTTGGGGGTGGTCCCCAATGAGGAACCCCATAAATTTTGGTTGATTCAACACCTTTTGTTCCCAAAGGGTGACTCTATTAATGATGCGATCCACCCAGGTGCTTGCTCTGTGTCATATACCTTTTTTCATGTCGCCTTTTTTTGAGTCCAGCATTACGGTTGTGACGCTCTCATGGTTAGAACCAATGTAAAGTCGGCTTTTTGTCTGCTGCCTGTTCATCGGCAGAGTTTTTATCTATT
Organism: Lithobates clamitans; assembly: GCA_037952925.1. Lineage (NCBI taxonomy): Eukaryota > Metazoa > Chordata > Amphibia > Anura > Ranidae > Lithobates > Lithobates clamitans. The sequence continues at coordinate 2,157,180 of JBBGZY010000808.1, forward strand.
GGGTTGTAAGTTAATGGGCGCCTTTTATGTAGATCGCTCCTGCCTATGGGCTGTTCGGTCTCTTGCTCCCTTTTTGAGACCTTCAGTTAATTTGTGGAGTGGGTGGTGCGGGACGTGACGGGTGTCAATTCCGTCATTCACTACCTGGATGATTTTTTTATGCATGGATGCCCCTTCTTCTAGGTTATGTGGTATCTTGCTGGCTACCCTGCAACATGTTGCAGAGCACTTTGGGATATCGCTGGCTCCAGACAAGACTGTTGGCCCGGTGGCTGAGCTGAGTTTTTTAGGGATAGTCATTGATTCCCAGGCAATGGAATTTCGGTTGCCTGATGACAAGCTGGTTGCTCTGCAGTCAGAGACCTGCTTGGTGATAGGTAAGCGCAAACTGCAGTCTCTCTTGGGTACGTTGAACTTTGCGTGTTTGTTTTTGCTTCACCGTTTGTTGGCTACTACGGCGGATGTCTTTTCTCCCACTCATTTTATTAGGCTGACATGGGAACACAGGGACGATGTTCGTGTTTGGCATGTTTTCCTGGAATCTTTTAATTGCTGTTCGCTTTGGATGGAAGGGGCGTTAAGTAATTTTGATCTGGAATTTTTTACAGATGCGGCTGAGTTGTCGGGTTATGGGGTGTTCTTTGGGGGAAAATGGAGTGCGGCACGTTGATTGATTGGCGTGAGGCGGGTTTTCTGAAAAATCTGGTCCTGCTAGAATTATTTCTGGTTATTGTCACGGTGGAGGTCTGGGGTGATTGCTTTTATAAAAATAAGATCTGGCTCCACTGTGACAATTTCGGGGTGGTTGAGGTCATTAACCATGTATCGGCATCATTCGTGTTGGTTGTCAGACTGTTGCGCAAGATTGATCCAGAACTCCTTTAATGAGAGGAAGTGGTCTGCTTATGCAAAGGTTTGGCAGGAGTGGTTGGGTCTTCTGGAGTGTGTAGTTGTTGACCAGTGGTGGCTGGTGGGTTCTTCTTTTGGAGGGTGGCAAACAAACACCCCCCCGGCGGCACGGCAATGAACCAGAACCCCCCCCGTGGGTGGTTCTGCACTTACCCGCTCATGTAGCAGGGTTGTGTTATCCTCTCCTGGAGTGTGGGCAGTGGCGCTCCGGTGTCCACTCCTCCAGCTTCCTCCACCGCGTGTCTCCTCTTCCGTCAAAGTGCTAGGCATCCAAAAGGATCGCATGATGCTTTGGCCAATTGGGAAACAGTTCTCACAGACCTGCCTCCTGATTGGCAGGGAGGAGCTTTAGTGTGATAATAGCGAAAATTAATTTGCTTATCGTCATACAACTGGGTGGGCTTGGAGCTCAGTGCTCTGTGCTCTGAGTCGACCCTTTTTTGAAGCCTATTAGATCCTCTGGCTCTAATCAGGTGCTTCAAAAAAACACCCCGCTACATTGGAATCCATGGTCTGGCGCCACTGATATGTAGATCAGGGGGCCAGACGCATGGATAGGGGAGGCGGTGGCCGTGCGCTCTCTATGGACTGGCCGCCACTGATGTTGACGTGGCGGGGTTGTGACTGTGTTGCTTTATTTTATTTGCTCGCAGTGGCGGCCTACTCCATTAGGGGTGCACGGGCGCCCCCCCTATCCATGTGTCTGGCCCCTAATCTACATTCGGGGCGTCGGATGCATGGATTCCAATGGGGTTTTTCTGGGTTTGCTAGTATGTCAGTGTGCTTTAAATGAAATGTAGGATGAACAGGCCAACTGTGTGTATTGAATGAGTCCCCCTGTGATTGTGATTCCGCTAACGAGCAATGTTGCAAAGTAAGGCAGTGATCACTGGGGGTTAGACTAATGCTGGGTTATCCTATAAATGCCAGGATGTCGCGCCGTTTGGTCACGTTCTCTGTTAAAGCCATGATGACGAAACGCGTTAGGGCGTGACCTTACGGTGACCGGAAGTGATGCGTGTGTGACACTACCAGAAAGGAACAGCCAGATACTTTCAACGCAGTGGATGTGGTGGATGGCAGACGGCATTCTCTACTGATTGGTGATAACACACAATTTAATTTTTCAATCAAATGCCTGTTACAATTTATGTTGTGTAAGTGTGCTTTTAAGGGGGTGGTAGGTTGAATAAACCTTTAAAACAGTATCACGCTATGTGGAGCCTTTTTTTACATGATTAAACCACCCTATGCGAGGATCTGTTTGAGATAACCGGACCAAATGGGAGACACCTGGTGTGTTCAAGGCTTTTGAATTACATCCCTTGATGAGTGTAAATCTCTAGGGGAGGGGGTTTCACGTGGTGTGGACTCTGGTGGATGGTATATGCCTATCAATCATTAAGTAGAATCCTTCACCTATCAATTGCACTGTTTCATCACCTATCAATATACTACCGATTTCTCATATGTTTTTACATATGAATGCTGGTTATATTTAATTTATTTGATTGGAGCGCTGCTTTGAGTATTGGAACTTTGTCTATATGGACTAAGGACTTTTTTTACTTTTTTAGTTTTAGTCATATTTAGTCGACTAAATCTCCAGTACATTTTAGTAAACTAAAACTCATTTTAGTCGTCTAAAATCTAATGGGTGTAATTAAATTGTAATGCATTAGTTAAACATTCCTCTACAATTTCCAAACTCATTATATACTGCTGGAGTGAAAAATCTAATGTTATTATTTTGAAGTCAAATTTCAATCTAGTTTTAGTCTTAGTCTTTTGACTAAAATGGCATTTTAGTTTTAGTCCCATTTTAGTCTTTTGGCTAAAATGGCATTTTAGTTTTAGTCGTATTTTAGTCATCTCAGTTGTTTTAGTTTTAGTCGTATTTTAGTAGAATAAAATAGTATTAATTTAGTCGACTAAAATGTTTTAGTCGTTTTAGTCGTCAAAATTAACACTGTGTATAACACACACAGGCATATAACACACACCCCAATTTTAGGAGGGAAGTTTAAGGAAAAAAACTTACATTTTAAATAAAGAACTTTGAAGCAAAATTGGGGTCACAGCTCATCAATGCACCCTGCTCAGTGCCCACCTGCAGCGTCTAAATTGCCCATCAATGCAGCCTGCTCAGTGCCCATCTGCAGCCATTAAATTGACCAACAATGCAGCCTGTTCAGTGCCCATCTGCAGCCTCACCTTTCCTATCATTGCAGCCTCGCCAGTGTTGGATTATCCCTGCTGTCTCAAAGGGAAGAGGAGGAGCGAGTGCCGCCGAATTAAACTGAGCTGCAATCTCCTGTGTACCCGGCGCTCCGTCACTCACAGCCATGCCTCCTGGATCTGCTCATATGATAGACAGAACAGTGGCCCAATGCGGTGCCAGGAGGCGTGGCTGTGAGTGACGGAGCGCCGGGTACACAGGGGATTGCGGCTCTGTGTAATTCAGCAGCGCTCGCTCCTCTTCCCTCAGAGACAGCAGGGATCGGTGTATAACACGCACCCACGATTTTCCCCTGATTTTAAGGGGGAAAAAGTGCGTGTTATACGCTGATTAATACGGTATATACTTTTTACATATATATTTTTGGGGAACATCATTTTTTCCTGACCAATGAGCGGTGCAATTAGACCTTTTTAGACACTGAGTTTATAACTGTTTTACTATTTTCTCAGCAGTAGGGATGAGCCGAACACCCCGCGGTTCGGTTCGCACCAGAACCTGCGAACGGACCAAAAATTTGCACGAACGTTAGAACCCCATTGACGTCTATGGGACCCGAACGTTGGAAATCAAAAGTGCTAATTTTAAAGGCTAATTTGCATGGTATTGTCCTAAAAAGGGTTTGGGGACCCGGGTCCTACCCCAGGGGACATGTATCAATGCAAAAAAAACTTTTAAAAATGGCCGTTTTTTCGGGAGCAGTGATTTTAATGATGCTTAAAGTAAAAAAAAAAAAAAGTGAAATATTCCTTTAAATATCGTACCTGGGGGGTGTCTATAGTATGCCTGTAAAGTGGCGCGTGTTTCCCGTGTTTAGAACAGTCCCTGCACCAAATGTCATTTTTAAAAGGAAAAAATCTAATTTAAAACTGCTTGCGGGTTTAATGTAATGTCGGGTCCTGGCAATATGGATGAAAATCAGTGAGACAAACAGCATGGGTACCCCCCAGTCCATTACCAGGCCCTTTGGGTCTTGTATGGATATTAAGGGGAACCCCGCACCCAAATTAAAATAAGGAAAGGTGTGGGGCCACCAGGCCCTATATACTCTGAACAACAGTATACAGGCGGTGCAAACAAGACAGGGACTGTAGGTTTGTTGTTAAGTACAATCTGTTTGTAATTTTGAACGGGTACATTTTTAACGTGTTTAGCTCCAGCCAAAAAATCTTTTTTAAGCTTTTTGGAAAACATAGGGAAGGGTTATCACCCCTGTGACATTTGTTTTGCTGTCTTTCCTACTCTTCAGAAGATTTCACCTCACTTTTTGTCCCAATGACAAATGTTTTTTTTAAATTTGGGTTTTTTTGTGGAACAAGGATTGTAAAGCATCAGTGGAAAGGAGAAATGTTTTTCCCATATTAACTCTTACAGGAGAGAATTTCCCTTCCTAGGGGTAGATTTCATCTCACTTCCTGTTGTCTCCTTCCGTTTGCAAGTAGGAGTCGTTTGTAAGTTAGATGTTTGAAAGTAGGAGCCTGCCCTATATACTCAGCAGAAATTTGGGCCTTAGGAGTTGTTGTGGCCACAACACTGTAAGCCCTCACAGGGCCCTGCTGTGAAATATTAGATCAAGAATTGTAATTACATGCCCCTGTTGAACAGGGGCTGAAAAATTAGGCCTTAGGCACTGGTGCTGGTGCCACAACACTGCAACCCCTCACAGACACTCTAGTTGGAATGATGAAATGAGCCCTGCTGCAAAGTATTGCATCAAAAATTGTAATTACATGCCCCTGTTAAACAGGGGCTGAAAAATTGTGCCTTAGGCACTGGTGGTGGCGCCCAGAACCAAAAATGTTCTTACAAGCTATCAGCGTGATCATTGAGGAGGAAGAGGATAATTACTCAGGGATAGTCACTCAGCATCAGCATAGGCAGTCTTTGAAGGGATCTGAGATTTCAAAAAAAATTATTCGGTTACATCAGCATCAGGTGCTTGGTAGCTGGTGGTGATCCAAGACTGATTCATTTTTATGAAGGTCAGTCGATCGACCGAGTCGGTGGACAGAGGCACCCTGTGATCGGTTACAAAGCCTCCAGCAGCACTGAATGTGCGTTCCGAAAGAAAGCTGGATGCAGGACAGGCCAGTAGCTCAATTGCATACTGTGCAAGCTCTGGCCAGTGATCCATCCTCAAGACCCAGTAACCCAGAGGATTTTCGGTGGGAAAGGTGTCTAAGTCAGATCTTGCCCCTAGGTATTCCTGCACCGTGTAATACAGACGCTGGCGATGGTTGCTGGAACCGATCATACCTTGGGGCTGCGGACCAAAAAATTGTCTGAACGCATCAGTCAGACGGGCACCTTCTCCACCGCTCCTTCTTTGACTGACCGAAGCCTCAGCAACACGTTGTCCAGAAACAGGAGTTTGTAACCTCCCAGTCTCTGGGAACGCGTTGCACAGACCTTTCTGCAAGGCCTCCCGAAGATGTTTCATCCTCTGCTCCCTCTGCGATGGCAAGATAAGGTCCGCAACCTTACCCTTGTAACGTGGATCAAGGAGGGTTGCTAGCCAGTATTGGTCCTTCTCCTTGATACCACGAATACGAGGATCCTTACGCAGGCTTTGCAGGATCAGGGAGGCCATGCAGCGTAGGTTTGCTGAGGCATTCGGTCCGGAGTCCTCTGGCTCACTAAGGATGACATGGTCCGCAGCCACCTCCTCCTAGCCACGTACAAGTCCATGTGTTTCTTGGGACTGATCAATTAAAGACTGCTGCTGATGCTGAGTGCCAGGCTCCACCTCCATACTGACACAATCTTCCTCATCCTCCTCCTCCTCGTCCTCTTCCTGTGTGATCGGCGGGCACGCAGGAACACTGTCTGGATAAAGGGGGCCTTGAGAGCTAAGGAAGTCCTCCTCTTCCTGCCTCTGTTCTGCCTCAAGTGCCCTGTCCATTATTCCACGCAGCGTGTGCTCCAACAGGTGGACAAGGGGGACAGTGTCACTGATGCATGCACTGTCACTGCTCACCATACTCGTGGCCTCCTCAAATGGTGACAGGACAGTGCCTGTATCCCTGATCATGGCCCACTGGTGTGGGGAAAAAAAAACAAGCTCCCCTGACCCTGTCCTGGTGCCATAGTCGCACAGGTACTCATTGATGGCCCTCTGCTGCGTGTGCAGCCGCTGCAGCATGGCCAACGTTGAGTTCCACCTGGTGGGCATGTCACAGATTAGGCGGTTCTTGGGCAGGTTAAACTCCTTTTGGAGGTCCGTCAGCCGAGCACTGGCATTATATGACCGGCGGAAATGCACACAGACTTTTCCTGGCCTGCCTCAGGTACCTGCCCTAAAACCGCTGCACCACCAAGTTAAGGACGTGAGCCAAACAGGGCACATGGGTCATTTGTCCCTGTCGGAGGGCAGAGAGGAGGTTGGTGCCATTGTCGCAAACCACCATTCCTGCCTTAAGTTGGCGTGGCGTCAACCACCTCTGAACCGGCCCCTGCAGAGCTGACAGAACCTCTGCCCCAGTGTGGCTCCTGTCCCCCAAGCACACCAGCTCAAGCACCGCATGGCATCTTTTGGCCTGCGTATTTGCGTAGCCCCTTGAACGGCTACGGAGCACCGCTGGTTCCGAGGACAAAGCGCAGGAAGAGGCCATGGAGGAAGAAGAAGAGGAGGGGGTGGAGGAGAGAGGTGTGTCACAATCATTAGCATTTTGGAGGCGTGGTGGCGGAACAACCTCCAACACTACTGCACCTTGTCCTGCATCCTTCCCAGCTGCCAGCAGAGTCACCCAATGCACCGTGAAACTTAGGTAACGTCCCTTTCCATGCCTGCTGGACCATGAGTCAGCGGTAATATGCACCTTACCCCTGACCGTCCTGTCCAGCGAGGCATGGACATTGCCTTCCACATGCCGGTAGAGACCTGGAATCGCCTTCCGTGAGAAAAAGTGGCGTTTGGGTACCTGCCACTGAGGAACCGCACATTCCACAAACTCACGGAAGGGGGCAGAGTCTACCAACTGAAAAGGCAGCAGTTGAAGTGCTAGCAATTTTGCCAAGCTAGCATTCAACCGCTGGACATGTGGATGGCTGGGAGCAAACTTCTTTCGGCGGTGCAGCAGCTGGGGCAGGGAAATTTGCCTGGTACAATCTGACGTCGGTGTACCAAAAGCAGATTGCCCACAAGTACTTGGCTGTGACACACCTAATTCTACACCTTCATTCCTCTCAGTGCAGGTCTCAGAGAGGACTGAAGGTATAGTGGGGTTGGAGATCTCAGCTGATGAGGAGCAAGGAGAGGTCCTCTTTGTTCTTTGGTGTGGGTCTTTTAGATACGCTTGCTAACGAACTGCATGGCAGGTCAACATATGTCTGGTCAAGCATGTGGTACCCAAGCGAGAGATGTTTTGGCCACACGAGATACGCTTGAGACATATGTTGCAAATAGCAGCGGTGCGATCTGATGCACTCTTATCAAAAAAGGCCCACACCAAAGAACTTTTTGAATAACGCGCAGAGACTGCAGCGCCCTGCACATGTGGAGCTTTGGGGTGTGATGCAGTCAATGTGCTGCCCTTAGGCTGGCCCCTGGAGGGCATCCTGCCTTGTTGGTGATGTGCCGCCTCCTCCTCTCTCCTATCAGGCACCCACGTTGAGTCAGTGACCTCATCACTGGAGCAAACCTGGCTGTATGCTGCAGCAGGGGGAGCATGACTGCCAGATTGCTGTCCTTATTGAGCACCCCCTCTGTCCGTGCTCATGTTACTGCCTTCAACGAGCTCAGTATCATCATCAGAGCCTTCCAAAAGCTGGGCATCCTCCTGGAGCATGTATCCAACAGTGTGGTCAAACAGTTCGAGGGACTCCTCAGGAGGACATGGTGGGGCTAGGGAAGGAGTCACTGATGACATTGAGCCGAGGGAAGAGGCTGCTGCTCTGCCAGACAAAGTAGCCTGGGCATGGGTGAGAGAGGATGAGGAGGATGAGGACGACTTGGTCATCCACTCGACCAAGTCTTCTGCATGTTGCGGCTCAACACGGCCAGCTGCCAAAAAAAAGGCCAAGCATGTCCCACGGCCACGTGCTGATGAGGATGCACCGTCTCCACAACCAGCACTAGACACAGAGCCTGCTTGCCCTCTCTTATTGGCTTGTGACTGTCTGCCTCTCCTTCTTGGCCTTCCAGACATACTAATGGCCTGTACAGGCCCGGATTTACTCCCTTTGCCGCCCCAAGGCCGTGCCCTTCAATGCCGCCCCCCCCCCCCCCCCCACACCACCAGAAAGAGCCCCCAGACATAATACGGTCAAAGACTGCAGACATGATACAAGAGATGGTCAGAGACTGCAATCATAGTACAGGAGATGGTCAGAGACTGCAGACATGATACAAGAGATGGTCAGAGACTGCAATCATAGTAGAGGAGATGGTCAGAGACTGCAGACATGATACAGGAGATGGTCAGAGACTGCAGTTCCTATGGACACTAGTACATAATGGCCGATCGGCCCTCTCACCTGACCCAGCGATACAGCAATGCTTCCCCTGATCAGGAGTCAGCTCACTCTGAATTGCCCGTGGCGACTCCGTTGGGTAGCACCCAGATCTGTATTCCTGCAAAGACTCCATTCCTTTCTCCGCCAGGGATGG